>CM040765.1:16267791-16842791 GCA_022829145.1 Albula goreensis
TGTCTACTGTGAAATGGATAGCTTCGTATTTGCATGGTACCACAGCAGTCACTCTGCCCTGTTAACTGGAGATTAGGTTACTGTTTATTTGCTTGATTTGGCCACCAAGCCCCGGCCAGTGTTCAGTGCTCCGTCCCTGCAACACTAAGAGATGGACGTGCATGTGACGTTGCAGGAGCTAACACTTTCCCTGTCGTCTTTTCTTCAACCACAGACCCCAACACATGGAAAAATGGACGCCTTTACAAAGGTCTCCTTTTCCTCGTTTCTTGTCTGTGTTTGTCTGCTTTCTTACTTTCTTTTCCTTTTGTTCCCATCCTGTTCCGTTTTGCTCCCATTCTGCTCACCCCATTTTTTTTTTTTTTGTTTATTCTGTTCACGTTAATTGTTCGCTGACCCTAGAGGCTAAGCTTGAATTGATCCCCGGAATTTCTTTTCGAGGAGCCTGTTTTTAAGACAGGCAGGTGTCGGACTGCACACGACGCCACTGTCTGTATCACGGCTGATGGCCTGAGAGGATTTCTGATTGGACAGCACTGGCTCAGACTCCCCCTGATTGGTCCTTTGCTTTTGAAGAGGGCTCTGAGCCATCAGCATTGGCAGCCATGCATGTTCAAATGCCTCTTACTGCCTCCTCTATCAGCCTCTGAAGCTGGAGTCGTGGTCACACCTTTTGTAGTTTGCTCCATAGTTACGCAGCAGATCATCTCAATAGGAACGCTTTGTGTAGAAACGCTTTGAGCAACAGCGTCATCAGCAGAATGCGCGTGTGTGTTTGTGTGTGTGTCCGTGCGCCCGCGCGTGTGTGTTTGCCTACGCCACTGGCTATGCGCTGCAGTTCTTTCGCCCAGTTTCACACACTCTCTTTCCACCGCTAGTGTCAAAGCAGTTTCCCCCAGCAGTGTTTGTTGTGGTATGGAGCCCTTTTGGAAGTACACCCGTGTGACTTTGTGATGGGATAAAGGTCCAGGCTTCGCAGAGCATTGGTCCACTTCCAACTGAACAAACTGGCCAAATTTCCATCCCCCGCTTCCCCTCCCCCCAGCCCCTGGAGACAGTGAACAGCGAGACTGGCCGGCACGGTCACTGCTTTGTCACATGTCTCCAAACCATACTAGCCATGCCGCCATTTTAATCTGTTTTAAACAGGAAGTTAAACCGTAGGCTTTGGGGAGGCCAACCCTGATGCCGGTAGGCCACAGGCACTACTGGTTTTCATTGTTATTCAATACTTAATTGATCTGTTAATGCATTTGCATACAGTTTACACACCTCCTTGGCTGCTGTTTTCCTCTCCAAGAAACCACGTGAGGATAAATTAAGTGTTGAGTCACAACGGAAACCAGTACACCCTTTGGTTCCCCAGCAGGGCTGGCTGCACCTACTCTGTGGATTCAGTCTTCAGCTGTGATTTCAAAACAGGGAACTCACAGCCAGTCTTGGATGGTCACATCTATGGGATATCTGCGGGCTTTTGTGGTTTCCTTTGAATCAGCAGCCAACTTAGGCCATGGAAACAAGGTACAGCGATACTGACTCTTCAGCTAATCGGCATACCTTGTTGCCGGAACACACCAAAACCCAGCTGACACTGTGGCCCCCCAGGACTGGAGTGTGAGGTCCCTACTCTAATACCCCTCTGTTTAACCTACAGGAGTGGAGGGTGAAGAGTGGGGAAAATTTCTACACACCAAAAACAAGGTATGATTCAGTTTTGGGTGTCTATAAAGAAGTCCATGCACATTGTTGTGAAGTTTGTGATAAGAAACTAGAAGTAATGGTTACGTGGGGATGGCTGCAACAATGGATACATTTCCTGAAATTCTGTTGTGCTGCCGGCTGTTTTCGTGTTTGCTGTCGTCACTGTGTGATTTAATGGGGAATGCTCGGCCGGTGGAGCCACGAGAAGCGAGTGTGAATCACGTGTGCTCTCTGGAGAACACGGGCTGGTTAGTGCAGTACAGCGCTTCTCCTTTCCCCTGGGCTGTTCATACTCACATAGAGAAGGCTTTGTTATTAACTGTACAAGGCAGTTAATGTCACACTTTACTGCTTCACATTTTTTCAGTTTATGGTTTTTCATTTGGTCCTGATTCTGCAGTATGCTTTTATTTCCTAACCTCAAATTTATTTGAACTATCTTTTTTTGTGTTGTGTTTTTGAAAACTGTATTTTTGAATGAGCACATTAATTAACAGGAACCACAGCTACTGAATGTACTGTTTTTATTCATTTATAATGAATACTTGTCTTAGTGCTGCCTCATCCAAACATCTAAAAGGTGTTGATGCTTGCTGACACTACTGTTTATGGATAAATACCTGTGTTTTCAGATATTCACAGACTTTGATGAAATCAGGCAAGAAATTGAAAATGAAACAGAAAGAATATCTGGTAACAACAAGGTAGGAGAGCCTGGAACAGTGTCACCTTAACATGTCTGCAGATCAGGAATGTGACTGTGTGATAAGAAACAATGCAAGTTGTGGTTTAAATGAAATCATGTGCCAAAAATGAAAAAATATTCCTGAGCATAGATTTGTGAGCCTATATTGTCAGATATGTTTTAAGATCATTTCAGAGTCTGCTTTTATTTGTTTTATGTTTTAACATAAGATAGCTCAAATTATTAAATATATTGTTTACTAAATATGTAAAATGAAAATGTTGTGTACAGCAGATTATGGGACTGTATTAGTGATTAGGGATTCACTGATCTGCTGCTGTGTTCATTGACTGTGTTTAAATCCTGCAGGGAATCAGTGATGAACCCATTCACCTGAAAATCTTCTCTCCCTACGTAGTGAACCTCACACTGGTGGACCTGCCAGGTATCACTAAGGTACCCCAGTGCTGATGTCAATGTAATTTAACCTTCCATTGACATGAAAAACCTCACTGATGTATTTCCCTATGCCTGTCTACAGTGTTATCATCTCTGGGCTTTTTAATGAACATTATCCTGTACAGAATCCATGATTAAATTAATGTGCAAAAATACTATTATTAATTTGGTGAATGTTTTAAGTGTGTTTTTATACAGACTGGATAACATAGACAGCATGAACATTGTACAGAATACATTTGATGGTTGGATAAGGGTTTATAAAGTATATGAAAGTATAACCCTGAGACAGTGGTGTCACAGGCGGGTCTGGCGGGTCCCTCTCCCCCCAGGTGCCTGTGGGAGACCAGCCCAAAGACATCGAGATCCAGATCAGAGAGCTGATCCTCAAGTACATCAGCAACCCGAACTGCATCATCCTGGCGGTCACGGCCGCCAACACTGACATGGCCACCTCCGAGGCGCTCAAGGTGGCCCGGGAAGTGGATCCTGACGGTCAGCGCTCACCTCAGGCCGCAGGCCTGTCCCACCCCACCCCCACCCCCACCCTCACAACAGCGCTACAGACAACCTAACGGTGCTGGGCTTGGAAGAGCCTGCCAGATTATGAAGTGCAGGCAGACTCCTGAGGCACAGTCAAGCCCAGATTGTATGGATGGATGCTCTCTAGACCAGGGGTAGCCAATAGGGTGTGCTGGTTTTTGATTTCACCTGAAAACTAATTTAGACCTCAGAAACCCCAGAGAGGTGACTGTTTAATCAACCTTTCTAATGGACCAGGTTAACAGCAGTAAGCTTGTTACAAGAGCCTGGCATTTCTCAAACATGGTGTCGTCTGTCTCAGGCCGCAGAACCCTGGCCGTTGTTACCAAGCTGGATTTGATGGATGCAGGGACGGACGCTATGGATGTTCTCATGGGCAGGGTCATTCCAGTCAAACTGGGCCTCATCGGCGTGGTCAACAGGTAGCACCCTACGCTTCCCCTTCTCACCTGAACCACACCCACTGGAGAACTAAAAACTGGCTCGTCACTTACTTACGGAGGAGTACAGAATTTCAAATCACCATATCTACTCATGTATTGGCATTCATTAAGTGTGTAAATCTTGGATCAGGTTTGACTTTTAGCTCATAAGGGACTAGCTTAGTATAGTATAAAGGAGAAATCTCACCCAAGATCAGCATTCATTTATCCTTGGCTGTGTTTATTCTAGTTGTTAATATCAAAATATAATCACTGCTTCATTGTGGATTCTTGTATTATTGACTCTGGTCATCTGACCTTATTGTATTGTATTGTATGTTTTGTAAATCTCTTTGGATGAGAGTGTCATTCCCTCTCCCTCCTCACCCTGCAGGAGCCAGCTGGACATTAATAATAAGAAAAGTGTGGCAGATGCCATTCGGGACGAATACGCCTTCCTACAGAAGAAGTACCCCTCTCTTGCCAACAGAAATGGAACCAAATACCTGGCCAGGACATTGAACAGGTAGATATCTGTTTATTTCTCCAATGTCACTGCAGCTGTGGTTTGGTGACTTCATTTAGATTCCCAAGCAAACCTTCTGAATGTCTTTTGGCCTAATTAACCTTGATAAGGCAACCTTAAAAGGAACATTATGTATGAGTTACCATATGTGAATATTAGGGCTTATCCAATGCCTTTGGGAGAGGTCCAATCTGTAATCCTGTTTAGTTCTGCTGTCATGGACTCAGTGTCAATCCAGGGAATAAAGTTTCACACAAAAACAAAAGTTGCAATAGAAGAGTGTAACCCAAAAGCAACGTGGAGAGGGACCATCAGTGAATTAGCGTGGAGAAACTGTGTGAGCCTTAGCCTGTTAGCTGAAATGCATTCTGTGATACAGGGATGATGTGCCTTTGTGATTCAGCTCAAGTGCTTGCACAAAGAAGCCCAGGAGACTGACAGCAGTAAGCATAAATCAATACAGACTACTTATCTTGAAAAAACTGGCAGGGTTTCAGGCCGTACTCAATAAACAGGGTTGCCATGCTCCATTAGAAACAATGGAAGTCCTCTAGTTTTGGGGAATAAAGCAAGGGCATACAAGTTCATGACAAAATCAAAAAACAATTCTGAAAGAGTTACCTCAAAGTGTTTGACTTAATTTTCAAGTTTTAGTTGATTGTCTAGAGGACTTATGTCCTTGTCCAGGCTTAATATCAGTTAGGCCCTTATTTAGTGATCCTGGGACAGAATTCACACTTTCCACAACCCAGACTTCTCAGATGGTTTCCCCAGGAAGCCCTGTTGCGGGGTGGTGTGAGTGGCTCTCCGCCCTGAGGCTTGCCTTGCCTGTGTTTCCACAGGCTGCTAATGCACCACATCCGAGACTGCCTGCCGGAGCTGAAGACGCGCATCAACGTGCTGGCCGCGCAGTACCAGTCCCTGCTGGGCAGCTACGGTGAGCCCGTGGAGGACAAGAGCGCCACCTGCTGCAGCTCATCACCAAGTTTGCTGCTGAGTACTGCAACACCATCGAGGGAACGGCCAAGTACATTGAGACAGCTGAGCTGTGAGTGGCAGCTCTTAAGATCCTCCATTATGCATGGGCCACTAACCCCACTGGAGAGTCATCTGTAACGTGATGTTGTACGTTACTAATTGCCCATGACAACAGTGACAATACTAAATAGTCTTATCAGAGCTGCTAACTGCATTAGAGAATAGTTTTAAGGAGGGTGCGTTAATGTTATTTTGAGATTAGAGCTTTGATGTGGAAATGTATTTTCTAGAACCCTTGTGTCATATTTGTGATGTCACAGTTGTGGAGGGGCGAGGATCTGTTACATATTCCATGAGACATTCGGGCGAACATTAGAATCGGTTGACCCACTGGGAGGACTCACCACCATAGACGTGCTGACTGCTATCCGGAATGCCACGGTGAGCTGGACTGGTGAATTCTTCCACCTGTATAGCCAGTGTTGCAGGGGCTTGTGGGTAAAGGTGTGCTTGCCTCTCCGTAGGGCCCGCGTCCTGCCCTCTTCGTGCCAGAGGTGTCCTTCGAGCTGCTGGTGAAGAGACAAGTCAAGCGCTTGGAGGAGCCCAGCCTGCGCTGTGTGGAGCTGGTGCATGAGGAGATGCAGAGAATCATTCAGCACTGCAGCAACTATAGCACACAGGTACCTTACTATACTATACTATACTATACTATACTATACTATACTATACTATACTATACTATACTATACTAAAACACAAAACAGTAACTACAGTGTAGATATTCTTCTGTAGTATGTACTATACCATACATACACCTAAGTAACTACTGCACAGCACACATATACGTTGCTATGTTATGGTATGCTATACTATACTATGCACACAGTGCGGCAGCTACAGTGCACAGGTACACTATTATACCATACGATACACATATTGCTGCAAGGACAGCAGATAGTAAGCCTGCTATTCTACAGCTGAACGCAGACAGGCTGTCTGAGTCTAGCTCTGATGTTGGAGAGTGTGTTATGTTGTATGCTGTAGTGAGTCCAGCTCAGGTGTGTGAGCGTGTCGCAGTGTGTGCTGTAGTGGAGCACAGTGCAGCTCACGCATGGCTGGCTTCCCCAGGAGCTGCTCCGGTTCCCTAAGCTCCATGATGCCATCGTAGAGGTGGTCACCTCCCTCCTCAGGAAAAGACTGCCAGTGACCAATGAGATGGTGAGTCTCTGTCCTCCTCTGCCTGAATGCACACACTGTCCCATCCCTCCTTCATACCTCCCTCATCCTCTCGGCATGCCCCCCACCCCCCCCCCGCGCTGTCACAGAGGAGTGTGGAGCAGCTCCGCCGTCCTGCTGTGGAAAGTTCATCCACTTATCTTCAGCTCTGTTTACATATTCATTCTGATACGCCACTCATTCGCAAGACAGACCACCGAGGCGTGCTGTTTCCGGAAGCTCCCCCAATATATGAACAACCTGTCTGACTCACAGCCATCTATTTCAGGTGCACAATCTGGTTGCCATAGAGCTTGCTTACATCAACACTAAGCACCCAGACTTCGCTGATGCCTGCGGCCTCATGAACAACAATATAGAGGTGAGAAGTTTAGTAGATTTGTCCTTTTGGTTTGCACATAATGCATATGAAGTGAGTTAGTTATCTTGTTTAGCAATACCTGTTGCTTATACTCTCTGCTTTACACAGTTACATGCAAGTGGCTGAATTAGTGAAAGAACCGATTAAGGAATTGCATAATTATTTGGAATGAAAACCAGCATACACACAGCCCTGTGTGGCTCTGAGTGTGGCACCACTGAGTTAACAGAACTTCTCTCTGTGGTGGAGCTCTGCTCAAAGAGATGTGCTCTTTAAAATACCTGCAAATCAGAGTTGATTTTGTTTCGCCCATGAAGTGTGATTCAAAGTAAGGGAGTGGGCGTGCTGGGGTGCTTTCAGCTTTCTTTTTTTCCTTTTTTTTTTTACGATCCCTTCTTTCCTGCAGGAGCAGAGGCGGAACAGAATGAGAGAGCTGCCCTCAGCTGTACCCCGTGATAAGGTACCGTCCTTCACCGCGTCATTTAACGGCCCCATGGTGTTAAAGGTGATGCTGTGTTTCACCTTTCACCTAGTGGAAAACGCAACAGGAGGCAGTTGTACAAAACAGTTCGTTCTCCTGCAGGTCACTGAAGCCCGTCGAACATAAAGCGTGGATTGCACCTGGATGTCTGCTGTCTGCTCATTATTATGCATTTTCCATCAGTGAACGTGTGTTTCAGCAGAGCAGCCTATGGGATATGGCGTGCAGCCTTTGATGGTCCAGCTCACGAGAGCGTTTCATGAAGCTTGGGTCTTGGCTATTTTCGGGATTTTCCTCAGGCTTTGCTCAGGCAGTTAAAAATATTCTTAACAGTTTGAGCACCAGCACAATTCACTCGGACAACTTACAAATTATTAAAAATGAAAAACAGTAACCAGTATTCAGAACAAACTACTTTCATAGGATTGTACAGTTTGGGTTGTAAACTGATTCATTGAAAATTTGCAGTAGTGTTTAACTTTTACTGTATTCCAACAATAGAAGGCCTGATTCTTCAGCAAAATACCTGCTCTTACACTTATGTAGTCTGTCCCTTTAGTTTGCTCTCTGTAGTTTATGTAGAGAGAGCTCTCATATAGCCTGGCTGTGTGCTGTTTCATGATTCTACCACAGAGTCATGATGCTGCACTCAGTATTAATGTATATTTTGTCGGATGGTGAGCTCTCAGCGCCCCCCTCCCCCTTTCCACACGTCCGGCTGGGAGTCTCACTGGATAGTAAGCAGTGGTCAGCTCTGATGTTACCTCTTGCTCTTCTCTGTCCTGCCCCCCCCCCCTTCAGTCCCTTAAGGGTCCTGGCGGGTTGTCCCCACCCCCTATTGAGCCCCCCGCCCCTGCTGAGACTGAGGGCCCCAAGGTGCGTTTCGATCGCTGCGTGATGTCGCATGCTGTCCCTCCTCAGGGCTTCCCCCGTCCCCTTATCCCCAAACTAATGTTATACCTACCCAAACTATAACCCCCCTCACCTGGGCTATGGACACCCTGAAATTGCTCCATGTTGTGAATGTGGAAAATGCAAGGTTATGAAACTGCCTGGGACTTCTACTGAGCACTTCAAGAACCCTCTTTCTGTTGTTTTTTTCATGATAAAACTACACATGAAGCACCTATTTTTCACACATGCGTGTGTGTGTGTGAATAGTTGACAATAATAGCAGCATTCTGTTTTCTTAAATACATAATTTCAGCAATAAACTGGTTATGGTTTGTGGACTGGATTGTCAGTTTTCAAAAAGAATTGTTAAATATTTATTCATTATTTCTTCTCTGATAAAGTCCCATTTGTCATATTTTTAAATTGCAAATAAAGGGCTTGAAAATAAACATCAGAAATTCTTTTGGAAGCCTGCCAGTTGCTGCAAGTTTTGATATCGGTCGCTGCAATACAGCAGGACACTTTTTCCTGTGGCTTTGGGGCCCTGCACAGCTCTGGCTGTGGCTCCATCTCCTCCCAAACCCCAACCAGTTTGTCCTCCGCTGACTGAACGACCCCTTTGTGTTAATTTAGCCTTTAAGTGAATGATTTCAACCCTCCACTGAAGATGCCTGTTTGTCACCCTCTCCTTCGCATGAAAAAACAAGAGCACTGTCTGAGCTTTGTGTCGGTGCTGTGTTCTGTCAGTCTGCGTCTGTAAGTCCCGTAACGGAAACGTGGCCAGCTGGCGACAGAGCTGATCTGGGAGCATGCATGTCCGCTCCCCACACGTGTCAATGCCCCTGTGCTTTACTGTATTCCCAGTCCTGGCACCCTCAGTGAACTGTCCAGCTGTATGGATAATACGTGAGCTATGTGCATAACCCCCGACGAAGGAATTTGTGAAACAAATTAGTACTAATGTTATCTGAGTGAGCGGCTGGGCAGCACAGGCGTCTCTGTTGTGCAGTTGAAAGCGTGTGATACGCTGTTCACGCGTGGTCTAGATGTGAACAGCAGGAAAGAGAAATGGCCACAAGCTCAACATAGATGCAGTGCTTGTTCTGCTTTTGTTTTTACTTCAAATGATCCGGCTTGAATCTCTTTTCTTGCATTTTGAACCATATCAATACATATGAACACAGATGCTTCATTAGGGAGCGTAAATTATGTGTCTGGTAATTTCTTATTCTTCATATGCTATTTAGTAAAAGTTGCATAATTGATCACGCGTATCCATAGTTACAAAGTTAAGCATCTGAGTATTTTGGTGCCGGATAGAAATCAGGTAGTGCTATGGGAAATGCATTCAGCTGAACTGTTGGTGTAGTCAAGAAGCCTGAGAAAAATATTCTACATATTCAACACATTCAACAATTCACAAGTTTGACATATTCAGAACTATTCATGAAATTCAGCATTTCCAGCAGTTTTTGGCATATCCAACAAAGACCACATCTGTTAGACAAAGTACTAAGGTCAAGCGACAAAAGCACTGGAAAGGAGTGTTGGTGAGCAGAACTTCCTCGCATGTGCTTCTTCCTTGCCTGTTCAGGGCTGTGCAGGGAGGTGGGTGGAGTCAGCTGAATGCAGAGCCCTCATTGGCTGAATGGCTGTGTCTTTCCCCAGGGTGCCGGACCAGGGCTGCAGGGTGATCCGGAGGCTGCCACGGGGGCCTGGAGGGGCATGCTGAAGAAGGGAGAGGAGGGGTCTTCTGAGGATCGGGGCAAGGCTCCGCCCCCTCTTCCCGCCAGCCCTCAGAAGGGACACGCTGTCAATCTGTTGGACGTGGTGGGTGTCTCTCTCTCTCAGCTCAACTTCCTGTTGTTCTAACTGCTGTTGCAACAAGCCTTTCTCTGCAAGTGATAGCTCACCCGACTGCAGATATATGAGAAAACTGATTGTATTAGCAAAGCAAAACTGGGCTTTGTCAATACGTGGATGATAGACTGAATGGGAAAACTAAGCTTTCTGCATTATTTCTGCTCAAAAAGAAGTCCAGTTAATACTTACATTAATTCTTAGATTTGATGACGTAGGTTGGTTGGTGGTTTGTTCTCCTAAATGGAATGAGCTGTATTAGTTGGTTATTTTTCCTTTAAGGAGATGAGTCATGTTGGTCAGTGATCACTCATGTCCATCCTTCCCTGCAGCCTGTGCCAGTTGCCAGGAAGCTTTCTGCCCGGGAACAGCGGGACTGTGAGGTCATTGAGAGGCTCATCAAGTCATACTTCCTCATTGTCCGAAAAAATATCCAGGACAGGTAATCACTGTTCATTCATCGTGTCAGAAACTTTGCCACATCCATCCACATACATTTGTGACAGCGCAGTCCATATTATAGACATCTATGGCCAAAATACACATAGTTTGACTTAACATGTTTGTTTTTGGACATGAATCATTGTGCTACAACATGTTCAGACTTCAAGGTGTGTGACTCAGCCTCTGTACTGAAGGTAAATTATCAAACTGTAACACACATATACACACACACACTCCCATAGGAGACATGCTGACAGTAACCCCTCGGTCCACTGTCTCTCTGCAGTGTGCCCAAGGCGGTGATGCACTTCCTGGTGAACCATGTGAAGGACAGCCTGCAGAGTGAGCTGGTGGGGCAGCTCTATAAGTCAGGCCTGCTGGACGACCTGCTGACCGAGTCTGAGGACATGGCCCAGCGCCGCAACGAGGCCGCGGACATGCTCAAGGTACACACACACACACACACACACATACACACACATACACTCCCAAATGAGAGATGCTGAGGGTACTCTCACCATCACATACACACTCATTCACACATATATATTCCTATTAGCGGCATTCTGAAGGTAAGTGCTCCCATACGAACACACAACACATGCAACCCCCAATTTTATTTTTACTTCATAACTCTAAGACGTGTGCGTCATTGGGATAAGTGGGTCTGCCTCACAGCAAGGTTTAATTGGCTAATCAGACAGAGGAGACATGTTTTGGAGAGGAACTTGATGTATTGAAGTACATGGTCTATGGACAGTTTAATTTGTGTGCAATCAAGGGTTGAGAACAGCGTTTGTGTTTATCTGTGCTATGAATGTGTGGGTGCACAAAAGAACATGTGAATGCAAGGCTGACTGCATGCTCAGAGAGCGTGCTAATGTGTGAATGCACGTCAGCGAGCGTGCCTTGTGCGAGGGTGCGAGGAAACGTGGGACTGACGTTCCCGTGCGTGTGAGGCAGAAACGGCTCTCCAGCTGACCGTGTCCCCCCCTCTGCACCCCCGCCCCCAGGCCCTACAGAAAGCCAGTCAGGTGATCGCCGAGATCAGAGAGACACACCTGTGGTAAATCACCTCCCTCCCCTCCTCCTGAGACCCGGGACCCACGTGAGATGTGGAGGACCTCCGCTCGGCCAACTTGAATTTGCACTGTTGTGAATTGTTGTGTATCGAATATAATTTTAATCACTGTACAGAGGCAATACAATTGCTACTGCATATCACTCTGCACCCATGTAACACACTTCCTTATTCCCCCTGTATTAAATCTAGTGTAAGTAATGAACCTATCAGACTCATAGAGCAGCTTACTGCGGAATGTGCACTTCTGATAGAGCTTAAATTAAACCTGTAAATACAAAACTTGTCAGGAAACCCTGGCCTTGGTTGGTTGTAAATGTGTAAGCACGTCTGTTCGGCTGTTCCAGTCTTTCCAACTGGAGGAATTGGGATTAAAGGAAATTGCAGTTTTGTAATCCTTAAATGTTTCTGTTTGTATCATTTTTGAGACTACTTCTCACAGTATCCAGGTATGCAGCTGATCTATAAATATTTACCATTTTAATGGGAAAAAACTCACTCTTGGCTCCCAATTACTTTAACCCTGATTTCATTCATTATCTCACCTTGTTGGCAAGGAGGTCAATTATTCAGCAAAATCAAATGGTGTAGTGTGACTGAAGTAAATACCTGCATACACTGCAACCCTCAGGACCTGGAGTTGAGGAGCACTGGTTTGGCCGTATTCCAGTGCTCAAAATCCCACATACTGCTCCTTTAAATGTGTCAAACTATGTTAACAGAGAGATCAGGCAGTTCAGCCAAGCCAGAGATTCATTTATTGTTTGAACAAACAACGCACCAAATAGATCCTGCATCCTCCCGTCACATCGGCATCTAACTACACAAACATGCTTTTGCCTTCTTCCAGAGCCCTCGTCTGCCGCCTGCAGCCGTCTCTTTACCTCAGCCGGCCGGCCACCTTGCCTTTGCCACGACCTTTGGCACTGAAAAAAATAAAAAACCAAAAAAGAGGTTAAATTGTGTTGCATAAGTATAAATGATATGTACCTGTCTTGCCACTAGATGTCGCTATGTTGGTTTGTGTTAGCACTTGGAACAGACTTTCAGGGTTTTCGCTATCGAGTTGTGTTGAATGACACCCCAGCTTTTTTCCCTGAACCATTTTGAAAACTTTAAAACACTATCATTTAATGATTATAATGTATTCAGTCTGTGCTTTGGATCCGAGCTCCTCTGTCGAATTGAGCCTAATGAGATGTGCATTGGACCACTTACAGAGTGAGTGGGGTGTGTCCCGGAGGTGGGAGGCAGGGAGTCCTGCCCCCCTGATTGTGTCATGCAAGTGCAGCATGATGGTAACACGGCAACCCAAGCACAGAACAGACACTGGTGCGATGGTGGACGGTGGATGATGGAAGATGGATGAGGCCATTAGAAAGAATGGGAACAGGGAGTTGAAATAGGGATGACCATGTCCGCCTCTTTCATTTGCTGCCATTTGCCTTTTTACCATGTTCTCCACATAACATTGCTACTAATGAAGTTAATCTGTATTTAAGAGAGTTCTGATCCACATTATAATTGTGGATAAGTTTGGGAGGTGATTTACAGGTAGGCTCCAAAGGAAATGCAGTGGAGAGTTTAAAGAGTGAACAGCCACTCCTGTTCAACAACTTAATGTTTTTTGCCCTCTAATTCAGACCATGGTCATCCCAACAGTAGGGGGCAATGTTGTAGATGAAATGGAGAGGGAGAGGCCACTGGGTGTACCGGCTGGATTAGGATGCTCTGGTGGCATCCTAATTGTTTTCCGCTGTCTGATCGTCTACTCATTGGAGCAGACATGATCACATGATCTCAGCACACCCTACAGGAGGTCATGTGAAGTTAAAGGGCCTGGATCGGGGCTGTGGACATGTCCTGAGGGTATGACAGACAAAACCTGTCCAATGAACAGTGCACTTACAAAACCCCTTCTACTGACAGGAATATGATGAGTCCCTAAATTTTACAGTTGCTTTAACTGGCTAATTGTGTTGAAAATATGCCATGAAACATGTTTCTTATGTTCTGCTATGAAGCATGCACAAACAACACTAGTGATTTAACGGAAATAAGTAGTTCAATCATTAATGGACGTTTTATGTATTTAAAATGGTTTCTTTGGTGCCTATATGTGATAAAGCCTGCTGTTCTGTAGGAAATACCTGTTCAGCCCCCCAAGAGCAGAGTTATCCACCCTTATTCTACATTATAAAGGAATTAAAAATATAGCACAGAGATATCATCTGTGAGATATCATCTAAAAGTCCTGTTTATTTTGGAGTCTGGTGGGTAGGAAATGCACAACTCTCAACAGGGGTAATCTGCTTCAAGGAGCAAACTGGTTTGCTGTGCACCCAAGCCCAGCCCAGCCCAGTCCAGCCCAGTCCAGGCCCTTTAGTCCAGCAGAAACAGCCATTGTGGCTCTGAGTACTTACCTCTGGTGATCGTTGACCCGAGCAAGGAGCTGAGTGATCTGTAAAGGACACACACATGGATTGCTTTCCTGAGGGCTGAACCAACACTGACCCGACCAGCCGAATCCTGTCCAGTCCTGGGACGATCCCACCGAGTACCTGTCACCTGTGACCCGTTCCCCCCTCCCCTGCAGCACCTGCCGACCGAGACCGAGACCGTGACCGTGACTTTGACCATGACCTGCGACCACCCTGGCCCACAGCGCCCATAATGCGCTTTCTCGACACAGCGACCGACAGCACTGACACAACAGAGAACCATGTTACTTACAACTTCTGTTGCTCATTGATTCGGGTTTGGAGCACATTCATCTGTAAGCCAAGTCAAGAGTTTTAGACACGTTCTTCCCAGAGTCACCTGTCCACATGGACAGTAACTGGATGCATGGAGTAGTGCTGGAATTTGACTGGTGTTGTGCTGTTTCATACAGTATCACTTCTATTTTTTACACAGATGCAACTTCAATGCCACTCTAAAATATACATTTCTAAGACCGTCTGCAATAAAGTGAAAATAATTTATAAACATAGTTCAAAAATCCCTGGGCCTGAAAAAAGATGCAAGAGCAACATCCAAGAAAAAGTAAAGCTTAGACTTAATTAAATTAACCACATACTGTACGAATAAATTTGTTCTTTTACAGTCATGTTCTTATACTGTGGCTTGTGTCATTAATTAAATTGTAAGAGAAAGCTGTGAGGATTGTAGGAGGTGATTAATTTAATTAAACTCTGCTTTAACTGTTGAGTCTAGTTTCTTACATTTCTTATGGATTCATTTGAAATTCATGACAGGAGGACAAACCAGTACAACAGAAGCGGTGGTTCTGTATGAGGTAACCATGGCAACAGGCTGGCACTTCTGCACGCTCATACTTACATCATATTTCTGCCGCTTCAGTTTTTCAGTGAGGTCAAACTTCTCTGCCTCAAGTGCCATCATCCATTGCCACAGCTCACTGGCCTTCTCCCTGTGGGGGGGTGGTCACATGATCAAACTACCTCCTGCCTGCATCCCTGTATTGATCTTTGATCTTTATTTTCCACCATAAAGATTCTACATACACATTTTGAACAACCGTTCAGAATAATTTCAATTGCCTTTATCACCGCTGTTTGACTTAAGTGGTGGATTGATTCTTGACACCATAACTGATCTTGTAGAACAAATATCCGGAATGTAGATTCTGAAAACCACATACTTCAGTTTGTCCTCATTCAGGTGATCGACACTAAGCGGCTTCCGTCTCTCAGCCAGGATCTTCTTCTTCTTCTCTCTCTCTGTTTGCTTCTTGCCCCCTTTACGACCCTCACCCTGTCAATTGATGAACCGCACAGAGAAGTCAGAGTCACTGAACAGCACATAACCTCGCAAAAATACACCCAAAATGAATGATGGGGATCATGGCTTTCATTAACTCTGCAGTGTGTTAATCAAAAATTTGCCACAGATTACTGTCTTGCTCGAACCAATTAAAAGATTTTTCTCTCCACCATGGAAAAACAACCATTGGCTCAGTGATTTACTGACAGTTCCACCCATTCTTGCTTCATGAGGTCTTATTCCCCATTGCTACCCAAGCCTATGCAGATTAAATAGCTGTATTAAACTGGCGTTCTGTGGCTCTGTGCTTTATATGAGTTCTTGAAGGTTTTAGTCACAATAACATAATGGAGAATTTGGATCCCCATGTTGAGGTAATGATGAGCCAATGGGTGAGTAGATGTTAACCTCTGGACTCAGTCATACAGGAGGATCATCTGCCAGACCCCACCATCCTGGCAGGTTATAGCAGGGACTTGGTATGATTTTACCAACTGCTATTTTCCATTATACTGGTGGGTTGGGCCACTGTGTGTTAGATGTAATGTACTGGGTCCAGCGGTGCTGGTGGATCAAAGCGGATCAAGGATCAGATGTGGTCAGACCTTCTGCTGGATCCCGCCGTACTGGTGAGTCATGTTGGTCAGGACTTTCTTCTTCTTAGCATCTTCATCCTGCTTCTTACGCTGCTCCTCCTGCTCCTTTCTCTCCTTTTCCTCCTATCAGACACAAAACAGGGCCACCGTTCAAACTGGGAAACTTAGTTCTATTAATATTAATGTATCATTAATAGCTTATATTAATAGTTTGGCTATATCAGTATTAGCATACTATGGCTAGGTGACTGTTAGCCAACCTTGGCTTAGTGTTATTATTTTAAGCTCAGTGAGTTGCAGTATCATAGCTTGGATCTCAATAATGTATCATGGCTAGGTGAATGTAAGTGTATCTTGGTTACATGACTTACCGCAAGCCTGGCCTGCCTCTCCTTCTCTCTCTCCGCACGGATCCTCTGCTGCTCGGCCCTTTCCGCTCTGCGTTTCTCCTGCAAACACCCACATCACAAGCACCTTCAAACTCCTGCTGCTAGCCTAGCAGCTAATTTCCAAGAAAGGGTTCCTACTTTCAGTAGCATATCGTTATCATCTCCTCCATCCTAGCTGAACACCCTTAGCCCTAAGTTGCTCTAAGTAAGAGCATCCACAAATTAAATAAACTGTAAAATGTACTTCTTCCCACAATGCAGCATTCCCTTTCATGAGGAATCATGGGGGACTTACAATCCTGCTGACGAGAGCCAGGAGCTCTTCTTCGTCTTTCTTCCTCTGGATGAAATGAGCCTCGATCAGGGACTGCAGCTCCTGCAGGTCCTTCTCCTGTCGTTTCCTGTGGATGTCCTAACATGCCACAAAAAGGAAACAAACATTACACTTTATTATCATGCATAGATATCATGCATAAACCCTTCAACCATACTGCTATAAGCCAAAAATATCATCAGTGAATGTTTCTCATTGCCAGGATATCACAAGCACCAGCAACATTCCTCACACACTGCATGCCTCCATTAAAATGAGATGTCACACATGAAACATGTTCATTATAAAGTCCCTATATTACTTGTGAGGGTCCTTCACCAAGATCACAAGTCTCAGACATAGATCAGATGTCCATGTGTGAGCATGTGCACATTTACAAAACAACGTAACAAGCAAAAGTGGATATTTAGAGGAAAAATGTGTTCTAACTCACATCAAAATCCACTTTCTCCCCTTCAGGGATTTTTGGTGCAGCAATATTTTGCATAAACATCCTGTGAAGTAGAAGTGGTGTTATTACATGTGTTTTGCCAAAATAGCTCCTCATATCTATCCAAATCACCAGCTGAAACAAATTCATAAAAGTAACTGTTTCTTCATAGGATAAATATAGCTTGTATATATTGCAAACAAAACTGTGCTTATAAGAAAAATTACCATTGTATGATGCAACCATTTTTAGAACTAAACATTGTTCATCAGTACAATAAAATTAATACAAACTTACTTTGGTTTTGGCCTGGATTCATCTGTTAAGACAAAAAAAAATGTAATTAGTTTCAAAGCTGTATCAAATTATAAAAAAATTATGAACAATACTGTTTTAAATCTCATTGAAAACTCACCTTCTGTCTGTTCTGCAATTCAAGGGTTGAAAAAGAAAGATCATCTGAGTGAAATTCAGTTTTAATTATTGTACACTGAATGATAATGGTAATTCAAATTACATTATCACTTATGATGAACATTTACCTGTCGGTTCGTCTCCAGCTGGAGCTATTGTTTAAAGAAAAAATAAAAGAGATGGAAAAAGATTATTGAACAAGATAAAAAGGAAAACACGTACTTCAGACATGACCGGATGATTTTAAACCTGCAAGAAAAGCTGCACATATTTTTTTAGTTTAGCAGAACCACAAAATTTGAAATGAAAGTAAAAAGTGACATTTCAGTCAGATGATAGTTTTTTGGAGACAGATTTTGGTATAGATACAAAATATGCTTATTATGAATGGTTAAGGCAAGACAATTTTTGAAGCAGAAGCTGTTGTTGAGTGAAAAACCAGAGAATTATGAGAGCAAATGTGCAGTCAGCCAGAAGCAGTCAATTCATTATCAATAACTGTAGCATGGGCAAATTGGCCTACAAATAACGTGATTCAATGGAGACAGCGATTCTCAGCCATATTTGATAATAGGCCATAGAATCTGACAACAGTCCTGTAGATGGTGTTGTGTGGTGTTGATCAGTTTGTATGGGTGTAATCATTGGGTTTGTGAAACCAGCCTTCTGTAATGGAGGGTCAGTCAAAGCAAAATACTGCAGTGGTACAGAAAAAAACAGGAATAGCAAATAATACTGTACCACTCAATTATCATACAGGTTCAATAACAATGCTGTCCACACCCACTTACACTGGTTCATGTTTCCTATTGGTACAATTGAGTTTCTATTATTAACATACTGATGTCAAAATTATATCTAAAACAAAATAGCATGTTGATAAACTTTTGCAGGCATAACACTTTAAGGTAACACTGTATTTATGCTATATTTGTTTACATGTAGGCTAATAGCCTAAAGCAGCATGTTTGTATAAAAAGGTAATTAAATTGTCAAACCTCTATTTTCAAAATGTCAGAGCAGCAAAGCAATAGAGATTACCTTTTGCTTCAGGCACTGCATGTGAAAAAAAGGCAGCGTTGTGATGCAAGAGACAGTGAGAGAGTTATTGTTTCTCTGTGGTTGACAAGCCATAAACTCTTTGCAATACCAGAAATTGATCTCTGGTGAATTCAACAGAAGTGTTCATCTCACCTGTCACGGTGTTGTACTACTGCCAGAAAAAACCTTTCATCCTTAGAGACCATTACAATCTGTTATTCCTGAAATTTAGTCTACACAAATACAACATTTCATACATTTTATACTGATAAACTACCTTCAGTTGTGACAAGCAATTAAAATTGAATAATATCAAAACTACTGGCAGCTAACAACACTGTGCAGGGTAAGAGTGAATGACACCCCTTGATGGGTAACAGAATATTAGTGTCATACAAATGTTAAACAGGAAAACACATGCATAAAAAGTATATTTATTTATGGAATCCAACAACTGAGAAAAAAAACAACTGCAAAGTACCTTAGCATGGTTATACACACATGATCATGTTCAAAAACAGATACAGAACTAATAAATAATTTCAGAGCCTCCCTGAATGTTTGTTCAGTGACCTGTCTGTGTTAGCCATGCCATCTGGCGCCCTCTTGTGTTCATGCCTCAGCACAGCAGCAAAAGCAATGCATTTCTGTTGTTATTGATTTCATGATTTCCCCGAAAATCATACTTCACTGACTTTAATAATAAACTGTAATATATAACCCAAAATAACTGTAAGATGGAAACATAAATCAGTGGTAAATGTATAGTACATTCATTGTAAAATACAGTGAAATAATGGCATGCAGATTACAGCTTTCACATTAATTCATTTTCACCACAGTTACCTTCCTCCACTGGTGGTGCAACCTCTAATATAAACATGAGATGAATTAGTGAACAAATTAGACATTAGTAAAAGCACTTATTTACAACCTCCAGATAAAATGTGATGTGTGTGTTCGTGTGTGTGTGCGCGCATGTGTGTGTGTGTGCACGTGTGTTTGGTACATATATGTAATGTAATATCATGCACATTAGACCCTTTACACATTCAAATTGACCCAAAGTTTTACCTTCCTCTGCAGGGGCAGCCTCTATGTGAAGATGTGATGCAGTTAGTTAACAAATAATATATGGTCATAAGTAAAAGCTATCTTTTTTAAACTATAAATGAATATATGTATACAAATCTTGCTATCATATATTGTGGTACAGCAATTTTGTATGAAACAGTATCTTGAAATGTAAAATTCTGTAGCTGACTATTGAAGGAAGATGAATACTTTGACACAAACTTTACCTTCCTCCTTTGCAGGGGCTACCTCTAAGATGAATAAGATGAATTAGTTAGCAGATTTATTCATAAGGTACAGCTTTTTGTATTAGTTGAAGTTATAACAATGCACATTATAAATAGTGAATTTTGAATGAAAGCTTTTACAAAATATTTAGAGCTTTACCTTCTTCCTCTGCAGGGGCTACCTCTAAGATGAATAAGATGAATTAGTTAGCAACTTTAGCCATTAGTTATAGCTTTTTGTATTAGTTATGGTTATAGCAATGCATATTATAAATGGTGAATCTTGAATGAAAGCTTTATAAAAATATAACAAGAACTTTACCTTCTTCCTCTGCAGGGGCTGTGTGGACATAAAAATAATTAGCAAATAAAATAATTGCTAATATCTCTTTGCATGTATAAATGAGTCATATTCAGCAGGTTTGCACTCCAACTGTTTTACATTACAGTATGTACCGTTAGGGAATACTGAAATATAACATTGTTTTTGTATTTGAAGATGAACTATTATCTTAACAGTATAAGGTTGTAGGGTCTGGTGATATAAACAGTATATATGAGAGCATAACATATTCCTTATATAATCATGCATACTGTGTATTGAACAGTACAACAAAAAAGCGTGTAGCATAAAAATGAACATTTGGATAGCTGAATGACCTTTACCTTGTTCTTCCGCTGGGGCCTCCTCTAACAAGTGGATATAAAATGAATTAGTTAGCAAATACAGCCATTAGTGAAAAGCTCTTTGTATTTGAAAATGAATCATAAACTATCTTAGAATAATTAAAAAGATAGTTTATCCAAATACAAATCTCTTATGACACAAATGCTTGATGTGTAAAGGTAATTGCATACAACATAACAATTCAAACTTTGACACAAATTCAGATCTATGAGAATATTACCTGGTTCCTCTGTTGGGGTCTCCTCTAATATGTGAACATAAGAGTGAATTAGTACATGTGGCCGTTAGTAATTGCTTTTTCTGGAAATTAACCGTACAAAATCATGTTGCCATTTTATTATTTTATTACTTAGCATGTATAGTACATTGTATGCATGTACATGTATATATAAATATATACATAAACACTTACACATAATACAATGTAGCAGCATGCAGCATAAATATCTATGAGATCTTTACCTGGTTTTTCTGCGGGAGCAGCTACTAATGAGTGAACATAAGATTAATTAGTTATATAATGTATATTATATATAATTAATCTTACATATATACATGTAATGTATACATGTATATAGTCTTATCATACTAACACTTTCACATCATACACACAATATTTCATCCAGCCAAAGCTTTACTTTCTACAGCATCCTATAGCACTAGCTGGTGAATGAAAAATTTCCAAGTTCTTCAACCTTAGTTTCAGTTCCAATCACATACATTATACACATTATACAGAATAATGTATGTAGTGAACACAACAGTCATTAGTTTAATACTTAATCTGCAAATACCAAACATACATCATATACCGTATGCAATGTACTGTATATAATGTAATGGCACACACATAGCACCTTTCATACAAGTTCATATCTGACTTTACCTTCCTCTTCAGCGGGAGCTTCATCTATATGAATATGAGAACAATAATTCAATAATACAGCATATCAAAACACTAATACATTCATCGATTTGTTATATATATATATAAAAAAATGTAGCAGCATGCAAATGAAGGGCTTTCACACAGCTTCACGTCTACACAAAGTTACCTTCTACTGCAGGGGCCACCTCTACTGCTAGCATGTGAACAAAGGATTAATTAGTTCACCGCCATTAGTTTCAGTTCAGTTAAAACACATACATTATAAACATTATAATGTATGAGGTAAACAGTAAACATGTACGTACATTATAAACAGAAGTCTTACCTTCTATAATACATTTAATATTTACAGTTTATAATGTAGCAACATGCAAAACTACACGCCTTCACACGTATTCATATTCACAAAAAAGGTTTACCTTCCTCTGTAGGAGCCACCACTAGCATGTGAACATGAGATGAATCAGTGAACAAGCATTAGTGCAAACTTTCATTTAAGATCTGAGAATCATCCAAATGAGCAGACTTACCTTCCTCACTACGTCACAAACACAATCAGGTGGAAAAAGAAAGGGGACGAATGAAATCAGTGGTGAGAACGGAAGTTGTGAGTACGAATGAAAGCTTGGATGTGCACTGATGTAAGCATTGCAATTTGTTTATATTCACGATATTTAAAGAATAAGGTACTTACATCACTTCTTCCACCACCTCCTCGACTACTTCCTCTGTGTCAGCCATGACTGTGAGCGAGCTGAACTCTGGAAAGGAAACCAAAAGAGCCTAAGTAACAATACACATTTACACAAGTAGAGCGCATATACCTGGAAACGAACACACACAAACGTATGCATGTCTGAGCGTGTCTGTGTGTGCATGCATGGGTACACACATGTATGTGTGTGTGTCCTCCTGTGCTGGGTCATAGGCTCCACAGCTCTAAACAGCTCTGGCTTTAATCCCCAGCCATTTCCTGTTGGTATCACATGGTATTGTTGATTGGGTGATGTGTGGCTTTCAGTGTTCACAGCCAAACTCCTCTGCGTGTCAAGACTGTTTCACTGTGATTTTTTATGGACCTGAGAAATGTCTTCTCTCTGCATTTTTATTAAGCATTCAGAACAGAAGAGTTAAACCAAACAGGAACAGAGCCTGTTTGAGCGCTTTCACCGCATTGAGGAATCCTCCTTTTTTTTCGTTTTACAACCTTGTATAAAAAGAGACTTTTATCCAACAGATGTGGAGAATTTGAGAAAGTGTATAAATTTGTGAGTGAATTTTTATGAGCAATTGAGTAAGTCAGGCAGCAAATAAAGCAGTGTATGAGTAAATGAGTGAGCTAGTGATTAAATGAGAAAGCACTTTAACGAGTGAACTCGTGAGGAAGGGCATCGGTGAGCAAGCAAGTAGTGAGTGAGGAATGGTGGGATGGAGGGAGGAAACACCATCTCCAGAGCTGCTCAGTTACATCCAAGAGTGTGAAGTGGAATTCCCCATCTCCCTCAATGGTGCTCAGCTGGTCAGTGAGGTCAGATTCACTGGGCACCTCAGCCGACCCTGCCACAGTGGACCCCAGCGGACAGGGACAGGACTGTGCGTGGGTCGCGCTCACCTAGCACACTGTGCACGCTCCTCATTCGCGACACCTGGAGCTCAGAAGCAGAGGAGCAGAGCCCCAGCCCTCGGTCACAGCCATATGCACACCCAGGCTTTCTCCTGTTAAAGTCTGTCCTTATCTTTGATGTCAAATCAAACAGCAAGTGTCGTGTTCTTTTTCTGTACAGATATGATTTGCTGAGTTATTTCCGGTGCTGGCTAAACTTGCCAAGTCTTTGATTGCGAGGAAAAGCACTGAGACATAAATCGACAAATATAGACTGAAATCGTAGCTAAATTAAGAGAAATAAAATGTACTTTTTTATTTATATGCAATTACATTAGGTCCCACTTGACATACAAAACTATGGATACATCCCTAAGAAGCAGATTCCGATCAGACATGTTATAAATAAGATGAAGGGGAGGTTTTTATATTCTATAAAGTTTATTTTCAAATGGTTTATAATTGAAATCTAGTTCTGAGAAAACTCCGAGGCATCTTTACACATGGTAATATATTTTTAAGTTGATAAAATAGCCACAGCGTGCAATGTGGTGAGATATTTTTAAGAATAATAAAACATGGTTTGGAACAGGTGTGAAGCTTTCCCATGAACAATGAAAGCTGGCCGTGTCTCACAGCCATTCACCCCCCTTCACTTCTCCGCACAGGAGCTAATTTTGAACACACCATTCGCCCACACCGCACATATTCACCCTCACATAGGCAACGCCATCAGAACAGACATCGAGCTAATGGAATGAACAACATGCATGCTGTTTCCCTTTACCTTTTTACATGAAACCTGGAGAGGATATTAATATATCATGGTATGATGACACAAATATGCCATTCGGCTCATTTGGTTTTCCCATCTCCTACAAAGCTCATCTGCGTCATTGTGTTATACAAGTTTCACTCACTATTTCTAAGATAGATTGCAGGGTATGGTATGGTCTGATATTTTGACTTGTTTGACCTTGCTTGCCCCTTTTTTTCCTTTTCTCTCATTTGACACTTGAAAAGCCTGTGTCTGCATAGAGAACAGACACAGATTTGCCCAATAACAGCATGGTATAAAATAAAGTTCTGCTCATTTCCTCTGTATCTCTGATATACAGCCTGGGAACCTCATTCCCTGCTGTTCACTGCACTGCTTTGTCTGACTGTGACACTCGGCACTTCTCTGTATGTTCCTCTAACCTGTGCCATTCTCTGATGAGCTCCTCACATTCAGATTCACATGCTTTCCAATAACATGCCAACATACCATATCACCTGTTCAGTACCTGATGGCTTTGACCAAATGTAACTTGTAGCATGGGTAGGATTGTTGTCCATACAGTGAAACTGAGGGATTTCTTGTTTTCTCAGTTTGTATAATTGTGGGAGCGGTTGTAGTCTTATTTTCTTGTTTCAAAGTATTTTCATGTTTCATATCATAGCATTTTCCTCTCTCCTTCTCCCCTCTTGACTCATGACATCAATCTGTGACTGAATGACACTTGAATGACAGCACAAACTCAATTCCAAAGTCAAATGCTAATGAACCCATAGTAGCCATGGGGTACTTTGATGAATGAGAATAATCCATTTCAGTATTTCTCAAGAACTGATGTGGTAGTCATTGAAAAGTGTAAATATAAATATCCTTTATCTGAAGAGTGACAGTGAAACTTCCAGGAGAGAGTGCACAAAGGTCATTTGTCTGCCCTCCTCTCTCTCTCTGTGTTCTGTTTCTCAGACTGCATTTGATTCAAAGTGGATGAAATGTATTGCATGTGGCAGCTAAATGTTTTCCCTTAATACAAACACTTACTGCCTCACACCTCTCAGAATGCCTAAGTACTCAAGCCATTGGAGAAGGAATGTTGTGAATAGCAGTTTAAAACCTGCATTAACTAAAAGCCTCTAAGCATGCAAGCCTCTTCGCTAGGTTTGACCACGGTTCAGTCTCATGAATACAGTCAAATAGACTCCCTTCAACAACAATCAAATCTTTCTTCTCTATTCTCCTAAGGAGTTTTTTTTTTTTTTCAGGCCACACAAAGTTATCATCTTGCCATTGCACAAACAAATCTGAGAGATGCTGGAACATACAATACATCGGTAGAGATTCCAGTACTCAAACCGGAGGTAAACAGCAGGCATGCAGTCCCCAGCACGGAGGGGATCGTTCTCCTACCTGTGAGCCTTGGGAAGAGAGAGAGAGACTCTTTTTCTTTGAGGTGCAGAATTCAGACAGCTTGACCGAGGCTCCAAACCCCACATAATACATCCCTTCCTGCTCACATGATTCTCCCGCTCTGTGATTGGCTGATGTGGTAAATGCTTTGTCTATTGTTAGACCAGTGGTTCCCTACCTTGGTCCTGCAGTACCCCTGGGTGTGTTTGCAATCCAGCCCATCGTTCTATTAATCAATCTCGCTTTAGGAACGCGTTTGAATTTCATAATCTTGCGCTGAAACACCACGCAAGGACCAGCAGATCCAATGCATTTTATCACCCTGATCTCTCTTCATGCCACACAAAAAAATCATCAGACATGTTTTAGACATTTATTGCTTTATTGCTGCTGCAGAGTCAATGATATAATGCTTAAACATTGGTTTGTATGAAGCTTCCACTATAGTACACACAGCCCAGAATGTGCACTAGTTACCACAGGACACGGATAATTTGATGATGCAGTTTGCATAGTTTCATCCTTACACAATACGCAAGAGTGGCTAAACATGTAAACAGGACAGCAACATAAAAGCAGAACAATAATTCTAAACAGCCTTTTACCATCACTGAAAGGGTTGATTCCTTCAGTTTTTATACTTATTGTCAAAATTAGGAATTTTTTCCCCCATCTTGGATATATCAAAACAGCACAATTTATGGAACCCAATTCAATGACATTTGAACACCTACATTGAAGAGTAAGCATCAAATTATATATGGTCTTAATTATAAGAAAATGATTCTATATTCTATTTCGATGTAAAACTGATTATGTAGCTGCCATCAGAACAGATGGCAGTCACATAGCTTTTGCAGTCTTTGCTCTTGCAGATTGGGGCATAAAGGTAATGGGATAATATACCATTATGAGCATATGCCATACTGAACTACGCTCGGTGCTGTTCAGTTAAAGAAGTTAATTTTTAATTACAGAGATGAAAGGCCACATTTGTTAACTCACAGCCTGACCACCCAAAACCTGAGGCACCTGGGACATTAAGCCTGACACTAGCCCACCCCATAACCTGAAACTAAATGGCTTGGTCCATATCACTTGTACCGACATTATAATGATCTATTTAGAATACATGAATATGTAATCTTCAAGGGAAATTTTTGAACTTCTTCCTGACAATTTTTCTGTCATTCTTCTAATTGCCTAGTATTGTAGGTCCAAAAACATCACTGGGAATCTGAGTGCAGTGAAATGTACTTTTTCCACTTTGAATACTACAACACTTGGATGACACCTCAGAGTTATTTATATCTATCACTCAATTTCAATACAGTTTTGGGGACTGTTACAGCTATCTTGTCACTGAGGAGAGTATATCAAAACATACAAACACAGCAAGTGTTGTGTTGAACAAGGGTTTCTTTTACATTTTGATTCTCTATGCAATGTCTTCTACATTATGATGAATGTTAAGTTTTGTTTAACAAAGCATGATTTGCAAGTGTTTCTTATTGAGTACTACACTGAGCTAGGCCTGCACAAGTATTAGTCCCGTATTGTCACAAGAGAGCAGAGAGGTCAGAACTTTGATGAAGATGTTCCGATGAAAGCAAAGTAACTTATTTCTATGTTCTATGTCGGTGTGCAGCTTAAACAAACTTGCTTGTGCAGGTTTTCCGAGAGCATGATGTTAAAGTCATTTATTTGAGTTTGTGCTGGAGACTTTGCTGTGACTAAGCATCATTAAGCAGACTGGATGAGAATGGGAGTGGAGTCCACATCCTGGAATGTTTACCTACAGGTCAACTGGCTTTAGTCCTAAACATTCTCTCTGCAGAGAAAGAAAACATTGTGCCTATTTGTAAACCAAATGGAGTACAGTATGATCAGGGAGCTTTCCTCAAAGGCCAGATCAGAATAAAATGAATTATGATAGTCAATTAAGCTGTTAATACCTCCATGTCCATGTTACAGTGAGAAAGTGAACAGAAAAAAAACCTAGAACAGAATGAAAATTATTATAAAAGAAAACTTAATTTAATAACATTTATAACTTTATATTAGAAGCATTATGTACTTGTACATAAATGCTTGTATTGGCATTTTGAGTATAAAACTTCATGAGTAGAAAAATGTGCTCAGATCAAATAAAAGTTGTGACATAGATATACTGGTAAAGTTCAATAATAAATATATGTAGTAACATACATTGATTGGACCATTGCTTTACCATCAAAAGTGTTTAGAAGCAGAAGACAATGAAGCAATGAGTGAAAACACAATTCTACCTGACCTTTGCAGAAACCTTTAGGTCAGTCCTACCAATAAGCATTATGAATCTAACTGCAGCCTGAAGCTTTGCTTGGGTTATAAACTAAAGCTGAGATGGGAGCTCAGGACAGAGTTGCCTGTCAAGGACAAAGTAATGATACAGACGTAATAAATGCGGTAACATAGTTTTTCCTGTAGAACCTTATTTTAGATGACAAATTGAGAACAGAAAAATTATTTTAAAATGAATCAATCTGCAGTCACAGAGTGTGATAGTTTCTTTCTTTTGATTGTTCCGTTTCATATAAAAAAACATAAAAAAATAAAATAATTTCAAAAGGTTCAGTTTTCACAGCATAGTTTAGGAAAGCACAAGGTCTTTTGCAAAGCCAGTATATAGTTTAGACAGGGCCCTATGGAAGAGTGGGCTTTAAATACAGTGCTAATATACATCTGGTTTCCTTTTGTTGGTCCCCTAAACTCCCTCCATGGGGAAATGGAATACCCCTCTTTGGTATTAATAGTGTACATGGCCAGAGGGAGGGTTGCATTTTGCTGGTTGTGGTCCTTTCAGTTTCCCGGTGCAGTTAGTGGCCCACCCCTGCTGTGTGAGAGAGAGAAACAGACCTGTCAGTGGTTATAAAACGGACAGCAGATGTCAAAGGTCAACTTGTACATCCACCTTTATCACGGTCTGTATTTTTACTGCAGGAACCATAATTCTGTTATGTTTAAAAAAAAAAAAAAAAATCACAGAAAGAGCAGAGGCTGTCGCTCCTGCTTTGGTTCGGGTGGCAGACAGACAGGGGGAAACGTGCCGCTCTTCCGTTTATATTGAGCTCATTGATGAGGCATTGAGGATTCGCAGAGCGGAGGCAACGCTTGTGAGGATTCACTGCGACCTCTTACATTTTCCTGTTTGTTAAAGACTGTTGGGTGCTAATTCTTCCACTATCGACTGGAGCTTAAAGTAAAAGCCACTAATCAACCTTTCATGCCCGTTGGCGGGGTGTGTGTGTGTGTGTGTGTGTGTGTATGAGCTACAGGAACACACCAACGCTGCCTCACAGAGCAGTGACTCACACACTGTGTAGCTGCGCCGGTCGGTCTCTGGGTGATCGATGGCCCCTCTGCTGTCATTTGCCCTTCACTTACACAGTTATTTCAACTGGCAAGTTGAGGTGGGGAGGGGGTGGGGCGGTGTGGGGTCCATGGGACGGGTTTAGAGCAATGTTCAGGGCTTAATTCCTTTTGCATCACCTCCATTGGGCTAAATCTAGGGTGTGTAAGTTAGCTAGCCAGGGCCTTAACAGGTAACCAGGTTGGGTTCGGTGCAGGACAGACCCCCACCCTGATTCGGCCTCTCTAACTGCTTCACCGATCACAGCTTGGCCTGACCCCCCCCTCCTGATGGCATTTCTCCGCCTCATGGTGTAATGCCCCGCTAATCTCCCCCCACGCTCGGGCGTAATGTGACAATCAGACAGCTGCGTTTCGGCACGCGGCTTGCCATCCCGGAATCCAGGTGGGAGGGCACGCGTCACGGAGAGGTGGCTGCCGTCCCAGCAGCCCCTGCAAAGTTCTTTATACTGAGACACAAGGTCGTCGCAAGCAGGCCTGCTTAAATATAGACTACAATGCCACAATGCCACAGTGACATTTGAGAAACAGGAGCTGCAAAGAACGCCCGACAAACAGCTTTGATTTACAGCTAGAGGTGGCCTGGCGTCGCCCAGGACAACACAGGCCACCGGGCAACCACATGGTCTGCTGTAAATCACACACTCTCACTCCTCAACCTTGTCCTTTCAAAGTTTCTCCTATCCTCACTGCCTCCGTTCTCAAATAATAAAGGGAGAGCAAGAGAATGGCAGACACACACAGATGCACACAGGAGACATTGCACTTGTCAGATCACATTCCATTCTGGGTGACAAATGTCCCTTACCATTGGTGACTGTCTTGCTCTTGCCCCCAGCTGTCACCTGCGAAAGGTTTAAGGCACAGAGAAAGTCACATCATGTCCATCTGAAACATAGCAGCTGCATTACAGTGTGATGTTACAGCGATGTGAAGCTTTTGGACTGAAGGCTACCAGTGTATTGGACCAGGACCCAGAAAAATTATTTTACATTCTGATAATACATTCTGATTAGCTATTCATATCCACTGCTCAGATGCATAAAGCACAATTCAAATACAAACATACCTTATCTAAAAAATCCTTTGGATGTTGTGAAGTTTCTGCATGTGTGAAACAACTGTGCAAATGTTTGCAGTCAGGAAGTGAAGGAAATACAGCCACCTCCATCCCAGCTAACACACAAAGTTTCAAGGACATTGGGGAACATGTCACGTCATGATGCGAACATTCCCTGAATAGCCTTAGAACTTATTTATTGTTCCAAACGAGACCTGCCTGTCACTGAAGAAACATTCCAGGCATGTGGCACTCAAACTTACTGGTGCCATCTCCTGACGGTTATCATTTAATCATGAAAAACCATCACCAACATTTTGACAGTGTTCTGATTTAGACTCTATGAACACTGAAAACTTCCCTGATAAAAATTATGAGTAAATTCAAACCATTAACTGGAATAATGAAGACCAGTGTAGTTCAAAGACGACTCTTGCAATGTTTCTTCTGAGTTAAAAATAATTCAATGGATAGCCAGGATGAATAATGCACTGGGAATGTTTACCCAAACTGATGGGGAATGTCCGGGAACCAAAAATGGTTAGCTGTGATGTGATGTTACCCCCACCAACCAGGAAAAGCAAGAAATTAAGGGCAGGGGGTGTGATAATAAGTGATTAGCCTGGTAGCATTACCCTAGCTCAATGTGTCCAAGTGTAAATGCAGCTGCATTTGTTTTTTTTGATCTGATCTGCTGTAGCACACCCAAGTAGCTCCTGTCACTTTCCTGTAGCTGTAGAGGATTATACATTTGCCAAACGTGTCTCCGTCAGTGTTGAGTAGTGTAATGATGTTGCCACTGGCCGCTAATTATCCCACTCTGTTTGACATTTCACATAAACACTGCCCAGTGCTCCACTCTGAGCCCGTATCTGAACAAACCGTATTGGCCAGTTGGTCAAACTGGCTGAACAGTGTAGTTTAAATATGCCAGCAGCTGTTCAAATTTAGAACTGATCTCAGACCAGCCGGTTGCTTTTTTATTATTTTATTGAAATACCTCTGCATGTAAGATCAGGCCATAAGCGACTGGGTGTGCTGCAGCACCACTCCAATGGAATTCCAGGACTGAAGGTCACTATGGAAACTGCATAGTATCACTGCCATGTCAGACAGGTGGGCAGGCTATGGAACTTGACCGAAGGCAACCATGATGTCACACTGCCAACCGCAGTAGCTCAGCAGCAGAGGAAATCCTTCGCACTGCTTATGTTTATCATCACGTGTAATACTATAAAAAGCTAAATCTGAATCGATCCAGATTAATTTTTCATAGGACAGGCTCTGTATTCTACAAGGTACAAGTCTAGAATCCTCAGGTTACCTGTGTGGCTTTCATGTTTTGGTGTTAGTTAGAACTTGTGTGAATGACAGAGTGAAAAGTATCCAGTTGTGAGTGTAGGTAGTAATGTGCTGCATTCATTTGAAAGGTTTACCTCTTTCGCTCATCCAGATTTAAAGGTGAATTCAGTTAACTGAGAGAGGGCTTGAGACGAAACAAAATGGGCAACAATCAATTAGTTTTTTGATGATGATTTTTTCCCCCTTTTTCTCACAATCTGAAATGTCTAATTGTATTCACATTGTATTCACATGTCTGCTCTCAGTTCAGGAGATGCTCCTCCTCTTCTTTGATACCCATAATGCCTGTCGCTGATGCACTTAATGTCAGCTGCTAGTTGTTTCCCTAGCTCGTTTCATTTTGCACAGACATAAGTCAGTGGAATATGTTACAAACTCAGCTTTGTGCAGGCAGACTGTAGGCCCCCGACTGACCAGCAGGGGGTGCTGGAGAGCAAGACAACTCGCATCCCTGAAAACTAAAGCCAAGTACAATTACAGGTCTGCTGGCCACAGTCAGTACTGACATATTCTGGATTACCAGGAACACCAGATCGTGGGGCCCATCCACACATGGAAACAAGATGAGCCAACCAAGCAGCCCATCAATCACATTTTCCGACAGTGTGACTGACACCAAGGAACGCCAAATGAAACTGTAAACACACATTCATATAGAGTACCCCACAATACAGCAGAGATACCAATTACATTTTATACAATTCTGTATGAAGAAGTTTCAGTGGATAAAATAAAAATTATAGGAACATAATAGCAGTCATTAATAACAGTAGAAGTCATGGTTGTGGCTGCAGCTAGTAGCTCCAACATCCTGGCTGAGGGGATCAGACTCATCTTAAAAATTTTCCAGTCCAAACCTTTATAAAATGGAGCCATACTGTATCCCTTATGTTTATTTTTCACTAAATTTGGAATGTCCAATCCCATCGTGGGCTGTCCCCTCACTGCATCAAAGTTCTGGACTATAATTCTGGAGCACGCAGATGAGGGTGCGTGGCCTGCCATTGCTCTGCGTTCCACAGTCCTGCAGCGGAGCTGCGCAGACATTACACAAGAGGACTGTACTTCATGCACAGCTGGGACAAGCAGAGACTAAGCAGCCGACTGACAAGAGAGTTGCTCCTGTGTAACAAGGTGTGTTGTACCCAGGTTGCACCCCTCCCTTATGTGGCAGTTATGTCACAGTTGGCATGGGCACAGTCAGTAGACTGCGTGGTGTGCCACGGTGGTGGGAGATGGTGTTTTATGAGGACGTGCCACCCTGTGACTCTTGTCTATTTTTGATGATTTAATAAGTGTGCTGGCATTGGTATTAACTCCGCCCCCCCATCTTACCTGGGGGGAGGAGCCCTTGTTCTCCCATAGGTTGCGCTTGCTGGTGACATCACCAGGCTTCAGATCCTGCCAACGACAACACAGAACGATGTCATTCTGTCCACAGCAGCGACAAGTGCAGAATAATGACCTTTAACAATAACAATACATCTATTTTATATACACTAATAGGATAACAGAAAAAATAAAATGTTGAATTGCTTTACTTCCAGTTGTTTTTACAGTATAGGAAAACAAGTCAATTATATAGTCAATCGGTTTGTGGAAGCAGCAAAACATGCTGAAATTGGAAGTTATGGGGAAATTTTACGATTCCTCTGAAAATGCAATGAAGTAAATTGAGAATTTAATATAGCCAATTGCTATGAGAGTGAGCAATTACGACCTGGCCCTGCCTGAGCTAAGCAGTAACAACGCTCCTCCTCTCATAAAGTTGAGAACGCACTGGCGGCAGAGAGAGGACAAGGGCTCCAAGTAGTGCGTCAGAAACACAGGATGCTGTCTGTGCCAAAAGCAGTGCATTGTGGGCTGGTCTTTGCCTGCCTTCTGCCCAATGGGTACTGATAAGAGATTAACTAATTAGCCAGGCAATGTGTACAAGGGGATTCCCCAAACAGCACACCCATGTTCAGGAAGACCTGTTTGTAGTGTCTCAATTATTGTCTCAATGTCTCACTTATTAAATTCCTTTACTGGTTTTATTCAACTCACTGACTTATACTAAAAAAGGACGAAACGAAAATCTGATTTGTACAATGAAAATCCCTGTGCAAAACCATACCTGTTCTACAGCCAAAAGAAAGAGGAAAGGATAGAAGATTCCAGGAAGAACGGATGCAGACAGGGAAACTCAAGCACAGAAGTGAAGAGCAGGCTAAGAGAGAGAAAACAGAATAACAGAAAGTTTTCTAGAAGTCACATCAGTCTTTAGGTCACCTTATTTAATTTACTTGTTTTGGCAGAATTTATGCCCAGCATTTAAAACTTTAAAAAGCCTGCTGGTAAAAGTTTAGCTCCAGTGTCTATCTGATTGCTGCACATGCTACCTATCTATACTTTGCTTAATGCAGCAGTGAGATATTTGGTTTGTCCACCAGAGGTCGTTATTGTGGTGATGACAGCCTTCCTATACACTTGAAATGGTGAGGGTACACAATTACCATGGTGCATGTGTGCATCTGTAAACATAAAGAGCCAGGAGTCACAAATGTAGCCTGCCCCACTTACGATTGGCCGCCCCCCTGCTGGTTTGGTGTTCTCCGGGGTCTTGTTGAGCCAGTCACTGATCCGGGCGCTAACGCCAAACTTCAGTCCGCTGGCTTCCTGAATGGTTAGGGGCAGAGAGGGGAGGAGGGCCAAGTTCAACGTCCTGCTTTCCACCAACTCCCAACACTGTAAATACCTGCTGAACTGCATCCTCAGGCTGCCCATCTGAGTAATAAAATATGGGAATTTCAATGTGCCCCCAGAGAATGTGAGCTCAACCCAGCTGAGAGATCTCCAGCAACCAGTCCTCTCCATCGCTGGCCAATCACCATCCTCTACACACACTCCCTCCTTTTCCCATAACTACAGCTCATATTTCTGCCCCTGGCCCTCATGATAAGACTCTTATGCCTGATGGCTGCCCCTACAGGCAGTTGTTTTGCGTTTATCTTCTGTAAAGTTCTGAGTAGCAAGTTGAAATTCTCTGTTACATCTCGTTGTGCACAAATACATACATTTATCTTGATAAACGTTTCTGATGGCTGCTGCCTTATAAGAAATGGTGGTGGGGACACCCCTACCTTGTTGACGTTTCCATGGCCCCCATGAGACCCAGACATGTTCCCCCTCTCCCACATGCTCTTGATGTTGCGGATGCCGTCTGTCACCATGGGCAGGTCCACGGCGGCAGACCTGGGGGACCTGCTGTCCTTGTTGGACTGCGAAGAGGAGAGGTAGAGTGGTCTGAGGTTCTGAGCGGAGAGACATCCAAACTGAGCAGATCCACTCATCTTATGTACATCAGCTGTTGTGGCAATGTAGGGAGCTGGGCTTGAAAATTAAGAGGTTTCAGGTTCATTTCCCAGGTAGGGCACTGCCATCCAACCATTGAACAAGGTACTTAACATGAATTAATTTAGTAAATATCCAGCTGAATAAATGAATAGATTGTAAAAAAGGTAAACACTTTAAGTTCCTCAGGATGAGAACATCTGCCAAAAGCCTTAAATGTTATGTAATGCAGCTTGGTGGATGGTTTAAGCTTCCCAGATCATTTCCCAGATCGAGATCGTTCCTTGCATGGAGGTATGGAACTCTATGGTGTAATGGAACTAAATGGTGTGGAACTCTATGGTATCCACATTACCAGAGACACAGGCTTTACCTGAAGTGCAGTGGTGTACTGCTCCAGTCTGTTGTCGATCTTGGAGATAATTGGAGTGTGTAATGTCTTCACTGTACTACTGAAATAGATTGGACAACCTCTGTCAGTAATTTTATTAAGGAGATGCATTCATTGAATAACTGATTAATATCTTTGTTTAGAGAGGTTTTTTTAAAAAAACTACTACATGCCATATTATTTCAAAAGATGAATTTCATTCCCTTTACAGATTTTATGTAACAGCAAGGAAAAAGAATGGTCTTATGGCCCTTTCAACAGCTTTTCACATAGCAGGGGATAAAAGTAGCATGGGCTTTTTGAATGTAACAAAACAAACAACGGAAATTACTTGAATACTTAACCTTTTCTGGGCCGACTTGTTCAGAAATTCTGCCCTCTCTCCAATCTGTAAACACAGGGCCAACAATTACACACAGCAAAGACAGACACACCCTCACTGAATCATGTCTTATTGTGTAAAACAAATGTATTTTTCCCGGCTTCATACACAAGCAAACACACATACAGACACAAAACATACGCACATATGTACATATGTGCATGTTATAAAAAGGCACTCCTTTCCAAGGTTATGAATTCATATTTTTGCTTAGGCCTTCCTCACTTTACTACATGAGGCTCAGCTAAATGTTCTCATCAGGCTTGTCTGAGGCCATGCCAGGGAAAGCGAGGCTGTCACAGACTTCACAGCTGTGAGAACTCTGAGATGGTGTTTATGATAAATTACAAGTGAACGAGGGCAAGTTTTCCTACACTGCTCGAAAGCACAACCCTAAAAAGAGACTGTTGCTCCTCTGCTGTTATGTGCTATGTGTGGGGGAGTTCCTAAAATACTCCTTCCAGGAAATTCCCCCAGTCTCAAGAAAATTCAAAATGGCCATATTTGAGCACGGCTAATTCTGTTAGCGTAATTACTTTCCTGTATCCCGCGAGCTAGCCTCTCAGTAAAATGCTACACTTTCTCCAGGCCCATTTACTCAATTTATAGTAAATAGAATAACATGTCCTGAGACTGAAATAGACTAATATATTCACAGCTCGCATTGCTTGTGATTTTTCACATTTTTATGTTCATTTTGAGAAATGCTGAAGTGAAAGACCAGCATCTGAGTAATAAATATGTACAGTTTGACAGATTTGTTGTGAACAAAAGTGAGTAACACAGTAACACAGGTGTACTGGATCAACATCAGTACGAAGAAAGCAATAAGCTGGGATTCAATCAAATGCTTTAAGGGTGATATGAATATGCAGTTCAATTAAAACACACTTTACATTACAAGACCCTTTTCTTTAGGTGTGTTATATTTAGCTCCTTGAGACATGTTTATTGGGGCAGCTGCAGGATCTTTCACTTTGAGGAGCTTCAAGCATCAATCAAATCAAAATTCATTATCAGAGAATCATTCCTGCTCTGTGACATTAGCCTTTGAATAACGGCACTGTTTTTGCTATAGGAGTTTTAAACTTCAAACTTTCATGTTCAAACGTTTGCAGTCCGCTGGTACAGTTGTTGAAATATTTATTTTGTTGGGTGGTACAGGGGGCACTCTCAGGCACCCTGTGAACCCTTCCTGTCTTTTCTCTCTAAAATAGAAGAGCATGTCCCCTTACAGAAACTAAGTGAGTGTGATTACAACTAGCCCATAATCGCTTAATGAAATATACAGCATCCTATTTACAGAATGCACATGCAATATTTATTTCTGTTATGCAACCTATGCAATGCAGATCACAGCACAAACTTAAGGGCTCAGCACACAGGCTGCTTTGATGAAAGCAATCCCAACACAACCCCGATTACCTGCGGGTATGTACGGATGTGCTACTGTTCTGTGCAGCGAAAACACCTTGACAAAGCAAGCCTGTGGACAGGAACTGAGAAACGCTGTGTTCTCAAGCTGAGTGGAACTGCACTTACGATGGATCCACCCCAAAGTCATGCCAAATGCATGTACTGGGAAAACCAACCAGAAAAATGCACAGACCCATGAGATCTGAGGACCACCACAAAGAAAGCTGGCCAGAGGAAAAAAAAAAATGTACTTTGCTGAGTTTAGATTTTCTCAGCTGCAGGAAACCCCAGGGGCATGCAAATACCACACATGGACTCCATCGTATCACTGCTCTCTGACCAATGCATGTGTGACAGTGGCCCTTTTCCCCTGAAAATGCCATGCAGCAAAAACAACAACAAAACCCTGCCAATTTGAGACTAGTGCTCTGTCCTTAACAGTTTTCCCATGAAGGGTGTCTAGACACTGATGTATTTCTGGGTTTGGTCAGATAATAGCAGATTCTATAGATACACCAGATGTTCAACACTGTGTTCTACACGTTGAACTTTCTGTCGCTCTACCATTGAAGCCACAACTCTCCAACTGTCGATCTGTTCAGCGAAAACCAACCAGACACTTCTGTTACCAAACAGAACCAACTGGTGTGAGGAGTTGAGGGGACGGAAGGGACTCGTGAGCTGAATATCTGGTTGGTACGCAGGGTCTTTAATGCTAATCTTCACAGAAGGAGTCTTTCCTGTCCACACACTCACCTTCAGCATGGTCCCCCTCGGGATGATGCATTTGAAGGGCTTAGTGGTCTCTCCATCATTCGACTCCTCCACCTTCTGCCTTTTCTCCGCAGCCTCTGCCCGCCTCCTCTCGATCTCCTCCTTCATCTTCCTCTTCTCCTCCTGTTGGAGACACACAGTCTGACTGACATCTGTGCTAGGCCTTGGTCAAACACCAGTTCCAAAAGTTCCTGGTTGTGCACACACATTTATGCTTCCACCAACGGCTCCTTTTCAGTTAGCTAACACGCTATATACATCTGAATGGGTTCACTTGTGGATTTGGGTCACAGTAAAACTGTGCAAATGTGACTCATGAGCTTGCAGAGAAATTCAGCTAAAGCACCAGACCATATAAAATTGTTGTTCTGTTTAAATAATTAAGAGCAGAAGTTGGCATAAAATCCAGAAACAGAGACGACCCTCCTAGCCCACCCTTGTTGTACACTGGGCTGGAATCAACTAACGTTTGACTTTCTCCTTTGCAAACACAATTTCAAAAGTGAAACTTTTTGATGGCAGAATTTGCCAATCTGTGCTGTAGGAAAATCCTTCACATAATTGTGAGGTACAGTTATGAACAAATGTTGATTGGATCCAGGTCCAGTATGCCAATAATATATATAAATATCATGCATACTGTATATGTTATATATTTGAAATTCAACATAATTTTATTGTACACTACCGCAAGCCACCATAGTCTGGAGTTACATCAAACATTTTCTTCATTTCTGAATCACGATTAAACTTTTTTAAATCTTTTTTTTTTTTCTCCAAGTCTTTTTTTCCATCACCAACAAAATCAGCCAAGGCATGTTAATTTTTGTGATGGTTCAATTTGGAAAGCACTGAATAATAAAATAACTCTTCCATCTAACTGTGAGACAAACCTCAGTGAGCTCCAATGAGTGGAATGCAGGTCTGTGACCCGCCATGTTGGCCCAAAGTAGAGGCCAAGCTCTCCTCCAGCCAGCCTACCTCCTCCCTGGCCTTCTTCTCCTCCTCCTCCAGCTTCCTCTGTCTCTCCTCCTCCTCCAGCACCTTCCTCCTCTCCTCCCTCTTCTTCTTCAGCTCTTCCAGCTCGGCCTCAGCCTCCTGCTGCTTCTGCCTCATCCTCTCGAACTCCTCGCTCTCCGCGTCGTCACGGCGACGCTTCAGCTCCTCCAGCTTCCGCTCAGCTTCCAGGCGGGCGGCGTCGTCCGCTTCATCTGCATCTGGAGAGCGCATGTGCCCACGGCTGGGAGACACACACGCACACACACATATATTTAGACAGGTGTGTTCTGAAAGCTAGAAAAAACTTACACTGAATTTGAATTTCAAGCAAATGAAAGTTGTTGGCCACATCCATTCATTATCTATACCCTCTAAAATGGGCCAATAGCACATCATTTGTAAAGACTAGACTTGCATATGTAATTTTATTTTCTTGTGATAAGATTAGAAAACAGCACATGGAATTCTGGGTCTCCTTGTCTGAGGTAGGGAACTGTGCTGGCCAGTTTGTCCTTTGGAATTCATACCTAGGGGTCCTCTCTGGCTTCCTGTGTTTGGCAGGAGTGTCATCATGGAAACCGCCGTTGTGTTGTTTAGGTGGTGTACTGACTCTACTCTCCTTGGTGACCTCTTTAGTCTGGATGAAGAGAAAGGGAAGACTGAGCAGGGCAGGCTTCACACCTCCCACCATCATTACGAATACCTCTCAATACCAATGACTAAATGTTCACCTTCACGGTCCAAAGTAAGTCACTCTGTGAGTTTTGGTGAAGTGGTGCGGTATAATTATCACTGAATCGAACAACACACTGTGAGCACACTGTGACCATGCTAAAACTGCAGCCTCTGTTATCACTGAAGCAACCACACTGTGAACAAACTGTGAGCGTATCTCCAAACTCCAACCCCAAGTATCACTGATGCAAGTAACACACTGTGAAAATACTGTGACCATACCTTACACTCTTAATTTGTGAAGAGTGAATGCAACACACCATTGGTTCTGTTCATATACTACTGAACAGAACCAATAACATACTGCATTTTATCAAGAATGTGGGGTGAGGCTTAACTCTAGAAGACCTGAGTGAGGTGTTACAGAAATCTTATGGATACCTTCTCTTCAACCTCTTCCGCTGATATCAGAGGTTGTTCTTGAACCTCTTCCTCCGATATTACAACTCTCTGTTCAGCCTCTTTTTCAGGCATTACCTGATCTTCTTCAACCTCTTTTTCTGACACTGACATTGGCTTTTCTACTGCCGAAATCATGGTTTTATTTGAACAAATGTCCTCAACCTCCTTATCTGAATCATGAGGTTGTTCTTCTGCCTCTTCCTATAAAATAAAATGAATTACATACTTTCAATTAAATTTAGAAGTGAACGAAAATCCAGTTGTATTGATAAATTACTACTGAAATAGGCCATACTTAATTTCTCAAGTTCAATCTTTTAAGGTTTTTCTTCCTATGGATTCCTACAACAAATACACAACAGAGACAGGTATTTTCTGGTTTGAGTTAAATTCCTCAAATATATATTTCATAACTGTACAGGAAAAAGTAAATTGGTGAGACCTCTTCCTCCTGCTCCTCCTCCTCCTCCTCTGGCTCTTCCTGCTCCTCTTCTTCCTCCGAGGCTGCTCCCTCTTCCTCCTGCTTCTCCTCCCCCTTAAAGAAATCAAATATATTCAAATGTAACAAAATAAAATGTATTATCAGGACCATATTTACATTTCCATTCCAGGCACTCAGCAGGTGCTTGTCTCCAGAGCTACTATACCAGCTGGCATATTTACACAGTGATAACAGATACAGCAACACTTGCATACAGGAAAATATATTGCAAGATCTGAAAACTGCAGTCATTTATATATTTTAAAAAGAAAACACTGCTGTGAAATAAATGTATAATGACATGATCCAAATTATGTACTGCGCTGCTTCCTCCACCTCTTCCTCCCTCTGTTCCTCCTCTTCCTCCTTCCGGACGTTTGGCTTTTGCTCCTGCTCTTCCTCCGTATCACGGTAGCGGCCCCACCGGCCTGAGGGCCTCTCCTCCTGGCTGCTCTCTGTGACGGTGACGCCGTCGGCGACGGTGGGGTCCAGTTCCTTCTGCCTCTCTAGCGCCTCCCGCAGTCTCCTCTGGCGGCGCTCTTCTCGCTGGGCCAAGCGCTCCTGTAGGGCCTGGTCATCCTCGCCAGCGGCTGAGCTCACGGAGGTGCTGAAAGTTTCCCTCTCTGTCATGCTGCTTGGGTGGGACAGTAGTGTAACAGTTAGGGAACTGGGCTTGTATTTCAGGTGCCAGGAGTTTGGCTGTCATACCCTAGAGCAGAGTACTTAACCAGAGCTGCTTCAGTCCAGCTGCATAATTTGATTGTGTGTAAAAAAAAAAAAAAAAAAAAAAACGTGTAAGCAGTGTAAGTGAGAGAATGAAGATAAATGCAGAAATTTAAATTAAGCATTTCAGTGTAAACAAGGAGTTCACTAGAGTTGAAATGGATTACATTCACCCTCATAAAGGTTTCCTCAGGAAACGGAATATGTAAATATTGATACATACTTGTGGAAAATGTCTATATCCCAAAAAAAAATAAAATAATAAGCCATTGCCACACCCTACAATTATCATTTTCCAATGAAATCCATTCATGTAACTGTATTGCAGCATAAGTTCCTAAGACTATTACCTCAAAACTTTTTTCTACATGAAAACTAATCTAATCTAATATGGACTCCCATCTGCATTTCACTCCATCACATTCCCAATACATTTTTCACACATCCCCTAAATGCTGGGCCCTGCCCTCTGGTGAAGTGGGGGAGGGGTCACCTGTTCCTGTTGTTGAGCACTGAGCTCTCTGTCACCGTGGTGACTGGCTCTTCGAAATCTTTGTTGCGCAGCCGTTCCTGACGGGCCCTGCGCCGGCGCTCGCGGGCCGCCTCTTCCTCGTCCTCTTCGCTCCTCTGATAGCTGATCCTGAAACACACGTGCACAAGTCACCAGTCTGACATCCATTAATCCCATGATGCCTCACAGCCACCTCACTGGATAGGCACACAGATCAAGGCCACAGAGTGGTGGTCCAGGCTCCCAAAGAACCACATTGTCTGCTGGTTGTTTTTTTTCCACCTGAAATTTCCACAGACGATTTAGACTCAAGAACCCAAATGAAGAGAGTTAGCTGTGATATCAGCCATTTTAATTGGCCAACTAAGTGCTAAGTCACAATACAAATCAGCATATCCTTTCACCCTCTAGGACCATTACCACAGTGAAAGATCACTGGAAAAAAATCATTTACAGAAAAGTCTACGGAGAACAATCCATCACTGCAACTCTCACACAAGGCTATAGAATATGCACCAATGTTACAGAAAAGGATGGCAGAGAACCATCACAAATAGTAGCCATATTACAAATAAAGATGATAGAGGAATACCACATACTGTGCTAATACTGTAGCACAGGGCTATAGAAAATACCACTCAATATAAGAATCATCATCATCATCATCAAATCATACAACAAGGAGAGATATCACACTCTACCAGCATTTCAAAACATGCTATAGCGAAATATCATGCAACACAACAGCACTACAGAGGAAGACTACAAACAAAGAAAGACATCACTCACTGCAGGAAAATGGATGAGCAAAACTATTGAGAAATACCGCTTAGTCTGCCAAGAGCAAAGAGGAAGGCTACAGAGAAGTATCACTTACTGCAACAGATGAATGCAAAACCTCCACTGGTATCTTTAGGAAAAATGTGAATGGGATCTTTCAGGAAACCCAGGTGCATCATGGGTAATATGGCCACCACAAGATCACATGCTCTGCTTTGCTTATCTATATTTAAACTGAGTGATACAGTGCATGACATTAGTACCTCTTTTGTGCCAGTGGCACGATAAACTTCAAATGTCACCCAAAAAAGGCCTGTGTAAAATGTATTATAACCAAATATTTCCATTTCTTCCCAGAGTAATAACAACACCCTTCCAATATTTCTCTGGTGATCATGAGCAATAAGAGCTATAACTTCCACCTCCTAGAGACAGTTAGCAGTTTGAGGATACAGAGTTTATGTCTAAGCTCAGAGCCAATTCAGGGGGAGGAACTCGTGCCTGCAGCCCTGAAGAAGACTCCTGAGCAGAGCTCACTTTTACTGCTTCACTTCACCACATCAAAATGGTGTCCTGAGATATGAGCTGGCTGCTGGAGCAGAGGGCTCAGAGAGGGAGGAAGCAGCTGCTGGCCCAAACCCACGCCTCATCCAGTCCCAGAGCAAAGCGCAGTCTGCACAGCACAGTCTGCTCTGCACTGCACTGCAGTGCAAAGCGTAGTCTGCACAGCACAGTCTGCTGCACTGCACTGCACTGCAGTGAGCCCTCAGCACAGTCAAAAGCAAGGCAGGCCGTTGGGTATCTATAGAGTTTACAAAGGCGTCATCTAATCATCTGCTTCAGAAAAACACCTCCTAGAACTGCAGGGAAGATTTCACATTTTTCTTCCTCTTTTAAAGAAAGTGACTTTGCCAAACAGGATTAGTTCCATTCATGCATTCACAGAAACTTGTTGGGTTCTCATTTGGTAGCTCAAATTTGTGGTGCAATGATGAAAGTTTTTATCTGAAAACCCAGATTTGTGATATTCTGGTGTCATTTTAGTTGTTTATGGTTAATTTTTACAAGTATAAAACTATATTGTGCCATTTCTTTGGCCCATTACATTAAAGCCCACTAGAGTCATCACATTTCCTGTTGACCTGAAATATACTTCAGCTCTGACTGGTTTTAAAGAATAGTTCTAAGGTACTGATGCTGATAAGTTCTACAACTTTCTGGTGGCCTGGGAAACTTTTCAACAAACAGACTCTATGATTTAGTCATGACAAAAATATATATGCAAAGATGGGACTTTTTTAAACCTTTAGCCCATATAGTGCATATCCACAATGCAAGCCAACTCAGCAGCACTGTCTTTTAAAAGCTGAATTAACATTCTTGTCAATCAGACACGGCTGTAGACCCTAACATCACTGAGGGCCTCTATTCAATTTCCTGGCCCACAGACCACATACCACCTCAGAACAAATTCAGGCCCGAGCAGACAGCAGCACACACACAGCAAGAGAGTACATTTTACCAGCATAATCCCACAGCCCATTTCTGTGGGGTGGGAAAAAAATCATGCTGATCTACTGCAGCTTTTCATTCTGCCACATCCATCTCAGGGAGACATAACATTTCCACGGGACACCATGCGTTTTTAGGGACTTATCCTTTCATGTACCAGATACATGGTGAACCTGATGACTGCATGTATACATATGAAAAGAATAAAACCCAGTCCAGCCATAGTGCTTTACTTTCCCACTGTTAGACCTGGAAAGCTGGACCTGAGCTGGCACATTTTACCCCTTTCACACCACAGTGTTGGCATCACTCATCACTCATATTGCACTCACTCATCACCCATTCTGCGCCGTATGGCTGGAATCAGGCCGGGTCATTATATCCCTTTCATGATGTAAAGCTCAGACCAGCCTGGCAGCTCATGACCCAAAGCAAAACAGAGCAGGTGTGTGTGTCAAATGTGTGTGACCTTAATGTTAAAACCATGAATAACGGTGCTTGGACTGTATATGCTGTCACTACAATACTGCTGCATCAGCTGTCCTAATAACAATACTAATGAATCATCTGTTAATATTTATTTTTATTTATAAAACGTTGCAAAAGTAAGCTCCGAAAGGCTCCTTCTCTGGTTATTACTCTATAACTACATACAGCTATTTCCATTTAGATTAATGTGACACATTACTGTGCAGGGTAAGTAGCCCTAGCACTGGCAGCTAAACTCAGCTGCACTCAGCTCAGCTGTGCGTTCTTTAAGACTTCCTTCCACCATTTCAGTTCAGCTGGAGCAGGAGCTCGTTTAGTCGAATGTTTCTTCCATCATCATGATGCCCTTTGCTATTAACGTAGTTTCAAACCATTTCCTTTATCACTTTTCCCAGAAATACATATTTTATTTAGAAGTGGAGTATCTATTAAAAACCGATGATGGCATCCAAGCAGTAAATTAATTAATGTCTACCAAACAGTCTCTATAAATAAATTCCGTAACTCAAATATCTCAGAAATGACTCTGCAAACAGGCTTAAATCCCAGGACGATGCACTGCGCTCCAGCCAAAAGGGTCCTGCCAGTGACCTCCTCATTCCCACGCTCGGCCTCCTTGTCCTCTTCAACCACTGCCCCTCCTCCAGCACCCTCCCCAGGGGAAGTTGCTTCGCAGGGAGTTCAACTTCACAAGAAGCAGCCATTTACAGGAAAATCTCATTTACAGGAAGCTGAATTTGAAAGAGGAAGCCACCCTTCACAGGAAGCTGGTCTTCATAGGAAGTAATCCTTCACAGGAAATCTCATTCACAGAACACCTAACCAACATTTTTTTTACGTGTAAACTATCACAGTCAAAGCTTTTTCAGTGAGGATCCCTGCCATTCCAGTCAGGCACTGCATCACCTCTGAATAAGAGCTAACCAACATCGCAACAGCAGAGTAAGCAAGACTGTAAAATGCTAATGTCTGTTTTGAAAATAAATACAAGCAAATGTTAGTTTGTTAAAAGCTCCATGTGTGCTGGCAAGGTAAGCAAGATGGATAACCAAAAGCAAACTTTATGACGTGTCCATTCATATGGTGCATACATGAAACATGTTAACATTCTAGTGGTGATGAATTATGGGATGTGAGCCCAAATTCCTTTTCCCAGAAGGTCACTCAAGGAACCCTAATTTCCTTCGGTATAGGAAATTAGAACAGTCTCATTATGGCTACCAGGAAGAAACTCCTGGGTCACCCACAATGTGAACGATCCTTCATTGCTTCAGACAACCATTCAAAAGTAGTCCTCATTTCCAGGGAGCAGAAGTAAATTACAGGAGGCAATCCTCTTAGGCAGCTGTTCTTGACAGGAAGCGATCTTTTCCAGGACAATCTCATTTACAAGAGACTTACTTTCATAGGCAGAAAATGACAGGAAACATACCTTTACAGAGAACATTTTGATGCCCTCATTCACAGGAAGTCTATATAAACAGGAAGAGGTCCTTTATGGGAAATTGTTCTTTTACAGATAGCCCTCATTCACAGGAATTCTTCAGAGACAGGAAGTGGTCCTTGACAGGAAATAGTCTTTTCACAGGTAGGCCTCATTCACAGGAAGCCCTCCTTCAGAGAGCGTGTTCCCTCAGAGCTCCTTTCGAGGTTTACGAAGCGCAGGGTTTTAAAATGGCCCACTGATTGTGAACGTGTATATTTCCCCCCTGCTCCTCCACACTTTTTCCCCCTGAATGACTCACAGATGTGGAGCAGAGAGCGGGACGGTCCTGCGAGAGCGGAAACCAGACACGCCCCACGCAGGGTCTCCAAACAGAGCCGACCACCCGAAACGTCCATCACAGAAATTCATAAACACAGGATTCGGTTGTATCGTGCTGCAGTGTCCCATTGGCAGTGCTTCTGGATTAAGACTGCACACACACACACACACACACACACACTGTCGTAGTGTGTGTTACTGGATTAAGACTGCAAACACACACACACCGCTGCAGTGTGTGTTACCAGATTAAGCCTGCAAACACACACACACCGCTGCAGTGTGTGTTACTGGATTAAGACTGCAAACACACACACACACCGCTGCAGTGTGTGTTACCAGATTAAGACTGCAAACACACACACACACCACTGCAGTGTGTGTTACGGATTGAGACTGCAAACACACACACACCGCCACGGTGTGATGCAGTTGGGGTCTGTAACCTGAGGCTGGTCAGAGGGGGTCAGGATGGGCTCCTTAGCCCTGATGTGTTAAAAAAAAAAAAAAAAAAAAAACCCTCTCAGACGTTGGTCTCCGGAACATTCCAACAGAATATTTTTGCTGTGAAATAAAAACAGCAGTGAAAACATTCCAGAGACTGCAGAGTTTCCCTGACCCTGCACTGAGCACAAACCCTTGGCTTCCATTTGGGGAGGGGGGGTTTGGGAGTTTGGTGTGGCGGGTTTGGGGGGCGGTGGGGTGGGGGGGGAGTCTGAGTGTGAGAAACTGCAGGTCATGGAAACGGTCTGCCCTTTATTTCAAACAGAGCCTGATCGGGGCTCATCAAATAACAAATCCGCATCTAAGACAGATCTACGGCAAAATAACGCCAGGTGTTTAACCTTGACGAACAGCCACTGTAACTTTATAGTAAATAATAATGAGAGTGCTGCTCAACCTGTCTATTTGATATGCAGGTGTATATCTACTGAAGATCGATGCAGGCAGTCTCTGCTTTCTGATAGTTGGCAGGGTGAATGAAGGCTTGCAGCAAAGCGCTGTGCTAAAAATGAAGAGCACACTCTTGCAAAGCGGGAGGCTCTGGACATCCTCATGCACCAGACACTAACAGACTTAAGGACGAAATGGATCTCATCTAGCTTATGATTTAGAAAGGTGGAGTAAATTTGGCAGCGTGTACGTGTGACAGTAACTCATGGCCCTGTCTGGAAATCATTCTGCAGTGTCTCTGGTTCCAGACTCAGTGACACAGCGGGCTGGCCGCTCCACTTCACACGCCACAAGCAACATGTCCGATCCCCAAAGACTGATTTCACTTTTTTAAGGATTGCAGCTTTTCCCAACCAAAAGCAGTTACACAGACCCCTCTTATGTCAATTCTTCTTCATTATGTGCAGGCAAAAAAAAAAAAATCCCACGTTTAAACTTTATGGTATCCGGTGGTATGCCTCAAACTCCAGAGAAGAACAGGAAACTGTTACATTTCTCTGCAAATAGTTTTGCAGAGTAATAGATTAGTTCAGTTTTATGGAGCCCTGCTGATAAGAGCTAGCCATCATTTTAATGTATTGGATAGTGACGCTAATTTAAACTGGGTGAGGTCATCCTACAGTCGTCATTAGTTCTCACAGAACACAGACCTCAGATCAGTCTGTCAACGATGTGGGCCACTCCAGAACCCTCTCCAGACCATGGACAAAAAAAAAAAAAAAAACCTTGACAGAAAGCAGGGGAAGCTCAGCTGCTTGAGATCGTCTTAAACAGCAGAAGCCATCTTGGCTCAAACCGGCAGGGGAGGTGTGAGCGCTCACTGCTATGTCAACACCTGCAGTGTGTCCAACTCTTTGCATGGTCTACAGCATCTCTGCTCCGCTCCCGCCCGCTCCGCTCCACGCACGATCTGATTGCTGTTGCCATGACTACCCTGCAGCCAACCACTCGAAACCACTCTGAAATAACTCCGGAAATTCCAACAAATTTCACTCTGACAATGAGTTTTTCATGTGGTCCTTTTCTAAATTTTCATATTGTCTAAACATATCATAACACAAGTGAGCATCATTCTCATTGTAAAAACACAGAATAAAGACTTATTGTTGCAGTAATTCTCTGTCAAACCTAAAATTAAATTTAGGAAATGCCACTGCAATTTAGGATCCTACATTTATATAATATCTTGTTTCTGGGTAGAGTCAGTTTTACAGGAATGAGATCTTAGTAACAGCGGTCTTGATGCTACAAACAGTAGATCAAATACTTGTTGAGGAGACAATTTTTTTGTAAAAAAAAAATTGTGTCTTAGTCCCACACATCACAGCAGAACTCAACAGTGAGTCAAGCACAAATAGAGCAGCACTTCTCCACCACAGCTCTTCAGCTGTCATACAAAAGTAAAGCTGGGCTTTTGCACATTAAATATGGAAACCGCTCATACGCAAATCAAGCAGTCGTCGCTCCAGGTAAAAACTGAAAAGCACACACAGTCATCCCACAAACTCGAGAGCGCCCCTAACTTTGGGTCAGACCGGAGCAGCAGTGTTATCACCTCTCCTTCACACCCTGAGGACTGCCATACTGTAGAATTGCTTTGCATCTCCATTTCCTGCTCATCTCCGTATTACAAAGAGAGATTAACTCTACCTCACTGAGGGCAGTTAGTGAGATGCAAATGACCTTTTGAATTATGGGCACAGGCTGTGATCGGAGTCTGCAAAAACACACAACCCCAGGTGGACATTTCTAATGGTAACCTGTAGCTGAAATGCTAGGGCTCAGAAGCCTGCTCGTGTCACTGAATACTGTTATGCGTTAGAGGTCCATGGTGGATCATTATAATGTGTATTGGAGCAGTGTGGCTGGGTCTTGTAGGATAGGAGTTCTGAACAAGATCATCTCCATTGACAACAAAGCCATATTCTACCACACCGCACTGTATGCAGGGGGATGCTAACATGTTTCTTCTTTCAGCGAAAGACGTTGCTAGTATCTAATGAATTTCTCGACGCACATCATAAAAAAATTTGATAATTAAATTTTCCAGCGCAAGTATTCTTCGTTAGGTTAACACGTTAGCCTTTTTAGGAAAGAGGAGAAAAGTATGATTAAACATTAACTTCTGATGAAAAAAAAAAAAAAAAAAAAAGTGAAGCAAGACCAGCAGAGGGATGTGCTCACTGAATCCATAATGTCATGGAAACCAGACGCTTTTGAAAACACTGGTGTGGAGAAGGGGGCTGAGGAGAATCGGAGAGTGCTCTGGCAGGAAAAACCATGCAGTCAAAGGGCATGGAGCATGCTCAGTATGGAGTATGGCTGATGCACTGCGAGATCCCTCACTGGCTCATAACACACACTTCCTGAGGCTTTCCAGTGAACGTACCCTCTGTATCAGGGTGCAGAGCAGTGATCAGAATACAGTCCAGGGGGGCTGTACTGTCTGCTGGCTCTTATACTGTTTCAGTACTTAATTAAACTTGACTCCTTTAAATCACTGATTGGCTAAAGAGAACACTCACAAAGTCTAAATTAACTGCTGATTGGAAGGAAACTACAAAAACCAACAGACATTTGCACGCTGCAGGATTACAGTTTGACACCTCTGCTGCACGGTAATCACCCGTATGAAATCCTGAGGAATAATACGAATATGAAAATGAAAGTCTGATAATGAGCACTGCTCCCCCTGATAACGGCTATGGCTTCACACCGTCGACACGCAGACCGTACAGTCTAATCGCCGTTATCTGTGCAAACGGCTCCCTGGAATGAGAGGCCTGGCGGATCATGAGGGCACCAGCGCATTCCTCCGGTCACCCGCGGTTACACCTGGGTACAGGTGATGAGCGAAAGCTAGGTGTTCAGACAGGCCTGGGGTTGGAGGGTGGGGGGTTGTGGAGGTGTTGGGCTCACCGCTCTGCCTCCAGACGCATCTCCTCACGCCTCTGTCTTCTCATCTCTCTGCGTCGCTCAAAGTCCTCATCCATGCCGGCTTCTGGAAGGTTCTGCGTACGCTTCTGCTAAAAAATAAATGAAAAGAAAAATAAACAAATGTTGCCTATCAGATCATACAAACAAAAGGTCTCTACTGCTTGGTGTCAAAGATTAATGATGACATAAGTTCACAACATCAAATACGTTCCCCTAAAAAACAAACAAGCGTACATGAACATTAGGTCAAATATATAACATCAAATATGTACTGTGAGTTGAACGTCTGCCTTTCCAAACCGTCAACAAAGAATCTTCACTACTTTCAAAAGAATCTTCAGTACTTTCAGTACTTTCAAAATATTAACGTGTCACAGGAAGTTCCTAGGTCTTTGTGCCAAGAATGACTGTGATGAATTCTCTTCTGCCTCACTGGGGTGCTGACAGTGCACTCTCCTCTCACAGTCATAACTAGTGACAGGGACTGAGGTCTCAATTAACTGAAAATGTGTGTAGCCACTGTATGATATCAATGACTCACTTACCAATCATAGTTTTTTTTTTTTTTTTTTACAACAATACCGCTGACTGGTACAAGTTAATGACCAATAGCTCATTGTAGCTCCATCCAATGGCGCTCATTAAACCTCTTTCCACTATTCTGCTAGCAACAGCTTTAATAAACCTCTGCCCCCAAACAGAGCCATGAGCTGTGAATGACCCGAGTGACCTGCTCTGGTCATAAAACATCCGGCTCGAAAGCTCATGCTGTTCTCTTGTTAAAGTCATTCTTCATTTGGGAGCATCTGGGATTCTGTCATTTCCCCTGCTCTTTCCCCAGCCACTCGCTGACCTAGATGTCTCTTATGAACTCCCATTGAGATGACTGGATTGCGGACACATTTTATTGGGATATTAAAGACTTGTAGCAGTGATGGGTGCTCTGCTCCACTGAGGGATCTGCCTTTTGTATACGATGTTAAACGGAGGTCCACTGTGGACATTACGGATCACATGGGCTTCATTAACACAGATGAGTGACCCATTGCATTGCAGGTGGCCCCAGCTCTTCCCTGCATTAATCAGAAAACACAATCCAACCCAACAGACCTGCCTGTAATTTTGGTATCCTCTCCTGATTACAGACACGAACACATCCCATTTGTTTAGGAACATATTCACCTGAGATGAAGGTTCATTACACATTCATACATACTGCAAAACATATGATTAGATGAAATTTCAGACTGATGAAAGAAAATGTTTCGGACAAAGGGATTAAATTCAAATAAACTTTTAATGTTGTGCAGCAGAATTTGCTGAGTAATTTCATATTTAGTTAAATATATAACTCATTGTAATGTACAAAAGCTTAACTGCAGCAATTGTTGTTCTGCAAAAAAGCACAATTTCAGCTTCCTATGCTCTGCAACAGGACAAGTCTGTGCATCAGTTGTGAATGACAAGTTTAATTTTAGCCACTTAAAACATTTTTAATACCCCTGCTTCAATGTCAATATCTGACCGCAGCAGAAGGCTGACAAAGCCTGCTTTATCATACCACTTAAACCACGGCTGAAGTTAAAAATAAATAGTTTCAGGAAAGATTAAAATGGAATGAAGGAAGGGGAGGATGTTAGCGCAAGTCAGCAGCAGAAGCGCAGTGAAGCAGAGAGGGTTGATTTAACATTAAGGGACCACCCAGGAATGCAGCTCAAATCATAAATCTCCCCTCCATTAGCATGCGCACACAATAAGAAGGTGTTATACCTTTGCTCCAGCAAAGCTCAGTCCACACACTGTTCCCTCTTCTGCTCAAACTCTGCTGAGCCCTGAGAATGCTTTAAATCCCATTCAACACTGCAGGCAAAGAAGCGCTTTTGAGGCTAACGGCAGCAAGCCTCCAACTACCAAACGTGAAACTTTCCTTTCCTTTCCTTTCCTCTCTCTCTCTCTCTCCCTCTCCACCACTTCCCCCTCTCTTGCTCACCCCCTCTGTCCTCTCCCTCTCTCAAATCGTATTAGTCGCTGCCTTGTTTACAGAGCTGTCCCTGGTTAGGAAAAAGCTGGAGTTCGATGCTGAAGACGGACTCTTAAGATACCCTCCTGCATCGATACTGAGGCCACCTCCTCCAGCCCACTGACTTCCCTCCCAGCTCAGAGACACCCCCCAGACCTGGGTACGCATGAACAGTGAGCTGTTCTTTAAGCTAAATGCACCATATGCTGTCCTTCATGGTGTAACCTTTACAGAAGATCCACTGACTCTTATAACCGACGTCTGAAATGCCATTCCCTTGGCAAAGGTGGTACAGACAAAGACGTCATTTGAATTAACCCAATATCCTGGGTTTTTTCCATCCTGATAACCTGATAATTATAAAACAACAAACTACTATATCTGATTAAATACTTTTGCTTAAATGTTCATTTATATGGTGAAAACATTAAAACAGGATCATAAGTAAGGAAATAAGTATCTCTTCCAAGACAGAACGCTTAAGTTTATTTTTGGTATATCAGTGGAAACATCACTATTCTCTTTTTTTAAACTCAGTAATTTTGTTAATCCATGCTGCCTGCACTGCCAAGATTAGTATTTAGAATGCATTGTGGGAAAATGAGACATTTTAGTTGACAGGGGGCCAAAGTTGGGGGGAATTCAGTGGATGAAAAGAGGCCCACTGGCTTTTTAATACAGAACCGTTACTGACTCTGCCCTCCACAAAACACAGAATGTGTTGCTAAAGTTGATTTTCATCAAAAAGTCTAATGGAAATTCGGCCTATCTCTGGTTTCCCAAAGCTATGTGCTCTCTGTCTCCAAACTGTTCAGTATGCATTTTAAGAATGTTTTAAAGTACGCTATTGCCATTGTCTCTTGCTTAAGTGTCTCCTCACGTAAAACTTCAAATGTTTTATTTAACCACATCCCTCTCCATCATAATATGTACCCTTCCTCAACTCTAATGTTCTAAGAACAATATGATTTATGAAACTGTGATTTAATGACTGATGATAAATGTCACACAGTTATTATACAGTGTTTAAGGTTCAGGTACACTGGGAAAGGGAGTGAGCTTTATCAATACTGTAACAGAGGGGTTGGACATCATTCAAACTTCTGCAGTATATTATGCCGGACAGGGATTGAGATACTGCTGTCCAGTGAACTGAGGCCAGGAAATAATCATGCAGCATTTAGCATTTAGCAAGTAGTTGGATAAAAGAGTGACAGGCAGTGTGAGTCAGGCGCAGCAGCTATGCCAACAAGATCTGTGGTGTCTGACTACGGGAAGGATAGATGATAAAGCCCCTGAAATGCCACCCAACCATTCTGAGCTGTAGGCTTTCCTGAACTGCTTAGCATGCAAGTACATTCACGCTTGGAATGTCAAATTGACCCTTTCTGCTTTATCCCACAACAGCTGACTAATAAGATAAGAGCGGTTTCTGAAAGTTTTGAGCAATCATAACTGCAAATACATGCCAATCGTCTGTCAAAGGACAAATAAAGTTTGCATTATTTTGTGTTACAGGTACATTGAACAGCAGTAGGACAAATGCAAAAGAGGAGAATCACCTAGTGAGATCAGAGACGGGACGGGTATGTCAGTGGAGCCACACCCTCACTCAGACTGTGTCCCTGGACTTGGGATGGTTCCTGTAGCAAACAAGCACAAATTATGGCAACATCATTATTAATTGTTAATTAATAGCATTAATTTGAACAAGTTATATTTCTGTATAGTAGTAAAATGATTGCTGAATATGCGCAGTTGAAAAGAGCATAATGACTAGGTCCTCTACTGTGCTTGCAATCTCTCACCCTTGAAGAAAATTTGAAGGGAGAAGACCAGAATTACCAGGGCGATAAAATCTCAAATATTACAGGAATTTTATTTTTAAAATATGCGAATGCCAAGAGCTCTCGGGGCTGGACTGAGACCCTGGTGAGATGAGGGTGGATCAGTGGAGCGGAACTATTCCAGGGCAAAATTACAAGACAAAAAAACCCAATGGAGCCAAGCTAGATTTTAAAACCATCTGCTGAGACAGGCAACTATTGACCCGGTGCCTGCTCTTAATCACACTGATTTCCTGAGAAATATACCAGCGTGAGAGTGAAATCGTCCAATTTGGAAAGCAATGTTCTAAGAATGGTAATATAAAACACAGCCACAGCGGCGAGCTTAAAAATCGACCTGCTCCCTCTGCCAATACCAGGCTTTTCTCAGTAAAATTACCGCATAGAGGCTTGACAAAATAAAGCTTTTGCGGCTTCTTCAAGTCAAGGTGCAGGGAAGCTTGAATCACCAAACTCCATTTTTTGGGATGAAAAAAAAATGAATCGCACATTCCCAGACGCTGGTTTAAATTTCCTGACTGGCCCTGTGAATGTGAATCACATCCTCCATCAACTGGCTGGCCATTGGCGAGGATACCTGGACCATCTCCATTTTGCGAGCACAGAGACATCACTGCTCTTCCAGTACAGCACTGATCTCTGAATAATGTTACAGCTAATGCTGTAATATTATAAATGTCATAACAATCGTGTGATTCATTTGTTGAATTTCTGATATCTAATGCTTGATCAGCATCCTGGCCATGTTGTGCTTGTGGCAAGTGAAATTTTACATATGACCCATCAACCAATACAAGAGTCATGTACATGAAAGCAGAGAAGTGTGTTCAATTTTTCACTGTCAGGGTTGCCATATTGGGAACCGGCATTTTTGCACCCCTCCACGGGGATGTCTCAGTGCAAACATGTGCAGTACGTACACTGGGAGTTAGGAGTGAATGTCAGTGGTGGATGGGGGTTGAAAAATGAGGTTGGTCTATGGGGAAATAGCCCTGAAAATGTGCATTGTACTCATACAAAGATGGGGGATTTTGAAAAACATCGTAAGGGATAAAAATTACAGGCATCTGGCAACCTCAAGGGACCACGAGCACCTGCATCAACTTCACAGTGAATTCCTCTCGATAATTAAGTTCAGACAGCACTCAAACACTCAATCTCACTTTCTGTAAAAACACTACTTTCTCACATCTACTTATTTTCCAGCACCAGGATTTCTACATTAAACAAGTACATAATTCCTCTTCCCCAACATACAACAACGATTAATTATTTGTACACTATCAAAGTGTATGAAGTAGTGAGATCAAAGTCAAAAGTGTATATTTTGGCAGCTAACTGATTAACTACAGTACTCCAAGAACAATGACAGCGAGACTCTGTGCCCTTTCTTGCAGCGCAGCTTTAAAGCCCGTTATTTGTTTTAGCATTTGCATTTAAAGGTTAAACCACAAATCACATTTCAAAGAATGCATCTTAAGATGTGGAGACAGCTGGCTGGCCACAGACAGATGTTCGGCTACTCCAGCATAGTGTTTCAAACGTGCCTTGAAGACCGTCTTAATGAGAGTATTCACTATCAGAGAGGAGCACAACGGACGCTCCTAAAAAAAAAAAAAAAAAGTTTAAAAATGTTGGGATGCTTGCAGAGCACATCAAACGCCAGTCACTTCCTGGCATGGATCCACATGACCAAATATGGTAAAGAAACCACACTCAATACAGTTTACTTGTTTTAGTGTCACTGGAACCTAGGCTCACTGGCCAGGGGAAGTTTCAGTGTTTAATTCAACCCGCACTAATGTGACTGACAATATGGCACACTCTGAGAGAACAGGACAGTTCGTTTTTAACACACTGTTTATCCAAACTATACTTATATACATACTGCTGAGGGCTGACTTATTGTTTTTTTTTCCTGATGAGAAAGTGTGACTATCCTCACACACTCAATTGAGCTGTTACAGTGAGCATTCATGTTCCACTTTGTGCCTTTTTGCTGACATTTTCACTTTAACCAAGCATACATCGCTCATGTTTTTCTTCCATTCAGCCACAGCTTATCACGGCCTTTAACTAAACAAAGACCTGGACTGCAATCAACAATGTCCTGAACTTGGACTATCAAGTTAATGCATGAGTGTTGCAAGTGCGTTTTGAAAAATTAACATGGCAAACTGGCAGTGTGTAAATATAAAAAAGCTGTGTATTTTATTGTGAGTCAGAGTAAATAATAAATGTTGAATAAATGCAGGACAAACAGTATTTGAGGCATGGGAACACGAAGGGCCATGCATGCCAGGACCTATTTAAGATGAGAAACATTAAAAGTCATTAGCTTACTTTATGTAACTAAACATTGAGTATGATCATTTGTTCACACAAGAAGCTGCCATTGTGGAATACAGACTTTTGTAACTGAGTAACTTGGTGAGCAATACTGTAAAGTAAGGCACTGAATCAGTCTGGACTCCCTATGAAGTAATGCCACCCCCCCCAGGCACAAGACCCCCCCGTCTAAAAGCTCAGCTTTCAGTGCATACATGGCCACTTATAGGTTCCCAGTCAAAACATGTGCAGCTTGAAACCAGCCTGTCTTATATCTCTGAAACAAATCAAATAATTCACAAAACCTTACCTGTCCAAGGAGGACTTTTTTTAGAAGTCACAATGGACCTGAGAATTATGTGATTTGCTAACTACACAACTGAAATGTTCCGACTATACAAGAAGAACCGATAGATGTTTAATGAAAAAACGTTGCTGAAAATATCAAGTACAACAAAAGCAGTCACATGCAACAAGCATGCAGAGATCAGTAAATTAGCATAGACTAGTATAAACATCACCATGTAAGGTAGTAGAATTACTCAACTCAGAAATACAGTACATTGTGGGTTGGGGGCAATGAACTGAATGAGTAACAGAAAGAATTTCAAACTGCTTGCACCCTTGGAGCTAATGACCAGTCACCTTGGGTTTGCCCCCTTATTTGGAAAAACCGCAACTGTTCATGCCAGAGAAACAGAGTAACTTTCCAGATTAACAATATACACAAATGTTTATATACATGACTTATATGCCTCTAGACTAAATACCAACAACAGATTTAAATCATTTAAAGTGTTGTTTTCCCTTTTAAAAAGGCTACACATGGGTCTCTCTAATGTTTATATATGTGAAGGACTTCATTAATGCATTAATAATTTCCTATGAGCAGTTTAATAACATTAAAGCTGACCCATAAAATAATGTGACTCATAGAATTACAGCAGAACGTGTAAATATTAGGAATAACTCTTGTAAATCAACTGATGAGATAAATGTTGACTCCGAGAAGTATCTACTCCCCTGCCCCTGAACAAGAACAATACATAAACATTGTTAGTTGGAGAGAATGGAATGGACAATTTAAATAAACATTTTTGACATCCACGCCCACTACTTACAAAAAGACATACAACTCTGTTATATTCTTGGCATGTTCTCTTTTATGAAATTTCCCACCCTCCCCCTGCCCTTTGAAAATGTATTTCTGTAAACTATCTGCTTCAATATACATGTCAGAACTGAATATAAATATATAAATGAAAAATGTCAATGTAATGAACATGATAAAGTGACAAAGTACAGGTAGCCATTTCCTTTTGACTCAGTTAGACTGTGAGGTCTTCAAAGGGCCACTTGACTCATCAAGATTTTCAGATACATCACATCCTGTAGTTTCAGATACATCACATCCTGTAGTTTCAGATACATCACATCCTGTAGTTTCAGATACATCACATCCTGCAGTTTGAAAATTGTGTTGCACAATGACTCAAGTCTGAAAATTGATATTAGTTTCTCATACATACATGTACAGATCTTCATCTGTACATGTACATTTCTGCAAATTATGTAGAAAATCATTAAACAGTGAGCTTACTGCACTAAAAGTTCCACCTGGCTTGAAAATAATTTAGTAATGGATACAAATATTTGCAGAAAAATGCACACCTTCAAAACTGTAAAGCAAAGTTCACCACACACTGCCAGCACAATTATTCACTTCCATGACTGTGGACGTGACTGGAAAGCCTGCCTGCACATTTGCACAGGTCTCTGAGACTCACATGTAGGCGGCAGTTACAGAGAGCATTACCTGAAACTGTGCTCAGGACTCAGAATCCCAGCATTCCTTAGCAGAGATCACAGAGCAGTGTGGGGAGGACTGTACACAATGAACAATGCCATATCACTGATGACATCATACAGCTCAAGAGGGAATGGCTGAAAGGTCAATGGGCAACTCATGTCTTGGACTGATAAGGAAGGCCATTTAAAACAAGTGACCCTTCTTCCTTTACAAGCACAGTTCAGCCATCACCAAAGCCAAAAACAAATCACATCTCTGGATTTAATCAAGCAGGGTTTGCATTTACGTATGAAAGTAAAAGATATGAACAGTGATGTTAGTTGCATCCAGGAGATGAGTGTGGCCAAAAGTAGTACACCACTTGAGGATCTGACTTGAAAAAGCATGCTCCTGCCAATTAGCCATCCACCTAAGCTTATTTAATAATCATGTACCAATCAGCCAACGCAACTCACTGAATTCAGCACGGCTTGAAATTTTTGATTGGGTGCATCTGCAATCGTTCAAGTTTAAATTCAAATGCAAATGCAAAATGAGGTTAGATTGGGTAGGAACATTCCAGTGGATGCAGATGACACTTCTCTCCACAGCCCACATTCCAGCGTGCGGCTCTCTGAGCCGAGAGCAAAACCCCCCTCCCTTCCTGTGCCTCAAATCTGAGTCCTCAGGACTGCACCACTGCCGCTACCAGATCCCATTTTTCTGCATATTTCTGCTTGCTGTTATTATTAGCTTGGCGGATGGCCAGTTTTCGAGAGTAGCTAACTCATGGCCCCAAGGAAAGAGAATCTAGTCAAAGCAATAAATTTAACATTCAAAAAGTATACATCTCAGCTCCTACCTACTTTTGTCCGGTTTTCTGTAGCAAGTTAACGCTTGACACTGCTCCTTTTACACAAGCAGGAGTTTTTCCTCAAATCTTTTTCTGTTCCTTTTTAATAACCAGACCAATGCCATGCTTATCTTTCCAGCTGCATCACCTTTAAAATCTCTTTTTTGGATTTAAGTATTGACTTTTCTTCCTGGAGTTTCTGGAGACAGAGTCCTGTGAGACAAAACAAACCGTCACATTCTTCTCCTTTTGGAAAGTTTTAGAATGTCCGTGATGCATTTTCTATCATTTGCCCCCTTATATATTTGAAAAGGCAAGCAATATAATTTCACAAAGTACAGAAAAAAAAGCAAACTACCAGGTGAAACTCTACAAAGTGATGTGACAGTAATGCACTGAAACCTCCTTCCTGAGAGACGGGCATTAGTGCACAATAAAACACAACTGAGGTTTTTAAGAGCTTATAAAATGTTCTACATGGGGAAATGATCTGTCCAGCTAAGCCCAAATGATCTTTTACCAATAATATTTACGCAAAAGCTTTTATGAGACATTTCACTCAGCATACTGTAAATGTTCCTCTCTGTATTATCAATGTTAAATGATAAATATTTGCTTTATGTCTCCTTTAATTAGATTTTACCAAGAACTTAAGCACAACAGGCGCTTATCACTTCAAGTTTGTAATGCACTCTTTTCAATTATGTAAAGAGCGTCAACAAAATGGATGCAAGGGTCAGCACATGGTGTTTAGCTGACATTAACTTGAACTCCAGAATTTTTAAGGCTAACATAAGTGTGTAACACAGACGAAGTGCCTGCAGCAAGAGCAATTCAGATACTTCTACAGTGATGTCAAAATGGAGATGGGATTACTAAACATCAAGACCCTGGAGGCACAAAGCCTGGACGCCCCCTTGAAACAAATTACCCTGACTCCTTAATTACATTTCCCACATGTGCTTCTCCTTCCTGTCTGCCTGAATCAAAAATGATTTCCTGCAAGTTATAGTGTCATACTTCATTCCCCAACAGCTCTCTCAACCTGACCACCTAACTATGCCAATATCTAACTGGCTTTAATAGTAATAATAAAAAAAAAAATCACTTTCTTCCTCAGCTGATGCATGCTGAGCATTATGGTGCAAAATGGCTGCCGGTGGCTGACACAAGTACCCTCTTTCACTGTAAGGCAGCCTGAGGTCATTAGATTATATCACACCTATATCATGAGACATATATCATAACGGAGTCTCTGTTTTACAGGGTCGATCAGTCAGCTGCAGGTTTTGAATTGTGGCCCCAACCATGCACTTAAAAAGAGATTATTTATCTTGCACAATTAGCCCTGTAGGCTGAAGACCAAAGCCCCACCTAAGGGACAAATCATTCCCTTTATGCTTGTCTAGGGGTGGTGCCACATTAGTGGACTTCCATACGCATCTCTGAACACAACGACACAGACAATGGGCTGCAGCTCAGCTACAAGCCTTACTAGTGCTATTGAGGCTAGCAATTCAATTTCAAATCAGTCTGAACTTTCACATTTTAGAAGAGGAGCTTGAACAGTCGAACATGAGAACTGCTGAGGCTCACAGATAAGTCTCTAATGAAAACTGACACACCTGAGCTGTTCAGAGACTCGGATTAAGAAACTAGAGAAACTGCCGCACCTAGACTGCATATGGATAATATATGGGTAAAAAAAAAAATGCCAAAATAGCTGTGTCAATCAGTTCTCTGAGAGAAAAAGCTTGCAGTACTGCACACAATTACAAGATTGTGTGGCACCCTTGTAGAGTATTCTTGAGGCATGTTCTTATCTCCAATCAGTTACTGTGTTCTCATAGTGTGCACAGACCTAATGACCATTTGCCTTTCTGATTCTGAGATTACGGTTTTAGGCTGCTAATGCAGTTCAGCACTCATTTTAATGCACAAATCTCTTTCCTCCCAATCAATTAACTTTTATTATTTTTACATAATATAATTATATATCATCATTATATCCTTATTACAGTGAAATCATAGGATATCATTATGAAGTGCAATGTTGAAGAGCACCAAAAGTTTTGCCAGATAGAAGGGCATTCAAAATGTATAAAAGAGATTAAGGTAGCATTCCATTTGATCATTTTCAGAGGCCTCAAACAGAAACCCCTCTCTGTAGAAACGCGTAACACTGTAGTGGATTTCTCATCAAACTCTGGTTCGGCTGCCACACTTCTGACAGAATGGCTGTACTGCCAGCTCTGTCAGGCTCCAGCCAGACAAACTGACCATTAAGTTGATGGAATGGAATCAAGAGCCCGGGCTGGCAAAAGCATGAGGCCAGTTTCAGAAGATGTTGTATTCCTGTCTCCTTAATAGACTCATCCAAAGGCAGGATCACGGGCGAAAACTCATACGGTTGACTGGGGGTTGGAAGAGGGGGCCGTTCCCATACTTAATGTTGGGCTTTGATCTTCCAGTTTAATTGCCTTTCCCAGTACCTCCCAATGGCATGTGAAGTGAGGGAGGCAATGGCAGAATGCATTCTTGCGTTGCTTGAGATGCATTCCACAGCAAATGCAGAGGACACATAATCAAAAGCATGCTTATTATTCCTGTATCACTGAATGAGCTGAATAAATGAAGCTGTTAAAAAAAGAGAAGTGAAAGCATCACTGTGCAGGGAAGAGGTTCCTGCCACACGATTCAGCAGAATATCGGACATATCATTTTCAAAGGCAATTTTGTGTTCAATCCCTTGATCTGCTGCAGATGTTCCGATTTCAAAAGGTACGACTTCTACGTGTCTTCTTCATCCTTAATCTTACTGACATAATGACTATCCCTGTTACAGCTCAGGGGCTTTGAGATCAAGGTAAAGTGAAGTAGCTCTGGTTTCATTTCACAACAGGCATTGATTTCAGGTCCGGTGCGTTAATGTACTGGGTATTCACACATTATTTCAACATTAGTGAGAAACATGCGCAGAGTATTCACACAACTCGGGCTTCTGTCAAACTTAGGTTTGCTTTGTGCCTTCTGTTCTGTTGTATTATCCTAAACACCCTTATATAGCTTAGGACAGGATAACATTTTGTATGGAGAAATATTCAATCATGCAACTAACCCTCGGCAGCATAAAGAAGAACAAAAAGAGAGCCATCTGTCCCTGCAGGGTCTTTCGTATGTGATCCTCCAGGACAGAGGCAGATCTCCTCACAAAGACACTTCCTGTGCTAGTTTGATCAGATACAAGGCTACCCCTGGGACAAAGTCATGAGCAGAAACGCTCCCCTCATCCTGCATGGCCACAGGAGTACACAGGAACCAGTATCAGACAAGATCCCTGGATTTAATAAACATCTTTCCCAAACTCTCAACAAACAAGTGCAACTGTGTTTTTTTTTTTTTTTTTTTTTTAAAGGTTTGATCACTGAACATGAAACACATTCCACACACTAAGCCTTCATTATAACCCCAGTTTAACTCTGAATAATGGAAGCTGGAGGACACAAAAATCCTTGAAGGTCTATCAATCAAGAACATGCCATGATTTACTCTTTTACTGTAAGTAGTTGGAGACGTGTGGTTCTGTTTTGTGCAGTTGTGGTTACATCTACCATTTTATAGGGTCTGAGTCTTATAGGATTCTGGCTGCTGGGTGAGCTCACATCTGGCTGTTATGGGGGTGAGTTATGTTATATATAAGCATGCGGGTGTTATGAAGATGAATTGTGTTATATATATATGCATCTGGGTGTTGTAAGGTATGGGTAATAGATGGCTTGTGTGTTGGGTGTGATACAGCATGTGAGAGCTCCAGGATCTGATGGCGTTTATAGAGTCTGGGTCTTGCAGGGGCTTGTTTACATGGTGTTAAAGTAACTGGGTCTTATGTAGACTACAAAGGGGGTACCCCACAAAGCAGGTTCGCTGTTTATCTGGAAAACTTTGTCTCTGTTAATTAAAATTGGTCCAAATCGATGCAATGTGTTCAAATTGCACAATACCAGTTAATGACTCTCTCAGATATTTTTAGGTCAGGATGTTTATCGAAGTTAACCAGCTAACTCCGAAGGCCAGCTGCGTGGTGTACCCCCTCAGATGTCAGAAGGCAGGCAGCAGTTGTAGTCTCATACATGGTTTCTCAGTCCCGGGGCGGAGTCATCACACTGAGAGTTCCAGCACCCTCTCTTTGATAATGGGTTCTTATGTCAGCACAGGGCAGAGATGGAGCCTGACAATAATCTGACTGATCATGTCATTACAACCACATTAAGAAACACAAAGAGACAGTATCACCCTAGAGACGGGCCGGCTGCTCATCGGCAGACGATTGCTCATTCCCTGAAACGGCACACTTTGTAGATACCATCTACGGATAGAAAGCCCTGACTTGACTTTCAGTACCTGTAAACTACAGTCCGTCTGCTTATCGTATGATAAGCACTTTCAGTACATTAGAGGGTGGGAAGGAGGAAGTGGGATGAAAAAACCCTACCTGCAAACAAGGAAATAAGGCTGCTTTAAAACGTCACATTACCACCTAAATATAAGAAACAAATATTCAGTGATATTAACAGGGACATAAACAGAAAGCAGGGGAATCACCTTACTCAAACTTTACTATTGCGCAGCAGTCAAGCTGCCATTTCTTGGACTACAGCTGGGGTTGTGCAGATCCCATATTTCCAATGAGCTCAAAACAGCTGCGCCGCCCACTGCGCAGTTATGGAACGCAATTCAGCAGAAGTGCTCGCTGTCAAATCCAAAGAAGAAAAACTACCGCGGAGTTTCTTTAATTCCTTAGGGCTCTTTCCAGGTTTTGTCGAGCGAGAGCGTTCTCCCCTGGCTGACGGGGCACCTGCGGCCTGCCAGCGTAAAGCGCCCTCCTCCGAACTCGACTGCTGCCCAGCTCGGCTGATGGCCTGCAGAGTGAAAAATATGCAGCAGCTGGCAGCATGTCAGAGCTCGTCTGCAGGAGTCAGCGCTCATCTGATACAGGACAGCACAGCGATGGTATCGGCACACGAATACGACTGCGCGTTCGGAGTTTGAAGAAGAGAGAAAATGGGGAACACCATTAAAAATAACCTTGGTAATAAAAAAGTATATTTATGCAAAACTTGAGAGAAGAGTATGTGATGCTATTAATACTATAGCGATAGCAGCTGGGCATGGCTAGGGACCTGCAGCTTCAACATAAAGTGTGTCCACATGTGAAATACTTGCCTGATAAATGTGTCAAATGTATAATGGATGAATGCTGAGGGGAGTTATTGACCTTTATAAAACCCATTTGGCTACCGTGCTGTGCATGGCCTTGGACCAAGGACAACAAAAGTTATTTCAAAGGGAAATATTCAGAAGAGTGATGAGCGCAATTCTGTATTTTTAATGGCAGGAAACTGGCCCGGAAATAACTGGACCAGAGCTCAACTGTGTTGCAGAAGAGATGCAGAATGCATGCCGCGCATGTTACTTTTCTGTGTACAAAAACAGATGATGGCAAAAACAGACCAATAACTCAGAGCAAATTGTCTTTCCCCTGTTAGGTTCTGCACTGGCCTCCATATTTTGGCATCCTGCTTCAGTTATATTAGTCACTGTCTGTCTGCTAAGAGGCAGGGAGACACCAAACCCCAGCCTATCACATAAAAATAGTTTATTTTCTAAAAATCCGGGAATAACAATACAAACCAAACCACATTTTCAATGGTCATCAAAAAACGTAATCTTATTTGTTGCAAAGCCGGAGATCACGTGCAATGGCTTAAAGGATGACCAGCCCTCAGTCTGCTAGCCCTCATCTAGGCAGAAACTCACTGTATAAGCACAGGCTCTCTGAAATGATACTATTTGCCATGGAGAAGCTCAAGCTATGCCTTAGTGCACAAATGAAGAAAAGCAGACCAGAGCAGTTAGCACACAGCTAAATCAAGACAGGTTTTTTGTGGCCCCGAACAAGGGAGAACAGTGATATTCTGTGCAAGATGCTACAATTAGGACAACTGAAGCGAACTGGGTATGACTGCCTCTCCAGGTCTATGTAACTGTTCTCCATGGTTCCACAGCATTTTTTTCCCAATGATCCCAAGCAGACCTGACCCAAAGACCCCAGGCCACTCTCAGGCAGATACATGCCATGCTCCTGACAGCCTTCACAGACCCAGATCCACGCCAAACCCTCGTTATCGCCCCTCAGAGAAACCTCCAGATTCCCCTCTGAAGGATACATCCCCACTCAGGCAAACCCCGGAAAACTGCTGAGCATTCCGAAGGTTATTCCGCTCATCTGTCACCAGGTTCAGTCTGTTCCTTATAAGGTCTGAGCATTCCCCTCATATTTTCCAAATACTGTATTATCAGGTACAGTTTCACTCTCACTCTCTGGCTTGGCTTAAATCCTTTTTTTTAAACCACACCATTTTTCTTTCAGGCAGATGTTGGCCCTTCTCTCCTCCCAAAAATACACATAAGTATGCAAAATCCAAAACCCTGTGAAAAATATTTGTATGTAAAAATGCTAAATTAAAGTTACACCCTATCAGATGTAAATTTAATTGTACAAACATCTACATTTCCTCATTGTCATTGAGGCATGTAAAATGTTCCACCCTGCTATTAGGGGAAAAAGATCAAAGGACCAATTATATTGATTATTATGAGTACTAATGAATCAAAAAGCAGGAACAAACAGGGTTATATGAGTTTAGCTGGAGGAAAATGCATAATATCAATCAGTTTGAGTTCAAACCACCATTAATGAGCTACCTGCATCCATAAATAATTACAGAAATACACACACACACACATATATATATATATATATATATATATATATATATAAAATACAAAATATATATATATTGTTATGGTCTGTAATGTTATAATATTCTGGAGGCAGGTTGTTTAGGGAGAGGAAGAGGAGGTTTTGTCATAGGCTGGGTCTTGAACCTGGACAGGGGGTCGGCCTAACTGGTTTGCTGCCAGGCCCCTGGTCCACAGCCATGTGACTTAGAGTATGAGGGGTTCGCTTTCCTCAGAAAAAGAAGACACCACAGGGGGAAATACACATGGATTTATTTTGCCTGACTGCATCGTTTTTTCAGAGGACAGCTCGGCCAAGGAAAACTCAAAGGCTGTCATTTAAACAGGGAGTTCAAATGCCTTGACTCTTTGCCTATGACATACTGAAGGTGGTTTTTGAGGACAAAATTGTTATAGATTACCATGCTTTGAAGCCCGAACAACCACTATGGCTGCCACTGTCAGCATACATTTTTGTGACTTACATCCCTGTGATTTGTGACAGGAGTAATCCAATTATTTGGTGTGAAGGGAGAAGCAATGCCAGATGGCCCATTATTTTAAAGGCACACAGTGAAAATTGGATCTGAATGTTTACTACAATGAACTGAGCACAAAATAAGAATTAGAATAATGGAGGACACTGACCCCCTCTTCCCCCAATATGATGAGGTTTGACAGTTTCAAAATCTGTCACTGGTAATCATAATTGCTTTCATCACAAACATATAGATTAGCATCTTGCCCAATTCCTTATGGAGAATACCAACTTGCAGATGTTAAGTCGGTTACAGATATTGTCTTTTTACCCCAAAGCAAACAAACACACAAAGGCTGCGTTCATACCTCAGACTTTCAGATCATCTTTCAGTGAAGTATCTGCCACAATTTTCCCACCCAACTTTAGTTTGTTAAATAAACTTGCAATACTTTAATATAATGCAGTATGTTTTGATCATTTTATAAGTTTGTAAAAAGGAACCGATAACATCAGTAAACTACACAGTTGAGAACATAATACATCAGATAAACAAAACATTAGCTATACTAGTAGTTGAAGATGGATTTATATTAGGTAGGAAAGAATGGTGGCATTTTTTCAGTTAACTGATGTAATTTACTTTTTACTTGGAGTTTGGAGTTTGGTTTAGTGTAACTTGCAACATAACGGATGTATCAAGACTTACAGCAATAATATAAACTTTGAAAGTGATAGCAATATATCTCACGGGATGTATTCTTAGTCATAACAGCCTTAACTGTCATATGGCACCACAGAAATGCATGTATATAAACACTACTAAAACACTAACAATAATAAATACAACACTTGTCTTGGATTTAATTCTGTTATCAGTAGCTATGTAAATCCCCTGAAACTTCAAATCCTTGCTCTGGAGCTCCCTGGAAAAATGAAGGCTTATCGCATAAAAAGAATGGGCTGACCTCAAACTGGCGTGTCAGAGTTGGGGAACGGCCCCGTTTCCTCTCGTTCTTTGCGAAGTTGGGATCATAGCAAATACTGTACACAGCAATCTAACGTTCGCCCTCTCCGTTTATGCAGAAACCCCGTTATTCCATAACTTTTGCAATAAGCATTAGACAAATGTTATGAAACAAATAATAAACTACCATATAAATCAACAATACGCGAGTAATACCAATACATCCAATACAGACTACAGCTAGTTTAAAATCAATGCGTTACGAGGATTTGCACCAATAACACTTAGAAAAAGCAAGTAGCAAACATGAACGTGATTTGTTTTAAAATCATTTACAATGCAAATAAAAGGGAGAAAAAAACTATCCAAAACGGACCAGACAAATATGACCTAGTTTGTGCCAATTTTATAGCCACTAAAATACCATACTTCATGCAGAATTGTATGTGTGCTCTAGCTGTTTAATCGATTTACTTCTGTTTAACAAACAGCCTTTAAAAGGACATCAACAATGCACGTACCTTGTGCATTGGTTTATTCAACGTAATGTTAAAGACTTTTTGTAAAACACATCTACCATGTTTGAAGAGGTCAATGTAAAATTCCAAATTTCCATATTATATAGTGAGTGGTAAACTTACCTCAACAGCTGATGAGCTAAGCCTTCGAGGCGTTTGAAAACAACTAGTGAGAGAGGGAGAGCGCGCAGAGAAAGTCAGTCGCCACAGTTCTATTCAATAAAAATACAGTCCAGCCTTGGGTTTAGCTCCTCCCATTGAAAAATCGACCACCTTCTGTTGACAACTGGCAGCCACGACCACGCATTCTACGTGCTCGGTTAATACAGAGCCACAGTGGGTCTGAAACTTCCGTGAGTCATCTTAATAAAAATGCATAATATCACTTTCGTCAGTTTAAGAATCCGTTCAACAGTTCGCAGGAAATAAGTACATTGAAAGAAGACAATCTAAAAAGCGTTCATACGCCTGTAATTCCCAGAAACTCATTTGAAGCGTGTCCCTTTTTGTTATCCTTAATGAAGAAAGTGAAAGATAATCCTTACTGAAACAATATGATGAAATGTTCGCTGCATGTCAGAATATCGAAAAGTTGCAGGGGCACGTATCCAGGAGTGAATGTTAAGAAATGCTGGTTTCCACCACGGTGCACAAAGCATTCTTTACAAAACGTGGTTCCTTCTTGATGTGCATAATTCCAAGAGAACTGTTGATTCCATTTGACCATCTTTTATCAAGTGCCACCCCCCATACATATGTCCTTCACCAGTGTAGGAGTCAATCACAAATTACGAGAGATAACGGATGGACAGTTTGTTGTGGTCAGTGAATAAGGTCATTACAGCCTCAGCCACCATGAGAGGTGCTCACCCTTACGTCACAAAGCAGACGTCCTAACATGTATTAAACCAGCATGCATTAAACCAGCTGATTCTAATTAACACAAATCAGGAATGGGAACTAACGAGTGATATCAGCTAGTTTAGGGCATGTGTGGAACGAATACATGCCAGTGCTACTACTTGGAACTGGGTTGTCCACCTCTGGCTAAAAGCCTCTGTGTATCTAGAACTCTGTCACAAGCATATAACATGTACAAGAGCTACTGGCTATTGAGAAATACACATTTTCAATACAAATTTTTGATGTTTTTCTGAAAGATACATGTATGTGTAACTGGAGCGAATGCTTCTCAGGAAAGCCTTTGCTGTCACTAGTAAGACTGACATATAAATCTTTGTGTCCTTGACTTACAATATATAACTATTAAAAATATGCTAATTTTGTTAATAAGTCTGGTTCAGTCACATTCTCTCTCTCTCTCTCTCTCTCTCTCTCTCTCTCTCGCTCTCCCACACACACACACACACACACACACACACACACACACACACACACACACACACACACACACACACACACACACACACACACCTCAATGACTGTGCTGTGTACAAAGGCTGTGCTTCCCCCTATCATGCCTATAAAAGGACGCAGCACCAAAACATGACTGTTCATAATTTCATGCTTCTTTTAATTCCATTCATGTTGAGTATGCAATGAGTACATCATAATTTAATATGTGAAAGCCCAGCAGTAATTTACTACTGCTTTTCATGTGTTAAAACATTCTATAAGAGGAAATTGCACAAAATAGTTTGCACTCACCACCTGATTACATGTTGCATCCATAATTTTGAAGCATGCTGTTTTGGTAAACAAGTACAGGAAGGGCCGAATCCCATCTGTAATTTTCATATCTAGATCTGGCTTTAGTTGATCATTTCAGCTTGTAGAGGACACTGCATATAATTATCGCTTTCAATAAATTTCACATCTGACAGCAAGCTGCGAAACCATGTGGGAATGGAAGTCAATATCTTTCAATGAATAAATGTGTTTTAGTGACAGCCAGATTTAAAGTGAGATATGAACTCCACTGCAGTGTGGCCTTGTCTGCTCTCTGTGCTTTCTTTTTAGTAAACAGCATGATGGTTTTGTGGGCCTCGTTCATATTTCAGCTACTGTGGATGGAATACCTTGTCGCAAACTTTATATTTTATTGCGATCTGAAGACTGACTTTGTAGCAGTTGTGTGTGTGTGTGAGTGTGTGCTGTGTGTGTGTGTGTGTGTGTGTGCTGTGTGTGTGTGTGTGTGTGTGTGTGTGTGTGTGTGTGTGTGTGTGTGTGTGTGTGTGTGAGTGTGTGAGAGAGTGTGTGTGTGTATTTATTTATGTGTTCATGCACTGGCATGTGTGCTAGCATTACCTCTGCTCTATTGGCTGTTTAACTAGCCAATCATATTTGCTAGCACTAGAGTTCATAAAGCCTCACAGCGAATAATCCACACCCCCAATTACATTTTAAAACATAAACTAGGATAGTAAGGTCATGCCTTCCCTCCTCTGTGTTACGGATCAGTGAAAGCTGCTGTCCTTATGTGTTGCAATTTAAGTCCACATCACATCCCCTTCTCTCTTCTTGGCCACCTGCGACTGCAGAGAGTAAATTTTTACAAGATGTTAGATACAGAATTACATCTACCTTCAATTCCTACAATACACAATACATGGGACGAGTAAAGTTAACTCTGAGGTTAAGGCATGTACTCTGCATCCTTATCTACGAGGTTGTAATGATGTTCTATTGAATAAAATTAAAATTATGACAGAATCCTTAAACATCTGCTGTGTGTGTGCCCAGCTGTTCATTTTTAGAGGTCATTTCAGATCTGTTAAATAAAACCGCACGGATTGGCCAGGTACTGTAACAGGTTGCACACAAACCCATGACCCCGAAAGACCACTTGCCTCTGGGTTTATCCGGTCAGGAGATGTTTGAAAAGATGAGCTTCACCCTGCCACCCTGCTGATCTCCAGCATCCAAAACAATGTCAAACATCAGAGGCCTGCATCAAAGCAGGGCGATCTTGTCGATGATGAAGTGCTGGTTACAGGGCCAGCTGTCGCCTGGTTTAGGACCTCATAGATTTAATCTGTCTACCCCTGGTTAATGCAGCGTTGTCCTTTTCTCCCCTCAGGACCCAGCACACGCACTGATGGCCACTTTGAAGTCATCGGTTGCTCTGACAAGACTTAACCGGGCAAGCAACAAATTCCCTTCTGTATAAAACTCAATGCTAACAATGCCCAACTTTGGTGATGTTGTACAACGAAAACCACCAAAAATGACAATCAAAATCACCTACACTGCAGTGATCAGAACTTCAAAAGGACCAAAAAAATCCTCTTTTTGTATTCCTTTCATACGAAGGAGTAGCACTCAACAGAAACCACAAAACCCTACTTAAATTCCAAGTAACCTTTGCTCTCCAGATCAATAAATCTCCCTATGGCCGGATGAAATATGAGACGCCCTGTGGCCACTCAGACTAAAGAGCCATGATAAATAAAGGCTCAGGCCTTTTCTCCAAATGCTCCCGTGACCTCAACAACGTCCGATCATTTCCATTACACAATGCAGAGATGATGTATTAAGATGAATTACGTATGCAGAGCTGTTGGCTCAGGCTGGGATCAAACTTGAACCCTGACCCTCAGCTCTGGTTTTCCACTCGTCAGAGAGGCTCATGGTCATTTCCCAAAGGAAACCAAGTGTATGCCACCAAAAACCTTGACGAAACATGTACATTTACTCATTTGGGTATTTCCATATGTGTACATAAATGGCAGATTGTACAAAAATTGTTTTAGACTAGTAAAAAAGTGAAACAGCAAGGAATGGCTGTAACCAATCCAATTAAGTAGAAAGTTTATGTTCATTCATGATTACTGTAGCAGTTAGATGATCTTATTGCACTTCTAGCATGATAAATTACCATTAGTCAGTGTTACTGGCAAACCTCAAGGCGAAAGTGCTATCAAATGAAATTGAATTACCCTTAAGTAAACTTTGAATTAGGATAACTTCGAGTGTTAGTCATCAAAAAAGAATCTGAGAAAAAAGGAGCACATTGATAGAAAGGTGCCTGCTCTAATGTTCAAACCACCTCTGCCAAATTATGATCACATATACAATACCGAAAACAAAACAAGAACTCCACCATAATAGGAAATGTTGTTATTCGTAAAGCTCAGATACCTTATTTTAGAACTCTTTTCTCATCTCTGTGAAAAATGTAATTTGGAATCAGAGAATGTGATCAGAAACAGAAAGCGCTCCCCTGTAGACCTGGTTTATGACACATATTTTGGCTTCAGGCACTGCGTGTCAGATTTAAAGGTCTAAACTAATAAAGACCTTTTACAGGACTTCTCAGTCCATTACTCATTTTCTTACCCTTATCTGTAATTTAATCACAATATTGATTTATGACACTGGCTAATACAACACAAAACTCACCATTTTTGGGTACATGTGAATTCGAAAACCCCAGAGGTTAAACTAATTCAAGATTCCTAAGGAGGTACAGATGTACACATGCACAATCTATGCTGGAGAGGGAGGAGGATCTGTGTCTGTTTTTAATTCAAACTTCTGCTCATAATTGATCTGTTTAATTAGATCAATGGTTGAGCTACATTGCTTGATTTGATATGCTAATTATTATGGTAAATAGGAACTGCAGGAGCATTTTTCAGCAATGCTTTTGGTTATGGTTCTCAACAGTGGTTCTGAATTATGGTTACCATCTCTCGTTTTCCCTCTCCCAGGGAAGGGGGACAGGAATCAATAACCAACAGACATCCACTGTTTTCCTGGGAGAGAGTACAGTTTTCATCTGGGATGGGAGGCTACCCAGGGTCCTGGGGCAAGTCTGTTTGTGCTGCTTCTCATTCTATGCAATTTCTTGTTTAATTATAGTTGTTGAAACATCTGTTTAATTTTGTGCTGAATGAAATTTTAACAATATGCAGCTTCACCCTTTGCTTTGCATTCAAACTCCATTTACCACAAATACTTTGGTTTCAGTTGGCAGATGGCCACACCGTGAGCGATCAGGACTTTCAGCTGTGGCTTAATCCATACAAAATGAAACTTCTATCAAAAGCAATCATTTGCCACAGAGCCCCCCGCAACACATGAAAGCATTAGTTAAAACAGAAAACTGAACAGACTGACAAACACTCTTAAATCCATATGGAATATTAGTTATTTTAACCAGAATAGCTGTTTCTGACACTATGACATTAAGTGGGTGATTCATGCCACATTATGAAATGACAGGATCTAATTAATCACAGTTAAGTCTTGAAAAGAACGAAGAAAACTCAATGACACTCGACCTGCTCCAGGGGTAATCGATTCCAGTTCGGATACAGTAGCACTTATCCCTCCTCAACCCCCATTAATATCACTGGCAATCTGCTTTGGACATAAACCATTATCATGAGAAATTGCGTCAAAACTAGTCCCAGGTCAAAGTCTGAGATTTAGATTTTTTTGTACTTCGTCGTGTTGCAACGAGAAGCTTTTACTTATCAGAATTTAATTATTGATTTAAATTCATTGTCTTAGGGTTGTTACGACGCCATCCCAATTCTCTTGAAAGCACCATGCTTAAAGCTAGACAACACAGTTAATGACGGCGCTACAGATGAAACATAAAATAGTGTATGTATTGTTATTAAAGTAACGGTGAAATCCATCGAAACTACGCAACTCCAAGAGCCCACAGATAGGCAGGGAATAGAGATCTCACGCCCCCTGCAGGTAGAAAGCTGTAACATGACGGCCAGTCCACTCCTCGAGTTGTTGCAGGAGGGGGCCAAGTGTGCTTCCTCCATTTGTCACAGTTTGGAGTAGTTTTTATGGATCATGACGGAAGATAACACGATTTCTCAAATAGTTTTTTTAAAAATCAATTGGATAACATCACATAGGATGAATGCTATGGTGGCTTTGAAATTTAAAACCGTATGCTCTCTGAGCATTGCGGGAAGCAACAAACCATTATTAACACATTTCAAATGATTAACCATCGATGTCAATCAATTTTATTTGGTACATGTTACATGTTTACATAATACAACATGTTGTCTAAGTTGACAAGAACTGTTGACATAAAACATACATTTTACAAGTATTTCCACTTGTATTTATTGTATTTATTTGTATATGCAAACATACTCTGAGAACATTTACGAATGCATTTCAAAGAATGAATGTTTTAATAAATTAAAAGGTGACTGCTCTGAAAGGTTTGCATAGGTTTAAATTCCAGAATCCCCAGTCATATTTTATTTATATTTAAACAAGTTTTTATCAACTTCAAGTTGACAAATGAAGCATTATCAACACCTTTCAATAAAATGCGATTTAAGCAATGGGAGCTCAAATGCATGGAGATAAAAACAGCTGTAAACAGTGCACCATTCTGCATAAAGACAGTCACAGTGATTCCCTCAGAGGACAAAAGAGAGAAATCAACACATACAAAGCAAGCAGTTCTGAGTGCCCTACAGTCAGGTTGTTGTAGAGTCAGTTAACAGCATTTTTGTTTCATTTTACACAAAAATAAAATAACGATAATACATGAATGTTACCTCAACTCTCCCTTCATAATAGTTAAGTTTCAAGTGATTATGAGTTCTTAATCCAAGCCCTAACCCATTTATGAGGATATGAGAATAACTCACCACAAGAAAACGATGGAGATGAAAGTGCTTTATCTCTGTGATGTTGAATTTCCTGCTAGGAATGAACAAGTGTGGTTGTGGATCACAAAATGAGGTAAGATTCATTGATTAAGACCCAAATCCAGACCAGTTCCTGAGCGGTGCTGAGTTCAAATCTCTGGGATTCAGAGCAAAGTGCTGAAATATTCAAATATTTTTGTCAGGGGTATAGAATTTCTTGCTGCTTTGGAAATCTGCCTCATATGAGTCAAAATCAGTGAAAAAAAATGCAATCGTTGAATTGATGTCCACATTTTGAACATGGTGAAATTAGATTTCTTTATACCAAACACAGGTGTGTACTGTTATGCTTCTGGCACCTGACTGAACTGAGCCTGTTGGTGAGGCTTGCATCCGAAATAAAACATTCTGGCAGCCTTTTGCAGCTCTCCCCAGCATGGGGGCACATGAAGCATCACTGTGACATCACGAGTTTAAATACTGAAAAATAGAATATGATGTGTGATCAGATTCACCTGGCTTTGAAACATCATGATACGGAACAAAATAAAATATTAAAAAAGATAACTATTTCCAGCTATTGTAAACTGCACATATAATTTTACAATCATTTCAAAACAGGTGCAGTGCAGGTAAAAATTCTATTATGAGTTTCTTATGAATTAACAGAATAGATTCCCCACACTGCATTTACAATTTTTTACATCCAAAAATGTATTGCTTTGCCATGTACTAAGACTTGCACTGGACAAAACTGGGACAAAATGGCGCCTGAGAAAGGTGAAGGTACACAAGGCACTAATGTTATATGCCTATATAAATAAAAATAGTCTTATCCAACACTTTAAACTCGTTGTATATGTTTTTATTTTGTTAAGTTCTTTCTGATGTTTTTTCATATTCATGCCAAATAGAAATCTGGAAATGTAAACAGTAGCAGTGACAATACCCTGACCATGACAATACGCAAATATCTGTCCTAATATTTGCAAATATTTAACTCGAATGTGCTTTTAAAACTGCAGACGTGCTTATACAGTTTCGCTGCAAATCTAAAGGTTTATTGCTATTGTTTGTTTCTTTTTAATGTTTTACAGAAAAAAACAGCAATAGAGCACATCTAAAACACAAAGCCTTGAATTACTATTCCAAAACAGTTGAATGAAACCTTTCTGTTACAGGAAAAATATTTTTAGAGGGAACTAAACAGGACTGACTGCTGTACCTGCAACTGAAATCTGAATCTGTTCTCCCTTATTTGCCATTTGGAAGTGCCTTCCCCTGGTCTTCCACCTTTTTTATAGCTGCCTGGATTTTTGCTGGGTCTCCAAGTAGTTGGCGAGGTTTCACTGGTTTAAGGTCAGCGTCCAGTTCCAGTAAGACGGGTATTCCAGTGGGTAAAGTAACACCTGCGATTTCTGCATCGGAAATCCCTGTGGGGAAAAAAAAGTTCCAAACACTTCAACACATTTAAAATGAATAAAGGACACAAACTACTTAATCGGCAAATTCAGATTTGTGTCTATTCTATTTGTGTAAATGCCTATAACTGCCTTTAAAAAAACTATCAACCACTGTATGCTTGGTGAATGTGAGCATATCCTGCACTGTCAGCACAGAACGATACCCCTGAAGTACAGTAAAGTGTAAGAGGCTCGAGCTTATACTGTCCCTACACTAGATTTGAGCTTAAAGGTCAGAGGGAGTCTCGTAGCCATGGCCACAATGTAACATAAACTCTCTGCCCTTTTTGCAGAGGTTACAGATGCCATATTAGGAGTCATGGTCCTGATACAGTGGCAGAGAGGACTTCCATTTGGTGAGAAAAGAGACGTGAAGACCGTGCTGCAGCCTCAGTTACACATCCCTGAAAATCACAGCATCTTGTCGAAAGTCTTGTGACAGAGGTGTTGCGGTTTACGGGGGCAATTGTGTGTGCGGGAGCACTGATTCTGTGATGAGTAACTTTTGATTTGAGGATATTTTGTGTGTAAAGGGCTTGAATTGAATGGCTGACCTTTGGGCCATCTAAAGATCATCTGTGAATGTATAAAATGGACACTAAGTGAGGAGTTTTTGGGTGAATGCAGGGAGGGAAACATTGCATTTTCGCTTCTCAATAAGGTACCTTCAATGTGCTTCAGCAGAGCCCTGCAGCTGTTCCCGTGGGCAGAGACGAGCACGGTGTGGCCTGCCTTGATCTCCGGGACGATGACATCGTACCAGTACGGGAGCAGCCTATCCAGGACCTGCTTTAAGCTCTCTGAGCGGGGCAGGTCCTTCACGGGCGTGTCACAGGTGGTGTACCTGCGGTCGTTGTATATCTCGTGGTAGTAAGGGTGTGATTCGTCGATGGGAGGGGGCGCGACGTCGTAGCTCCTCCTCCACACCTTCACCTGCTGCTCTCCGTGCTTCTGGGCCATCTCGGCCCGGTTCAGCCCAATCAGGCCGCCATAGTGGCGCTCGTTGAGCCTCCAGGACTTGATGACGGGGACCCACTCCTGGCCCATGACCTCGGTGACCAGCCAGGCAGTCTGGACGGAGCGGCTCAGGATGGAGGTGAACACCTTGTCGAACTTGTAGCCGTGCAGCTTGAAGAGCTCGCCGCAGTCCTGGGCCTCCTTGACCCCAGCCTCACTTAGCTTCTGGTCCACCCAGCTGCAGAAGCGGTTCTCCTTGTTCCACGCCCCCTCCCCATGCCGCAGGAGAAACAGTTTGTGGACGGACATCGCTCAGGCCGCTGTCAGTGCAAAAAACGTCCCCTCACCTGCTGCTTGTGGGGGTTAAGAGCTATGAATAATTCCATAATAATAATAATAATATGTCTTTCTTACAAATGAGGTCTTACCGCTTATTACAGAGCATTCAATATAATCAAACACGCATATGAATGAGTTTACAGTATAGGGTAACAATAGTATTTATTTTTTAATTCCTTCAAACAATGCATTCCATATTTGAGAATCGGTAACAGATCGTTCTGTTACATAATACCATTAATGAAGCAACAAGAACTGAAGAAAAGTCCACATTCCTGTTTGTGTGATTCAGTTGGATGAATTTGAACTTTTAATTCTATATACCTAACAAAAAGCTTAATATTTGTTTGGTAGCAAAACCAACTGCAATCTCCCAGCCCTCTGAACTGATAAACTAGCATTAGCAAGGGGTTTGCAGGCTGTTCAGGTAACTACTTTAGATGCACTGCATAATTTCACAGTCAGTTATAATGAAAAAATAACAGGAAATATTTTACTTGTGAACATGAAACTTTTATTTCAAAACCAATTAATAGCTACAATGAATAATATACATAACTCATAAAGAGTCTCACCTTTAGCGCTGTGTGGCCGGCTCTGTCCAGCCCAGAGCTGAGTACTGCCACTGGAATTTCTGCCATCCGTAGTATTCTGCTACATTTTGATTGACTCCGAAAGTAAGCCAATAACAAGGCGGCAGCTAAAAAGAGGCGGGACTGTTGTTATTCTGGTTACAGCTCCACACAGCCTGAGGTAATTATATCTCACACACTGGACATGGAAGTCATGGCAGAGACAGAGTTTCTTTAATGTGCCTGTTGGAGAGGATGAGAGATGTTTAGCTGTGTCCCATTGCTTTTGCAGATGCTTTATTTGTCCGCCATGTTTACCTTTCATTACACAGCTGTAAACATCTTCTTCCTGCCCTCCACGCCGGAGATAGCATCCACATTCTTACTTCAGTCAGTCACTTCCTCCGTCTGCAGATCAAGTTTAGTGCTCAAGGACCAGACCAAACCACTGATTTAAAAAAAAAACAAAACAGGGACAATCTGTGGAGCAAACAGGCACATAGGTCTTCAGTGCAACCAGCATGGAAGAAACAGATGCCAGCAGGACATGTAAATACAGATAAAATTGCACCTTGCATTACTGTATGGTCCAGTAGCATTATCGGAGTGTGATAATGATGTATATCAGTGACTGACAAACTCAGTCAAGGGGGACCCCCTGGTTTTGGTTACAGTCAATCTCAGGATAAAGAGGGTGAACCATGCCTCATTTCATTGAAACTGCAATTTTATTTTTTAGTTTTAAGGGCAATTAATAACAACTTGGTACACTCCAGAGACAGGGGCTGGGGTTGGAATGAAAACCAACATGTAAAGGGGTTCCCTTTTACCAACTTGAACCAAAATTCATTTGTGTGAATGACACTATATCCTATCAGGGACATATACTGGGCAGTTTGTGAAGATACAGGCTACTTAAATCCAGTCCTTGCAATTTGATTTGCTTTATGAGTCACCGTATAGTTACCAGATCTGCAGGTAATTCTGCATTTTATTGTTATTATATTCACTGGACTGTTTGTGTTCGGTTACAGGACAGGTGTTCCTGAGTAACAATGAGAGAGCATTCAATGCATTGTATTAAGTGCATTACAATCACTTAAACTACCCACATTCTCATTCCAGATATTTCCATATCACTTACTCCTGCCTCACCACATAGTTGCCTTTGTTTTACCATGTACACTTGATTTTATTTTTGGATTCACTCTGTAAAACACTTTGAGCTAAATTTCCAAATCAAATATGCAATAAAAAAAATATTTTTAGTGGTAGCAGCAGCAGCAGCAGCAGCAGCAGCAGCACCAGAAGTTGTAGTAGTAAAAGTAGAAGCACTAATTTTACAGAGAAAGCATAGCTGTCCTGTCCATTAGGATACTGTAAAAATGAAGTGTTGTTACGTTTCCAGTTGAGTCAATGAAGCTGTAGATCATCACCCTCCATATATTTCATTTTATAAATATTTCTTAATGGAAAATCAATTTTGGCTGGAGTGGTCCGGTGACAGAACATATAACTAATGATCAGCTGTGGTAAAACTGTATTTAGCACTTTAGCGCCATCTACTGTTCAATCAAACCATGGCACTCTCTCAAGATGGGGGAGGGAAACCTGTTCCTTCAGCGCCACTTAGCAAAAAACTCCGTTCAGCTAAAGAGCGACAGCACTGCCTAGCAGGTTCGAGTAATGTATTTAAAACATAATTATAATTTTAGATCACAAGTGTAATGTTAATTATTCTTCTACTTCAGTTTTCCCTGTGATCCATTTTATGTTAACAGATGAGCTGTATGGTCATTTTGTCAGAGGTAGACTTTATTTCAGGACGTAAGGATAAATATGGGTGATGCAAATTCACTAAAACCAAAATAGATTCTCAGAGATCAGAATAAGTTTTGTCAAAAATGCTCGCTTACTTCTTCAGACTAACAATATGAACGTTTCTCTATTTCCACAAGATGGCGCCATTGCACAAACCACTAATGAGCAAACGCGAAAACCAACAATCGGTGCCCAGGGTATTTCATATACTGCTGCTGCTTGAATGGATCCTGACAAGTCAAGATATATTTAGTGACTCACTTTATTATTGGCTGGGATAAAGTGATACCTGTTCTCTTCAATGGAGGACAACAGAGTGGTTACTTCCAGCTAATGGCTTTGGATGTTTTGGAAAAACACAATAGAAAGGCCTGTGTGTACGTTGCTTTTTTGCCCACAGAGCCACTTATTACAGAGCCAAACATGGGGGAGAAAGAGTGAGTCTGAGCGCTAATGATGGGAGAATGAGGTATCATATCACCAAAAATGGGTGGGGTCCCAGTAATTCACAGATCTGAACCAATCATTGTAGTTTTATTGGTTAAAACAATCTAGTGATTGATAACTAATTGTTATTGTAAGTTAGCCCATTTTGGTGTCATGGTTTCTCATTCGTTAATCACAACTAAGCCCTCCCAAGCACCAAGGCATTGTGGGAGATTTCTCCAAAAATGAAAACTCAACTGACAGTCATCCATACTTCCTTCCTCCCCGGTGTCACAGTCTGACGTACTGAAGGGCCTCTGAGGGAAACGGTTATGCCTACTTTTCCTTTCTTCTTCATAATCACCTGTTCAGAGTGTAAATCTACCCATTTCAACTTATCTCTGGAAAAAGCCTGTCCTGGAAACAAGGTTTTGGATAATGATAATCCCCTCAGACAAAATGCTTCTCTCTTATATTATGGCAGTGGGAGGCTAACAACACTAGCATGCAGGTCTGGCTCATATATCACATGTTTTATTAACGGGAGACAGACAATAAAAGCAGGGAGGATAATAGCACAAAAATAAGACATAGAAAGAAAGAAAATGACACTTGGACAGGAAATGAAGTAAGAGAGATTTGTTCATGCAGGCTCCACAAAGGATAGCCAGCTCAGCCAATAGTAACAGCTGCAGAGCCTGCCAACACCTGGTCGCACGCTCTTCCTGGTGACGGAAAAGCCGCCCATCTCATCTCCCACGCAGGCACCAGATAATAGCCTTTGGCCGATTCTCATCACATCCACGTTTACCTCTGCACAAGAACAAGACGGCGAATCACAAACGCCCTGACGTTTTGACCCATTTATAAAGGAGAAGCGAATTTAAGCTCCATTGCAGGAATAGTCCAGCAGCCCTGGTCCTGGACACCCGCAAGGCGGGCTGGGTTCTGCTGCAGCACTGAGGTGATCAATTAAAGCAGCTGAAAACACAATCAACCCAACCTCACCCGATTTCTCATGTCTTGAGCGGATTGCTGATTTTACAGGGAAAGCAAAAGCCAGCGCACTCCCAGGCCCAGGAGCACAGAACCCATGCTTTATGGAGTGAGGAGCTGTGCTGAGTTCCCTTCAGAACCTTCCAGATTTTCCCCTGTTTTCTCAGTCACGAGCCGTTAACACCATCATCATTAGCGAACGATAATGACCTCATTTAGTGGTGGAGGAATTAAGCAGCCATCATATCAGATAGGTGTTTTGTTCTGCTCCATTACCATGCACACAGAGGCTACACTTTCAGCTTTTATCACTTGTTTGCTATCATAATTAGTGTCAAACCGTCACAGCCTAAAACATCATTATTCTTCTCTCTTTTTAATGCATATAGTTTAATCTACAGATAATGTTTAAAAACCAGTTTATAGCAGATGTACGATGCTAATAAGGATAATAACTGAAAAATATCCTGTATACTAACAGCTGGAAATGCTTTTCATTTGTCTTTGACCAATAATGATAAGGAACAGCAATGCTACTGTTTATTTATTCAGTAGGTAGACCCATCTTGAGTGAATTACTAACTTCAGGCATGCTGATCATTGCATATTGCTTCCACCCCCAGTTATATCTGCAGCAGTGCTAAAATAATTCTGTGCAGACAGTAACTGACCTGCATCACACTGTTACAGTATATCATCTCAGTTTTATTTTTATATGGATATATTACAACCGTTGCTATTATTTACAGTACACAAATGTATAATTTAAAATAAGGACTTGGAATCTCTCAGTCCTGAGGAACATGTAATGTTAACTGATTAAACTAAAGAAAAATACAAATGAATAGAGGAAAATAACTGCTATAATACACAAATCAAAAACTAAATGTGAGAGTTAGGCCTTAATGAATTTAAAGAGGGCGTGCTGATAAAGCTGTGGGATAATCAATGCTGTATCGGCAAGCATCGTCTGCAGAATTTCAATGGGGTATCTGTGGTGGCAGCAGCAGCGTGACTAACACAGCCCCTCATGTGCTCGGCAGATAAGAGCTAAATTACAAGAGCTGACAGGCCTGAAAAATGGCCAAATTAGACATAAGATTCAGAGTGTCATCTTGAAATAAAATAAACAGAAAAGTGTTCAAAGGGAAGTTATATATATCGTTGCAGATAATCGCTGAAGACACAGATGCGATGGCGGAGGTGGCACTCATGGCTTTTTGGGTTTTAGCTTTTTGTTTGATCAGAAGTGACTCAGGGGGGGATTAATGTGTACCTGTGGCCCCCCTGCAGAGCCCCACCCACAGACACGCCCATCACATTACAGCAGAACTGAAACAAACACAAAGTGCAAGAAGTTGGGTTTAGAAGGCGAGAGAGAACTCACACGACCTCTGTCACAGCGTGGCGAGTGAGAAGAACAGGAAGGAAAAAATGTCTTCATGTGAGAGCTTCTGCAGGCTACCCAGCCACATACGAGACTTATTTATTGCAGATATTACGCTTTGCATTTTTGGTACATCAATCAATCACTTTTATTGCAGCACCACTAGCTATTAAATGCTCATCACAAAACATTTGTTAATGGACATTCACAATGGACCAAGGAAACTGAAGAGTAGTGTAGGCAGCAAAAAGAGTATGAGAGAGACTGGGCCTTTTTAAAACTGAGGAAACTGAAGATTAGTGTAGGGAGCTAAAGGGGTACGAGAGAGACTGGAGCATTTTAAACCTGATTGAAAGCAACATTTAAAGAGAAAAATGTTTAGTTCAAAAATATTTTTAAACAACTATCATTTGTTAAGAGGCCCCGAAGTTTGGGCCTGCGAGCTTGATCATCCTTCATCCTAAACACTGATTACAGTGCAGTAATGAGCTCTGGGGCAGACAGCCAATCGTATGGTCCAGCCTCACAGGGAGACGCCTGATTGGTCACCACATAGCCCAGGGAGGGAAGGATTGCCTTTGTATGGTAATGGTGGAGACAAAAACCAGTATACACACCGGCGCCAAGTCTCCCACCCTGCTTGTATGTGAAATTCAGAAATTCATGACTCTCTCTTTCACACACATACACAAACACACAAACACACACACACACACACACACACACACACACACACACACACACACACACACACACACACACACACACACACACACACACACACACAAACTTTCATGTTGTTCAGGATAACTGATAATCATGTAATAGCATTCCACTTAGCTTCACAAAAGTTAGAATGATAGAGAAACAGTAACCAAATAATCACAACTGCCTCCCCTTATGTACAAGTTTTTGATGAATCTAGGGTTGGAGACTGAACAAACTCATGGCAACATGTTCCTTACTATGCCAGAGGGCATGATTTCTTAACTTACAAAATTACACCAAAAATAGATATTAAAAGATCAAAACCAAACCAAATCATCAACAAAGCGATTAAACCACATTAAATCTTCAGTTATAATCTACCTTGGCATGGAATGAGATGTTCTAACGACAGTCAAGGTTGTCTTCTCAAAACACAAAACAGTCCTTATCTTTCAAAGCCAGAAGAAGATTAAAAAGAGTCCTGTTGGTAAATATTCAGACAATAGTTCTGCAACTGGAGCATATACACACAGAGACATAAAAACACAGATATACAAACACATACACACACACAGTATATACTATATTTTATGTGCTGTATAAGGTGTTACCCCTCATATTTCAACCAAGACTGTGATTATTATATTTGAGAATGGCAGTGTTATTTAATTCATTTTTCAGTCAAAACACTGTTCTATTTTTGCCAATTTCTAAGCAGAAGCTGTGAATGTAAAACCTCTAGAATTTTATTTGACTCCTGTGAATATCAGTGGAAACTATACCTTGTCAAATTATATATACAATTATTTTTTTATCTCACAACACCAACAGTGAGGACTGCCAGGTAACTAGGGAACCATTATCTTACAGAATGTCCATGATCAGTGTGATTGGCCACTTGGATTTAAGTAGGCTAATAACATAATCAAATATTAAATAGCAATATGAAGACTACAGAAGTCGAGGATGGTTGAACAAACAAACAATTCAAGTTTTGACAGTCCATGAGAGTGGTGATTCTCTTTTTGTCTTCTTTTCTTTTAGGCATTCAGAATTTAACAATAAAAAGATGATAGCAAAATATCAGTAACATCATCAAGTAAGAGGTTATGGCTCTACAGAGTCTGGTAAATGAAAAAGCCGGGCTAAATGAATGAAGTGTTATAGATAATGTCCTTGAAATTGATTGAAATGAACAGAGGCCAAGCAGCCAAGACATTACAAAAACAGAAGAGATTTCAAAACAAAAGAGATTTAATTTTAATTTTATTTTAATTGAGTCATTCATTCATTCCAATAAATTAAACCAATGAAATGACTCGATTAGTCTGAATGGAGTTTGAGTGCTTGAAATGCCACCTCAATACATGGCAGAAAGGCTCGATCTTGGTATCATGTATCGGTTCATTAAATTACATCACCACAAAGACAGAACACTTCATGAAAGATAATCACTTAACAGAACTTTTAAGTTCTTCTTGTTTCTACTTCATTCATTGCACACTACAATTCATTTCAATACCAATGGCCAATTGAAAAGAATGTAATATTAACTTTCACATTAAACTTCAAATTAAAATGATAATAAAATAAGTAGTAATTAAACTCAGGACTCACCCAATGTTGTAAATGTTAACAAAACCATAGCAAGGAAAAAAGGCCTTGCTTAGCAGGAAATAAGACAGGCCATCATGCTGCCACTTCAACACTCCCTCTTGTGATTGGTTATTGTCTCAGAGGGTTAAAGGTCACAGACACCACTAGTATATCTCTCCCATCAGGCCTTGTGCTTCCCCACTCTCCATACATACTGGGACAGAGAGTGCATGTGAGGGGGGAAGGGGAGGAGGGCGTGGAATTAAAAACATATAAAGGGAGAGCCGTGATGAGACAGCCTGATAAGAGAGAGAATTACTGGCCGCTGTGGGGGTGACGTGTGTATTCAGCTCCAGACTGGCTCTTCTTATGCTAATGCAGCCAATTTCCTCTTTTATTTCATTTCTGGGGCTCAAATCTGTGATATCTGATAAGGTTTCCAAGGCGACCGCCTCCTTTCCTGGCGGACACAGGCAACCATGTGATGGAGACGTGTTAAGTCCATAGCTGCAGCAAGGAATGAATAATTAAAAAAAAAAAAAAAACTCACTACTCAGAGGGATAAGACTCGTTTTAGCACCAGACCACTCAGTAGATTCAGAGCTTCATCTCTCTATGAAAGGTGACCAGCAAGGTCAAGGGCATGATGGGTATTTTAACCAGCAAGGAGGGGGTAGCAAATCGGCGAAAGAAAGCAACCTTTCAATTCATGTGCAGCCCTGGATTACTAAAAATCTGCAGAATTTATTTTTCTTAATGATTTTTCTCAGCTCTCAGACGTGGCTGAAGTCTGGTCCTTCAGGCTGAGAAGCAGAGAGTGTTTGACCCATACCATGTCTGACAGGAGCCCAGCGCTCATAGTAGACTGGTTTTCAATCACAAAGCAGCTTCTTGTGAAGGCACAGTTTTAAGACGGCATATGCGTACTTGTCCGTTTGAGGCTGAACTATATCCTATTTATAGTAATGGGAATAAATATAATCAAAAAAAGAAATGTTGATGTTCTGAGACTCACAGTTTTTTCCATAAGCTAAATGGCAAGTAACATTCACACTAGCCCAAAAAGCTAGTTACCATAAATAAGCTAAAATTTAGTTGCCATGGAAAAAATGATCGTTTGTTTACAATGACTGAAAGAAGGATTTTTTTAGCTGTTAGACCAAGTCTGACACCTGTCAGTTTTGGGTACACTACTACCGTTTGCGGCTCTCCTTTGCTCTCTGACCTTTTTCTACCTGCAATGTGTGTCCTGAATTTGTTCCTTTTGATGTGAGTTTTCGGTTTCTATGCGGTCTTTTGAGAGAGCTGCCAGCGAAGTCCTGTGACTGAGACGCAACCTTGGTGTGAGCACCTGTGCCAGTAAACCCCATCTCCTTTTGGAAAACATGTGTCACGTATTCTGACCTTCAAGCTAAACTAATCTACAGAGTAACATGACCTCTGAACACACGGCCACGAGCCTGAGATGGTCAAGAGAATTAAAGTGAGAAAGAGGGAGAGAGGAATCTGTCAAGTGAACAGGGGTTATTGAATAGGGGAGTAAAGAAAGAAAAAGAGCAAATAGATCATCAGAGAAAGAGACAGAGGAGGCAGTAAAACGCAGTAAACTGGTTCACTCCTGGCTCACATGTATCTGTGTTTCCTGCCTTCGTTCCTGGGGAGCTGCAGGTGTTTCACATGTGGAGGTGGGGGTTCCCCCAGCCCCTCACCTCAGGACCCAGCCCCAGATATATACACACAGGGGAAAACCTGAACAAGCAACTTATTCTCCAACAAGCCACACACGGCGACTGTGTAGGTGACATTAGTCCAAGCATGAAGCCCTTTCCAGTCTGGCGCCAGTCACCTGTTTCACCAACACAGAGACGTGTGTGTTTGTGTGTGTGTGAGAGAGACAGAGAGAGAGAATGTGTGTGTGACAGCATATGTGCAGTCTATGAGGGAAATGTAATTATTTCATGAAACTTGGTTAGCTGTTTGCTCTGTAGATGAATTAAAATGTTTTGTGTCTTTTGTTGTCAGATCCTATGGCTTCAAGGCCGTGGTATTGCAGTTTCTTCATTCCACTTAGACTAATTTGCAATATTCTAATAATTAACCAATAAACATTGAACAACAGAAATGAATAACAATAGAAGTTATCTAAAATGACAATTAAAATGTGAAAAAAATGCAGCGCATGTAAATTGTTTGTTGTCGAAGCAGGATTTTAAATTAAAATCCAGTCGCAAATGGAAAAATAGGATTGCCTCCCCCTTCTAATTTCCCTGGATGAGAATACCCAGAATGCATTGCCTTCACTGAATGAGGGACAATCTCACTCAGCCAAGGAGGACGATAATTAGGGTGGAGATTAAATATTAATAATTGGGAAAATAAAGTTAATCTAGTTTTGATGTAGTAATAGGCCTGGCCCCTGCTTTATTCCGAGTCTAATTATTTGCTTGGCTGAAAATGGCCAGATATGTGACAAAAAAAAAAAATCATGTGATTAAATCATAAATGTGGGAGACCCTAGGTTAAGCAGGAAGTCACAGCTTTATTCGCTAATGAGTATTGACTTGTTATATTTATATAAAATTCCTGAATACGCAGCTCTGGGGGCATCATGGTGTTTGCTCTTTGAGAATTTGGCCCCAGGTCAAATCTATTTGATGACCCCTGACTTACACTCTCCCCTCTCTATATAATACCTTACAGTGGGGCCCAACATTAAACTGTTAATACATACACCCTCCCCCTCTCTCAGCAGTATTATCTGTCTCACCTCACACCTTCATTTGCATGCCGTGCGCTGACGCTGAGGGCCTGTCCTCTCAGATACAGCCTGACAGAGACAGGAATGCAGGTGACAGCGAGTTCCGCTTTTCTGCACCCCATCAATCACCGGGCTGGTTACGCCTGTCTCCAGCAGCGGCAGCTCGTTAGAAGCAGCAGGGTCAGGATGTAGCATGGCATACGCCTAGGTCTGTAGCACAACACAGTATCACATTAGCCTACCAAGCAGATGCTGTGTCTGTAGAGACGGTACACTTTCTAGCTGCCATTTTAACTGTGTGCATCTTCTCTGGGCTGAAAGAGTACCTTCAGAATTTTTAGAAGCTTTAAAAGAATTAGTGTTAAAATAGCGGGCTTCTGTTTGGTCAATGCGACCTATATTTGTTATAATGTGGGACTGTGGAGAGTCTACCCCTCTTGTCCCATCCCTTAGCTTTCACACAGAAACCACTATTACATGTTTTTTGGGAGCTTGTGTCACATTTACCCCCCTGTAATTAACACCCTGACTGGTGGCTCTCTCCTCTCACCCCTGTCTGTTTTCGAAAGTCACACCCATATTTATTATGACTGAAAAACATCAGCACTGTAGGAAATGGAGAAAGCTTAGAGAGCAAAATGGCTATTGACTCTCAGGAGGAGAGTAGATTGGTGTTACACAAGGAGAATGAGAGGGAGTGATACAGAGGTGGAGAAGCCAACGATAAAGAAAGAGAGAGAGAGATGAAATGCTAGGATGCTACATCAATTTGCACTAGAGGAATTGAACCAATTGCTTTGAAATATCCAGCTGGGAAGCTGAAAGCTCTGGGTAGGTTGTTTCTTTCACACAACCCTTCACATCCAAATCAAATTCAGAGTCAAATATAGTCTGACTGAAACCTCCTGTCCGGAATTTTTATTGAAATCATTGGTCTCTTTCACTCAGCGCAGGTCTGTTTCTCATGCTACTTAATACAGACTCAGCCAGCGTTTGGTGAGAATTACTTACAGAAAGAGACTAGCAGGCTACCGTAAAGCCGAGCCAAAACTATTTTCAGTCACACTATTGTGATAATAAACAGACGGTGTGAGAAGACTTGGTGAGATGTATTTTCCTAACCTCGCTCTGACCGCTTTGCGACTTCGGGATTCCAGAGTGGCTGGACTTAAAGTAACTCTGCATCATGTTTTCCTTGGCATTCCCTGTCTGCTCCATGTTGGAGGTCAGGACGAAGTGAAGAAAACATTCCACATCCAGCTCTTTCACTCAGAGGTCTACTGAGCGCTTCTAACTGTGACATTTACATTGCATTTGGATGCTTATCGGATGCTCTTGTTCAGATTGGCTCTGTACATGAAAAGCTCATAAGAAAAGTCTTAGATAAAGAGCAGAGACAATACTTCATCAGTTTCATAACTGATAGCAGTGGTCATTTCAAAATGAAAAAAATGTAACATTAAGTTTAATATTTGGTGCGAGAGGGAGATTGGGTTCAGAAGTTTTTGTACCAACATGCATTTGAAATAAGTTACATACTGGTTTTTATGGAAGAGATAAGCTCCCATTCTTCCACATTAAGGCTTTGTTTGGCAGCCATTTTACCTGTGATAGAACAGAGGACTCCATTTACTTCCATGTAACAGAGAGTGGAAAATTTTGAAATGTAGAATTTCAGCACACATGACACTCTGATACTCTGGAGGGATGAAGTGGTGACGTTGGTGAGTGAATGAGTAACTGGAGGAGTGAGGAAGTGGAGGAGTGAGGAACTGAAGGAGTCTGTGTTGAAAATATGAATGCTTGGACAGTGACATAACAGGATGCATAAGGCTTTTCTCACTGGCTCGCAAAACACTTAAAATTCAGCCGAAGACTGTGTAATGGAGGAGCACAATCATACAAGCCCAATATAGACATAGGCAGTAATACAATATATATTTGGTTAGGCAAGGATTCAAAGTCAAAACACAAAATACATTGCGCACAATATGGACAAAATATGTCTCTTAACAATACAACAATACAATTTCAATCTTCACTTCCTTACTTGGGATTTGATGCTGTCTAGTTGTGCGTCGCCCTGTCTTGTCAGGAAGTGAAACACCGGCAGGATTTGAGACATCCCTGTGGTGAAGATCATGATCTTAAATTCAGGTCCCAGGGTGAGGTGAAGGTGGAGTCTGAAATGGGAGACTTTGAGAAACATTCACTGAGACACCTGTCGATGGTTATGGTGATTAAAATGTTATATAATATGGAATGCAATCTTATTAATGGTTTTACCTTATGACTGCATATTGAAGAAAAGCAAAACTGCATGTGCTCCTAAATTAAACTAAGCTCATTTGACTGAATCTAGCCTCAGGCAGGCCAGCAGGACAGAGAATATATCAATTTAACAAGAGAGAATGTCTTCACAGGCAGAACCTGTCCCAGGAGTTCAAGAGAGAGGTGTTCGAGACACGGTGCTCTCTCTACCTCTCTGTCTGTCTGTTTCTCTCTCTCTCTCTCTTCCGCTCTGTGGCATCTTTGTGGGCGGCCTGTCAGCTTGTGTGCTCGGGCCATATGTTGGCTTTGAGAATCATGACCCCATTACCTGGGACATGGGGTTCAGGGCCTAGCTGGGGCAATGTTAGCACAGCACTGCTAACCATACAGCACTGTGCAGACAGGCTAGCCCCGGTAACAACCCCCAACCCTAACCCTAACTCTGAACGTCAACATAAAACACAGGAAAAGTACTTGGTTGTACCTACCACACTGTACAGACAGGATTCTAACTGATAAGGGCTTTTGTGTGTCCCACCTGAAAACTTTCCCAGGGTTTCAGAGAACAGCCTTTTCAGAAAACCTGGACAAGACGTCTGTTTTCAGTGCGGACTGTCTTGAGTTTAAAGGTGCGTTATTGCATCACATTCGTGATAAGCGGGCATCGATTCACTCAGGACAGACGCAACACGCTCTGAAGGGGGTGTGCGGCCCCTTTTCCGAATTGGGACAGCTAATGGAGTTTGCACACTGAGGTCTCTTTGATGAAAAGACTCATTTCCATTAGCTTGGTTTCTGTGGCCTTTCAAGTGAACCCTGGCTGTGAATGGGGAGTCGGTGTTGATGTGCTGATACGGACGGTGTGCTGGACTGGTGAGGCACCCTGGGGCTCTGGGGTTCCCATGGAGAGACTCACAAATCTGGGACTGTTCCTGAGTCAGGCACTCACAGCACAGAGCTGGGTCTTTGGATTCAGCTCCAGCACTGGGTTCAGGCAATGGGCATACAGACAGCACTGATATTTTTGTGTGTGTGTGTGTGTGTGTGTCTGTGTGCATGTGAGAGAGATAGAGATAGAGAAAGCAAGAGAGAGTTTCTTGGGTGTGAGACAGGATTGAGAATAGCTGAGAACGATGGTATGCACTTTGAGCGATGGAAGCTGAATGGCACACCTGGGTTTCACAATCTGGCCTGTAACTGAAACCTTCCCCCTCCATGTCTTTCAGAGCAGACATGAATCCAAAAACAGGAAGGATAAACCATCCTCTCAGTTATTTCTTCAGCAAATTCAACTTCAACACAGACCTTACTCATAACTGTTTACTGCCACTGTTCCAAATACAGCAGAGGTATGGCACATAAATAAAATGATCTGTTTCAAATTGAACAAAAATGAAAGTCTGTATCCAATCACATGAACTTAAAGGGCATATGCAATTGATCAAAACACACTTTATTCTCTACATGGGCATATGTTATTCTATTTCAATGAAATGGACAAATTCCAAATTAAACGTTTGCTTGTCTCCCAAAAAACAGAAGATATTCAAAGAAACTTGTTGTGTAATGTACAGTCTGTTCTGATTGACTCATAAATGCCGTTTAAGACACTAAGAGTGACTGACGCTAGCCTGGAGGCCTTTGGGCTTTAGTCTGCGTGTTGCATCAAAAGAGACTAGTTTGATTTGACAACGAACACTAATTTTTCCCAAAACTTTTGATTCAAACATCATTAAGAAGATTACACAATTCTATGTGCACTTAATGGAAGATGACAGAAGGCTGTGAGTATTGGGAAGAAGCATAAGGCTTTTAGTTTGGAGAGACTTCACTAAACCCTACGAGCTCTGGATTTGAGTCTGTGGACATATTAGTCTATTGAAGGAATGGTGGTAGAAGAACACATGCAAACCTTTCACAATTACGCAAAATCCATCATCAGTATCCAAAACCACACAGATTAGAGTGGTTGGTCGGCCTTGCTTGCGTTGTCATGACCACGTAGCATCTGCAAATAAGTCCACATGCCTGACCACCATAACAGACAAACATGACTTCAAGATGTAGAGAGAAGAAACGCCTTAACTGGGCAAGACCATTACTGCGCTTCCCCGTAAAGTTAATGCTGTGTGAACAGGGCTTTCAGCAGTTTGAGAAAGCATTTGTGTCTTCAGCAGATGAGCACACATTGCCTGATGTATATGAGACCAAGACACCTATAAAACCACAGCAGGTATGCTTCTCAGAGAATTGGTTGAGCTAAGAACTGCTGCACATTTTAACTTCCTGTCTTTGTTGGCTTTTGCCAAGATGTTAAATGTGTGGAGCTTTTAAATGAACATTCATAAGAGCACTGGTAAGTGCTATACAGGCCTAATTGAGATTTTTTCTACATTACTCAATGAGACACATACTGAACATCTCAGAACTACTGAATACATCGCGCTGGTATGCCCCTCAAGACACAAAGACAGACCAGGGGCAAAACCTCTCAACAAAGGGCAAAAATCTCACAACAAAGTCGCCAAAACCAAGCCACAGTTGAACTGTGATGGAGGAATTAATTCTCTCTTCCTTAGCGAAACCCCTGGCATCTGCCCCTCATGGCAGCCTGGATATCTAACCTCATGGCTTTTAGAAGGAGGAGGGCGCTTAATGGGGCTAGAGGAAGTGCTGAGGAGATAAGGTGGGTGAGACAGAGAGCAAGCAAGAGAGAGGGATTACTGTTAAGCAGGGTGATTCAATGGAGGATAATGTCTCCACAAGAAAAGAGCCAACGCCCTCTGTGACAAACATAATACAAGAGAAATCTCCCCCAAATCTTGAGCTAAGGAATACATAGGCCACAGTTTTAAGATGGCAGGATATTTGGCCTTACCAAGAGTTTATGAGATCAATGATCTGTGTTTAAAACAAATCTTTTAAATGATATCTGTTTAACATTCACTCCTTACATGTTATACAACACCCCCACTCTCACCAAATCAGCTCATTTCTGCTGGAAAGTTTAATAGAGTTGAATACACTTTGATGGATTTATGCACATTAATAACATTTTGAAAGAGAACATTTTCTCCTGAGTCAAATAAACACACCATTAAAAAATAAACCCATTCCTGAAAACACCAGAAATGTTTCAAGAAACTTGTAGTCTCACAACCCTCTGGATGAAGCTGTTCTTACTACACTATTATTGACTTCAGATGCTCAATTTCTGGTAGCACCACCAAATACATTTTCTGGCCAAGGATCCCTGCAGTGATTGGTGCCAAGAGATTTTTGATGGTGGATTTCGTTGGTTTTGGCAATTTTCCAATTCATGCACCCACTCCATCGTGGGACTTGTGATTTCTGTCAGTAACAGGCCGTGGGTTTGTTTGTAAATCCCATTCTCTGAAGCTGAGCAGAGTTATACCACAACAGAGTGAGAGGTTAGGTTCACAGCTATGCGACTAATACCTGCAACGAATTGAAGCCTACCTGTTACTCCTTATCCTTTTATCTTCAGAGCTCTGATATTTTTGTGTTTATTAAACCCTAGTTATGCTTACTACAGAAGTATGATAGACTATTTTAGTAACAGCAGACTAATTACTGCATATTACATTTTTTACTGAGAAGTCAAGGTTGGAACAAATTGTGGAAATATCATCTTGTCTGTGGTTGTCAGTGTGTGTGTTTCTGTGTATGTCATTGTGTGTCTGTCTTGTGCAAAAGAATACGGTTTGCAGAAACAGAGTGAGAAAAAGAGAGAGAGACAGCCCACGAGAGGCAGTATGTGTGTTGTTCGTATGTAGACAGGACATGCATGCAGGAGGGTGTAGACTAGACCACAGAGAGGTCCTGAGGTAAGAAGGGGAAGCAGGGGGTGCTGTCTAATTCCTGAGTGTAGCTGAATCTATTGCCAAATATATGGTCACCCTGCGGTCTTGTTCAACAGACCAAATGCACTTCAGTCTGAATCTCTGCCAAAGCCACACAATCCCCTCTGTCACTCTGACAGATTGTAGCAGTTTGTAATGCCTGTCACTGAAAGCTACAGTGAGGTATAGCACATCAGACGAAAGGTCTCAGCAACTAACCATTCGTCAACGCGCAGTCATAGTCTTCCTGTTTACCTTAGCAGCCTTTTCGGAACAGCCTGCAGACACTCAGAATAACAGACCACAGTCCAGCCTAGTTATTAATGTAAAATATTAAAATATTATATAATATAATATAAAGTAAATGCTGTTTTAAATGTCTGGATGTTTACAAAGGGCATCCACCCAAATCCTATGAGACGAACCATATAATGCAGAAACCCCTCCGTTTTAAAATGACTGACGTCCAGGGGCAGACTAAAGCATATACAGGAAGTCCAGTCACATAAACGAGGAAGGTGAAAAACATAGAATTCGCCTGGAAACCTGTTGAATGACCAGCCAAAGTGAAATGAAATGATTGAGTAACATACAAACCATAACATACAAGCTAATTGTACTGTAATACGAATTACAGTACAAAAAAAAACAATTATGTGAACGGAAAGTGGTAATATTATCATCATCTCATGTACAGGTGTGGGAGGGAGGAGGCATTAACAGTGTTTGGTTATTATTTATATGCTATACTTATTAACACAGTGAAACATTTTGCAGTTAGCTGAACATGGATCAGTGACAAATGTTGACTGAAAGCCAGCCCAAGTGTGTGAGTTTGAATGTGGCCCAGGGTGTTTTCAGAATGGGTCTGGTTTGTGGTTACCTCTCGCCCGTGCTCATCAAAGGCAGCGCGCACTGCAGTCTCACGGCTTGCTGCTGGCTCTGGCAGAGCTGGGTATTTTCATAAGGAATGGAATTACTCAGTTTTCCAACAGCAGGGGGGGGGTCAAACGTTCACACCAACTCACTCTCACTCTCTCACTCCCCCACTCTCTCACTCCCCCGCTTTCTCACTCATTCAGCCTCCTGTGGGGGCAGGGAAAGAATTTACTGATCAACAGTAAGACCCGTCTAAAAGTGGCAAGGATGGTAGTGCGGTTTAAAAGCTCACAGAGCTGGGCTTGAAATTGTAGGTCTGAACTTCCATGATCTGACATTTTACCCTTCAGCAAAGTACTTCACCAGGATCGCTTCTGTAATTATCTAGCTGTGTAAGTGAACAGTGCGTAAATGTATGTTTTAGTAGCTCTAGATACAGGCATCTGCTAAATACATAAACAATATATATATAAGATTTACATTCTAACAATAAACATCAACAAACAAAACAGACAATAATGCAGACATAAAATGTGTATATCCAGTACACACACTTGGTTAAAAACATGGCATAAAGTGTTGAAAAAATGTTTTGAAAAAAAACACAAAGGATTGATATATGTTTGTATGTTTCTTCCTCTATTTATGTGTAACTTTTCATGGGCCACGTTATAAAGGGTTGCTTTCAGCAAAAAGAGAGATAAAATCTATAGAGTCTCATTTTTCATATGGTTTAAAACATACCTAAGGACAGGTGTGAAATTCACTTGGCTGTTTTGATTACTGCAAAGGAGAGCGGAGGGGGGGAAGGGGTTCTTTCCACCTGAACACAGGGATGACAGAACACAGCATCGGCTTCAGTATGCTCAGTGCACAGCTGAAGAATCAGCTCACTCCAGTTAAGCAATGACATTCACTATCAAACACTATCTCACACAACGTAGCGTGCGGCTTTACACCAGAGTCACGGCTTGCATTGTGAAAAACAAAAAGCAACCCTGAGGATGTGTATTTTTTTTTGCGTTCTTTTTTATGCTTTCTGTCTTTAGCTCATATGGACAAGCAACTGAAGTGTAGTACAGTTGAAATGTTTGACAGAAGAAAAAGGAAACAGGCCCGTGGCCTCCCTTGCATATGCTGTAAAGGAAATGAGACTGACATAAACCTGCCACAAAAACACTTAGTGGTGTGCGCAGAAGAAAATGAAAGCCTGCTTGGTAATATCTGTGTCTTACCGGCATTGTAACCATGCCTCTAAAGATGGTGATCCTGACTACTCTAATCATAGCGTAGACACACATCACCGTACTGTGGTCACCTTCTCCTGCCCATAACGTTCTCCCGTCTTCAGCAGTCTGTGAAAGCATAAGAAATCACCCTGAGGGTGATGTTTCTGTGAATGTACCACAAGGGAAAAAACACATTCAAAATGACTGGTTTTAACTTTTTTCTTCGATTTTCGCCTGATTTTACTCAGCATCATGAAGGTTTCCACACCAAAAAAGCTTCCAGAGAGCACTTTCAAATAGACTTCTATGAATTTGGGGTTGAGAATTGTGAATCATCGCCAGTATTCAGAATATCAGTTCTGAAAATCTACTGCTAACGGTCTCGATAACATGAAAGGAAAGCCAAAAGTACTCAAACTAAAACTGTCACCCTCATGCTGTTAACGTTTCAAGCACAACTGTGCTGCTGGATCAGTTCATGCAATCAAAATCTTTCCCACTGTTTTAATTAAGTATATCGACTGGCCTTCCTCTCCAGAAAAAAAAACCTTTCAATTTAAAATGATAAATTAAACACCCTAAACAAAACTTTACATGTACAGATAAGTTTGCATGTTAATTAACGGGTGAGTACGGTCAGCTGGAGGGACAAAGCGTGCACTACATTATTTAGGTGTGTGTGTGTGTGTGTGTGTGTGTGTGTGTGTGTGTGTGTGTGTGTGTGTGTGTGTGTGTGTGTGTGTGTGTGTGTGTGTGTGTGTGCGCAAAATTTGTTTTTGTATAAGTGAGTGTGCATGACTGTGTACTTGTATATGTGTGAGTGTGTGCGAGAGACATTGTTCACATGTACATATGTGAGTGTGTGTGTGTGTGTATGATTGCGTTTATGTACATGTGTGAGTGTGTGTGAGATCGTGTTCATGTGCATGTGTGAGGGAGTGTGTACGTGTTCCTGCATGAGACTGCAAAATCTCAGCAACAGTGGCCACTAGATGGCGCTGGTGCTTGTCTAAGCACTGAGTCCAGAAGCATAAAGAGGACACTGATGGTGATACTCCATTATTGTAGGCACTAGCTGTTCTCTTGTATTTAACAAAATTGTAATACAAGTCTGACAGGCCCCAAGAAGGTGAGTAGCAGAATCCTTTCAGCTTTTACCTTTCAGTTCAGTCCGTACATTTTTAAAATTTATTTTAATGACTTAAAAACACTGGTTTTAATGGAATTATGCTAATAGGAAAAAAGTAATGTAATGTAAGTTAATGTATGTAAGTTAAGTCTTTTAGTATTTCTTGGCCATAAAGTTGCCACTAAAACACAAATGGAACCTTCCAGATTCCTCCACTGCATGCACTTGTCTGTATGAAGCTGGATATCCTGCTGTACAGAGTTGTGACAGGTAGAAAGTTTAAAGTCAAGTATAGCATAGCTAATCGAACGCTATACCTGCACTATCTTCTGTGTCAAAGTTATTCTTTTCCCAAATATGGTTTAAATTGTGAAGACAGCTGACAATGCAGATTTACTTTCTGATTATGCGTCAGTCTGATGTGACGAGGTCGTTAAACGTTTTATGGGAATTTATCTGCGGTGAAATGACTTGAGTCTGTCAGCAAGGCTGGGGGCCAGTGATGTGGGCATACAAATCCAAGTCTCAAGTCATGGTCTAACCTGACCCCTGACCTTGGGAGTTATGCATTGGTCAGAGAATTCAGACCACAGTGGAAGACTATTCAACACACAGTCTTAAAGGTATTCGCTTAGTCTGTCCATAATTTGTACTTTACTGACCTATGTCTGTTTTTTATTTGCCTGCATTAAATTCCTGCAGGAAATTATTCTATTTTCAGCTTGTCTGACAATTGCAAGTATTTCATTTTAAAACAACCATGGTAATGCTATCTAGTTAGATGTAATAATCCTAGAACATATCATGCAAATTTTTTAAAAATCTCATCAGAAGTTTTCTTTTCTGAAAAAAAAAATATTTATAGATTATTCATTATATTTGCATTTGACTGTTTTCATCATTAATTAATTGTATTATTACTATTAATTTTATGCCAATTTATATGTAATAGCTTAAAGAAAGGGTAGTGGACACATTCTCAATCGTAATAGAACTAGACACCACTACATTACTACACTTACAAACACACACACACACACATACAAATTTGTATTTATATTGTTTGTGTGTGTACAGAGGAGTGTGCTAGACACAATACATCATATACTCATAATAGGTGTGTAATAGATTTAGGTTGCGCTTAAATCTAAGTTCCACTGTACTTATCATTGTGAGAGTGAAAGACGCATGCGGAAAATGCAATTAAGAGCAGATTGAAAAGGCACGCTCACTATAAAAAACAACAACAGAAACTTTGCAGAAGAGATCAGGACACTGCTCTGCTTTTGCTCGTGTTTTGCCTTTAAGTAAACTGTGAAAATGCAAAAGTAATCATATTATCAAAACAGCAAAAACAGAAAAAACTGTGCTCTAATGTAGTTTTAGTGTGGTGACCTAAACTTAAGACAGATACAGTATAACAAGGCATTTTATGTAGGATTACCACAAACTTGTTTGAAATTTATCCTTGCTTTTAGCTGCATTATCATCCTGAAACATCCTATACCTCATTCTGATAAAAATGACCTAAACTGGATCTTCCTTTTTAACTACTGTGAGCCCTTTTAATGCTTGTAATAATTGGCATAAGGACACAGTACATAAAAACAAAAACTGACATAAGGTTATAAGTAAGTAATTACAAACTAGTGTAATGTGTGTAATAACAGGACCACATTTTAGGGTTTATATTTTGGGTTATAAAACCCAGTTGCTATTACATCGTTTATATATTTTTATTAATATATATATAATTATATAATTAATATACATATATATTACATATTCTTATATAACAATTATTAAGCTAAAAAGAAGCATACAGAAAAAAGTTCATGGTAATGCTAATTTTGGACATTCAAGATGTGTACCTACAGTGTGTAAACCATTGTATTTGTATAAAATAAACTTATCTACCAAAGTTTTAGCAATTTCTGGGTCTTATGTAGATCTTTCCATAGTTTCGTAATGACTTCTATATCCTAATTTGGGGTCCTACTAAGTAATGAATTGGTTAATTGTGACTTATTTCATATGAGAAACATTGGCATGTAAATGCAATAACAAATGAATTTAATTAATTGAAAGAACAAAGCACACCAAACTTGTGACTCGTTGCACAAACATTCTTTCAACCCCGGAAACAGAAAAATTCCACCTGCTCTAGAAACCAATAAAATTGCTGCATTTGCAGAAATCCACCTACTCACACGCTGAGAAAAGAGACGGTGGATCTATGCGGGTGTTAAGGTCAGTCCAGATCAAAAAGCCTTCAGCCATAGAGTTATGCTGCTTCTATTTTGTTCTCAGAAAAAAAAAATAATTGATCGGTGTGAACTACCAAGTTTCAGAACGTTGCGTCTGCAAGGGTCACTGTGGTCTTCAGGATTCAACGAGTCACATCACAAGCCCAGGGTTTAAAGATGGATCCACTCAGAGGACATACAGTCATCATTTACTTGTCATTACGGAGAAAATCTTTTAGTTTGTCAACCATAATAACGTGCACTGTGTAGTCCTTATGCGGTAACATTAAGAATTTTCCCCCACAAAACTTAAAGTCCTACCTTTGCTGCTCTGATCAGTTTTATTCTGAGCTGGCATTACTCTATTGTAGGTTCTCGATTCACCATGTTCAAATCAGCCAGTCTCCCCACCATCAGCTTATTTCCCCATTCCTTTCCAGAGAGCATAATGTGGGCTACAGGTTACTGCACTCTTTAACATGATTTCAGTCAGGAAAACTATTAATTTGGGTAGAGTGTCTATTACTACATGGTTTGGGTGGAAGGCTCTACTTTTTGGAACGCTCATTGCTGTGGAAGCACAGCAATTACATTACCAAATGAAATGATAGGCTGGTGTGGTGTTGGCAAGCAAAAAGGGAAATTGAATTATGGCATAGCAACCCCAGAACTGTATTATACAGATTATTATACGATGGACTATCACTTGAGTTTGAGTACTCTGCACAAGGGTGCAACAGCAATAGCCTATCATGAAATCAAACCTGTAGCCCCTGCGTTACAAACACAGCATCCTCACCGCTACGTCACCCTGCCGCACTGAGGGAACTGAGAGGTGTGAGGTGGCAAGCCATTAAAGGTGTTTGAGGCCTAGTCATCGGCAATCCTGCTAAACCCCACCTAAAACCACACTGTGAGTGGCGAAATCAAGCAAACATCAGCTGACCTATTATAAGTGTGCCCGCAGTATTAGAACATTGCCCACCCCCTTACCATAAAACCCCCAAAATTATGGTTACAGTAGGCCAATAAGATCCCTCTAAAGTCATTCTAATGTCTACTCGAAGGAGCTGCTGCAGGCCTGAACCACAAGTACTTCAAAGCTGCATTGTGGAACTTTAAATCAAATGCAGTTCAGTGCAGAATAGCAGCAGGCCTGTGGCAGGGTGGTGAAGCATTATGGCAGGTCTAAAGTCCTGCTGAAGATGCGACAGTCAGGAACGTGGCATTAGTATCACTTCCAAATTCACTCATAAGGCTCATTTGTTATAACTCTGCGAGAAAAACCAATGGCCAGTTATTACTCCTGAACACTCACACAATAGAGAATGCGTGTTTAGCAATATACTACCCAAGCCAACCACAATCCACCATTAGACAAATCTCCTGTTACCAATCAGAGTGGAATCCTCGGCCTGAAAAAGAATCCGAAAACTGAGTGTCTGAGTTCAAGAACAGCACAGTTAGAACAGCTTCAATTCGGGTCTAGCGAGGCTACAAGTTGCTAGCAACATTTCTGGGGTCTTGAGGAATGGGTTCGAATATATCAAGACACCCCATTAGAGATTGAGTCCGGAGTTGAAACCAGTGCAGTTCTGAAGCACGGTAACGCTGCGATACTGTAGATCTGAAGCAGAGAGACTCCGATGGCGCCTTATCACCAGTCTGAAGCACAGGCTTCAGTGACAGAGACAGAAACATGCAGTTGTTCATTTTTTGCCAGCATACCTTTGAAAAGAGAAAGCACAGAAAGGAAGGAAACTCCTGCTGGAGGAATTATTCACCTTCTAGATACGGTTCAAGATTGCGAGTCTTAACCTCCCTTTTCATGTAATTCCCTATCGCATGCCCACAGATCTTGTTTCCCCTTTTGGGGAAAAAAAAAAAAAAAAAAAAAAAAAAACTGAACGCCATTGAAACTGCAGGCGGTGGGCAGCTGAATATTTCATCGTATTTGGATTGGTGAGCAAGTGATTAAGATCTGTCTTCAATAATTGAGTGTGAAGTGTCCAATCAGACTGCCCGCACTGCCTGTGTGTGGAAAATAAAGCAGTCCCAGAAGCACAGTGGTGGAGGAGGGTGTATCCAACCGGGCCATTTCCAGAGTCACGGAGCAGTAGACCAGTGTAACTCACACCGGCGGCACCAGCACAAGGCCAGGGATGCCATCCTGATCTCAGAGACCGCCTTCTCTGTACTGACTTGGTGTCTGCCGCTAAGACACAAGAGTTTCCGCTACACACCATCTTTTCCAGTGCCTAATTTTGAACACACAACTTTCCTTTCCTGGTTTGATTTGACATTTATTCTTAAATCTGAAATTCCGTGCTTTTGTTGGTCAAAACCCCAACAAGGTGACTAATTGTAGGCAATTGTGTGATGAAAAGAGAACGTGCCTGATCTGATGTAGAACGCTGATGCAAAAAAATGAAAGATCAGCCTTTTGAGGCAGTAGTGGAGGGGTATAATTTCAGTTGTGAAATTCATTAGAGTTTAATAATGTTAACAACAAAACATATTTTCATGTTTTGTTCTGTCTGCAAAACAAGGGAGCAAAGGTAAAAATTAGCAAAAATTAACGGTAAATTCCAAACTGATAGCTCAAAGTATTGCTGTTACACAGAAAGTTGTCAATGCTTGGAGCATCTTGGAACGGTTCGCCAGGTCACACAGTATTTGTAATTTCTATCTCATACAGATAGTGATGTGAGTGAAATGTTATGGGCCTGGTCTTCAAATGGTCTTCAAAGTATCAAACATGCTCAGGGTTGCTGAATTTATCGAGCGTAGGTTTCGGGGTTAAAAGCCTCTGCTTCGCCGCACATCAGCATCAGCACATCATTAATATCGCTGCATCACACTATATCTATGTCTGTACATCATCCTTCCTTTTCCGTACTCCTTTCGTGCTTCTACACACACATGCATGCGCACGCACACGCACACACCAATTGTATAATGTTGCTCGGAAATGAGTAAGAGTGACAGCTGGTTTCTTAACACTGGAATGTAGCCCCTGTAAGCCAGCGGGGGGTTAAAGACGGCTTCGGCACAAGCAGCCACGATCAGAGGATACTCAGAACCTGGAGATGTCTATGAGTCACAGAGTTCGAGCTGCAAAGGATGTGTGAAAAAGCACGAAACATGACTAAATTTAGTTTACTTTGCAATAATATGTCCCAAATAACATGGTGCTACGTGGGGGAGGCTATGTGTTAAAAGTGCTGTAACTTACACATGATGAAACCAAACTGTATTTAAAAAAAAAACCCCTGAGAATCTGTACACAAAAGAGGGGCCCAGTCAGGACAGCACCCAAACTGGAAACAGGAAATGTTCCTCTCCCCCACACCACCCCCACAGCACCTTGAGTATAGAAATTAGAAGAAAGGAGAGTAACACATCCGTTTTTGTTTGTTCTCAGAGACCCCCAAATGCCACCACAGTCGTCACTAGGTCAACACCTTCACCCTCACCTTCCCTAACGCTAATCAACACATCAACTAATGTTTGGTAGTCTGCAATAGGGAGTTACTTATCTTTGAAAAACATGATTTTCTTCATCATTCTCAAAGGTAAAACAGCAGCTGGGAGCCAATCAACATTTTTCTTTGATTAAACTGTACATTTAAGTGTTTTTTTTTTCATATTCTACATACATTTTGTTGAATTCCCCAATCACCAGCTTGCCAAACTGTTTGAGCTACACATGCATTTATTGAAATGATTCATTTTTAAGGTCTAGTGGCAGAATCCAGCAGAATTCTATTGGAAAATAGAAATATGATTTTTAAATCACAATTTATTTTTGTCCTTATTTTTTGTTCTTCCCTCCACTCTCAGTCCACAATTCTTCACTTTTCCAGCTGTTCACAGCAGTCTCAAATCAACAGTTGAATCAGTTTTTTTCCACAACTGCAAAACATATTTTAGGTATGGAAATATCTTTGCATATTGCTACATCAAAGAGGGTGAGAGGCACAAACACACTGCAGCTACTGTGGTCATCAGTCATACGGGAACAGCAAAATGTGATCCAACGCAACGTGACTTTCTGTCTTTGTGCTTACCAAGAGAAAGCCCATCGCTCCACAATTCAAAATACACATTTCTACTCACAATTATATATTCAAAAGTAGATAATGTAGTGAGTAATCATTCATATTTAATACAGATTCAAAGAAAAAAGACTGCTTAGCACAAGCCACTTCAAAAAAACAGTTGCGTCGTAACCTTCCTGTATCACTGTATATTTTAAAAAACGCAAGACTCCCTGGCAGCGGAGCAGGAGAGAGTTTTGAAGTGGGGGGGACCAAACTGTGAGGAAAAGGTCTCAACTTTTAAACTTATAAAGTTTTTTTCACAAAAGTGGGGGGGGATCGGGGTCCCTATGAAACTGAGGGGGACGTATCCTCCTACACCATCATCTGCGCCCCTGCTCCCTGACATGACTACAGTTAGTTACGTTAAGTTAGTTAAGGTTTAAAAAATTGTACAAGATGAGTTTAGCTACAGAAGTTCACAGCTCAGCCAAAACTACTGTATGAGTAGAGTGGGTAAATTCATTTAAAAAACTTCTGTCCCACAAAACCTCATTTTTATTTCTGAGTTTGACACATGGCTTGCTTTAGCAGTTATTTACTGTCTATGTTTCATAGTTCAGTATGCAATACATTTCTTTGAAAACACCATACGTCCTTTTGTTGGTACAATGACATTTCCACATCCACAATATATTGTACTTCAACAGCACATAATTCATTGTTTATGCTATCTTTGTCACGGGCAATCGATTACAATTAATCACTGACTCACAATGCACCTACGACATAGAAATAAGAAGCGTGTAATGTACCTTAGCTCTTGAAATAAGAAACATTTTATACTTAACTCTTAACTGTAGAAAAGACTTATTAGAACAATAAGAACAGAGAAGTCATAGTCCTCCCTTTAAACTACAGTAAATCTAGTCGTTAGCACAGTCAATATTGTAAGTTTGTTAAATGTACGAAACAGGCAGTTTCTATGCTGGGCAATTCTGAGTCATCCACAGATGGCATGGGCTGAGGTTATCTATGTAATGTATATCTGCCAAGGCAAATTTGTTCAAGTACTTTTATGATTCACTGGCTGGTTTTAAAGTTTTAACGTGGGGAAAAATATCAAACTAAACATTTTTGCTTGCACATTTCTACAGCTTGACTGAAAGGCAATGAGTGTTTGTGTGTGCATGTGAGTGTGTGAGTGTGTGTGCGTGCGTGCGTGTGCAGCAGTGCTGGAGAGAGAGAAGTGGGGGGACCAAACTGTGAGCAAAAGGTCTCAACTTTCAAACTTACACAATATTTTTTTTCTCAAAAGTGGGGGGATTGGGGTCCCTGTGAAACTGGGGGCGTATCCCCCATTCCCATCCCCACCACCATCTGTACCCCTGAGTGTGTGTGTGTGTGTTAGTGACAACTTGTGTACTTTGAGACAAACCTTTGAGATAACATCGGGTGTGGTTTGCCAAGCTAGCTGCATCACTTGCTCATTTCCTAAATGTATCTCTCTTGAAAAACATTTTGGAATAAATGCATGCCTTAGGTTATAAAAATAACTGTTGATTTAGCTAATTATTGATTAAATTATTGATTGTTTTATTTAGTTCTGTTAGAAGTGGAATGGACTGAAACACATCAAACCCAAAAAAATATGCATTTCCACTGAATGTAAGAAAGTCATTACAGTCTTGACCCATTTCATGAAAAGCCATTTGAGAGACCATGTGAAAATGACACCAAAGTCTTGGTGAGTGGTGAGAACATCTTAAATGAAGCCAAATATGGTAAAAAACCATTTTGTCATGTAGCAGATAAAGAAAGACTACTATGGTCCTCCAACCTGAGTCTTTTTATCTGATTTTTGTCTGTTTATATTCACTTAAAACAGTTTAACATCAAAACGTTAACATTTATGTATACAACGAATCAACAAAAATAATACTACACTTTATCCGTAGAGCACTAAACAATACATAATAAAACGATACAACAAAAATTCAAGGACTGCCACGTATCAAAATCACACTTTTTTTTAAAATCTCATGTTTGTTATATGCATATTTTCTCTGAAAAGCTCTCTGCAGTCCAGGGTGATGCAAATTTATTTATTACAGGACAAAGCAGGTCAACAATAATTTCCTTTCTGCGAATCACAAATCAATGAGTACTTTGATTTGTATTCTGTACATGACACCCATCCTTTAGCATTGTCCAAGAAAACTATTCTATGGTACAAAAACACTCAACACATTCATAGAGATTTAACTGTGAATACCTGGTAAACAAAAACATGTCAAAAATATATATGCATGATTTTATAATGAGATCATTTATTGCCATAAAGTCATCTGTTTTGAAATCCAAGTTCAAATATCAGCAAATTAAGGGAAGGTTAAACTTGGAGCATCCACAAAAAGCCAACGGTACTCTAAGTGTTTAGACATAATAGGGTACATTCAACGAAAGTTTATATGGTAGGAAATGAATTCCTGCATGTGGAGGCTTCGATTTGCCTTCATCAAAATGTGCGGGGAAAAAAACCCTCTGGTTCATTTTCCTTTAAAGTCATGGGAATTAATCATCCCTTCAATTACACAAACCTGCAAAGCAGGTTATAAAAACTTTGCAACTTTGCGCCTATAAACAATGCACTGCAGAATACTTTTAACAATTAGAGGGCTTACCTTCAAATTTTTAACTAAAGGAAAGAGACCCATCACATTCACTTTAGAGAAGCTGTGCTGTGAATAGCACAAAAAAACCAGTGCAATGTATTTTATGCGCTAAGATGATAATGTGTAACTGCGGATATTATCTAAGTTTTGATTTTCACACCCTGTCCTGTCTCATTACCAGATAAACGCTTATCTCACTATCTGAATCACAGCACTGGAACTAGCCCCATTGCTGAATGACCTCTAAACAGCAAAAATACATACTTGTCATACTTGTGTTTTTTTAACAGATGAACTCATTTTGGGCTGGAAAGTAAGAGGCTATGAACTGAGAGCCCATGGTCTTCCATTAGAAAAAAGAGTACAGTTCTGAGAAGACAACAAAGAAACAAAAATCCCAGAGCACCTCTCCCTCGAGCTCTCTCTCTCTCTGACTCAGGAAGTGTTTAAGAAGTGTTGAGCTAGCTTTTTATTTGTTTGTTTTTACCTTTTTCCTTTTATTTATCCGGGAGATAAAATCATTGTCTCAAAGAGGTCCTGACTTAAAACAGGCAAAAGGGTTTACAATTCTTATGGACTAACAGGACTCACAGAAAACACCCCGTGCCCCCTCCAAACCCAGTACCCCTGCTACTACGCACTGCAGAGTAAAATCAAGAAGAGTTTGGTTCTCAGAACAAAGGCATAACGGCCTCCACTCACGCAGCCAGCAAACACGCCCAACAGTCAAACTGAGACAGTCCCACAAAAAGATTCGAAGAATTTTCGATTTATCACTATTCTGATGATTTGACATTTCAGGCTTCAAAAATGAATAATTTCTCGGTGCAAGTGTTTTTTTTTTTTTTTTTGACGAAAGAAAGGGTTCTCTAAGAATTACAGCCAGGCGAATACGAGGAACATGACGCTTCCTCGCAGGTGTTAGTCTCGCTGCTTCATTCATCATCCCTGACTGGCAGCACCACGACTCATTTCCTTTTGAGCACAGCACTGTGTTTTTTTCCAAAAAAAGTTTGAACTCTTGACAGCATTTTTGTTGTCACATTTTTTTTTCTGTGTGTGTGTGTGTTTTGCAAATTCACAGGAAAAACTCATTTACTGCATTTGCTGTAAAATTATTAATACCTAAAAGCTGTACTGTTGACAATCCTTTCAATATGAATTTCTCAGATTGATTGTTTTACAGATTTATTTCAGGATTTGTTTTTAATCGCCTGTTTCAGTCTATCGTTGACCATCAGAAAGAGGTGTCAGTCAAAGCTGGACATCTCTTTCTATATTAATGTGGGATGATGGCAGTAGTTGTCACGCTACATTTAAGCTGTTAAGCCCATCCACACATAGAAACTGTGCCTTTACAGGACAAGCCCCACGGCAGCCCCAGTAAACCTTATGAAGGTGAAACAGGAAATCAAATAGTATGAAACAGGAAACAGGAAATTAAATAGCATTAATTTGGGAAAATACAGTACTGCACACAAATGTGAGAAAGAATGAACAAAAGTATTTCCTGTTACAGTTGGCAGACCAGCGGCAGAGAATGTAGGTTGTATCTTGGTTGAGAAGCAGAGACATTCTCTTCCCTGCATTTAGGCTTGACCGCCCAAGTCCACAGTGTGGTGGTTTTCACCAACACAATTTTCAAGCTCACCGGCACAAACCAAGCCCCTCGGGCTCCAGGAAGCTTTGTGGGGCTACATAACCATGCAAATGCAGCCGCCTGCGATCTGACACAGCGACATATCCTATATAGATACGTATAATGCTGATGTGACCAGTGCTGTTAGGCATGGGTAGTCCTGTGCTACAGTATCACCTGCACCTTATTTTTGGGGAGAAATAAATAGGCCAGTGTTAGTCTCTCAGTCCACTTGACCCAGTTGGCCTCATCCCAGATAAACACTTTCTGCTTCCGAGAACAGTCCCGGAAAAGTCAGGGTAAACGTTCCCAACATGTGAATTTTGTTTTCCTGCTTTCCTGGATGTCCCGTCAGTGTTATTTTTAAATCACTAGGAAGCGCTGCAGAAACGGTTGCGTTGTGTTGTGTTGTGTTGTGTTATTCCAGTTGAAGAACTTGAATTGTGGGCACAAAAAAATTGTGGTCATTTCCTGAGGAAAGTACTCAAAGTTCAACAAATCTACGTTCAATACTTAGAACCGAAACACTCTAAAAAAATGCTATCTGCTTGTACCCTCCATGATGTTTTTCTATGACTAAATGATAACAATCAGGGATGTCATCAGCAGATTTGTACAAGATATGCCAACAATTTTGTTTTTGTGGTCCTGACAGAAATTGTTTAGGAACAGGTTTTAATGCTTTTTGTGGATGACAAATACTTTGTTTTCATGGGTATGGTAACCCTTTAGCTGAGACTGATGTAGAGGGAGCTATGTAGTTGCTGAGGGCTGCATGAATAGCATGGCTTGCGCAAGCAGACCACAGGTGCCGAAACAAACAGAGGAGCTGCTAAACACACATCAGCATCAAAGTGTTTGTGGGCCACAGCCATAAAGTATTGCGTTTAACTATGTACCAACTCTGGGCTTTGCATAAATGCCTAAACACTACATAAAAAAGGCAGCCATGTAAATCGTCCTCTTAACATTCAGCCTTGCGTGCACTAAAGGAAAGTATTAACATGCTTAACAAGGACAATATTTAATCATGCAAGTTATTTAATATCTTCAAAAAAAATCACACCTGGGCCACACTAAGGTCAAGCACAGGGCTGTACATTCTTAATTGTGAGTGGTCCCAGGATAGCAGCAAGCGTGAAAAAGGGCACAGGTCTTTGCATCTGTTATGCTCTTCTGTTCAGTCATCCTCAACAGCTGCACCGAATGTGCTGTGTTTTCTCAGGGCAGCTTAGCTGTTTGAGACCACACGGCCAACTGGACCAGGCAAGGGGAAATTGCTTTTACAAACATTACACGGAAGAGCCCTGTTTATTTTACCTCATGAACTTAGGATTTCAGGAGACAAAGCTTAAGACTATTTGACTTCCATAACAGGAGCCATCTGTAGATCCGTACTTCCATTTCCACAACCTTGTCGTATATACCACAATTGACAGTCTGTGTCAACACATTGTACTGAAATACATGAAATATGCTCCATTCTTCAAATCAAAAAGTTACTTGTGAAATTCAGTTAATGAGACCAGAAACAAATGAATAATGTATATATTCAAACATACATAAAACTAAAAACCCCAGTCAATCGCATACAGTATAACATTAAACAGAAGGACATACAGTATCAAAAAGGGTCTGATTTCTATAATTTTATTCTGTGCACTTTCATACTCTACCTAGCTCTAACGTAAAGTACAATCACCGGAATATGGTAATGTTCTGTTAGCCCCTGCTAAATTGATCCTGCCTGAAAACTGAACGAAGCATTTCGTTGTTCTCCACATAAGCAAGAGTGGGGCTTTTGGGTATCAGTGCTGGCCATTTCCAGTCACCAGGTCCTCACTGAGCCAGCCCCGGGCCTGTGGCTCATTGGATAGTTTGTTTCGGTTCTGCACATTCGCATACACAGATCTAAATCAAGTCTTTGTGGTTCCGCTAAATTTGTGCATGTTTCCATGCGTCTGAGACTGATGTGGCGCTATAATTAGCATGCACTGCGATTCAGCTCTACCGTGCAGAGCTTAATTTCATTCACACACTGTAAAACAGTCATCGCACACCGCAGTTCTCCAGCCAGTGCTGCTGAACTACATAGCCAAAAAAAAAAAAAAATTACATAATGACATGAATAAAAGGAAGTGCAGGCTATAGATATCACTGGGTATAATAGGGAGAGTTTGTGTTTTGGAAAATGCACCTGAAGAAATCCAGCAACATTCGCATGCTATAACCTCTCAACAAACACCACAACTGTCAAAAAATGCTAAAGGATGACATCATCAACAGTTGCCTCAAGTATGATTCTGTACCTGGATATATGTACAGGAAGTAAAAGAGTGATCCTGAAGGACATGGCTCATTTGCTTGGTTCAGACTTTGGGGCGCATTCAGGTCACCATTTTACACTGTGTGATGAGGCCAAAGTAAAATCTTTGATGTGAGCCTAGGTCAGACGGTGAGAGTACACCTCATGTGATTGGCAAAGGTAAGGTTTTGTCAGACTGATGTTTCCTCTATCCCCATAGTCCAGAGGGAACTCAGATTGGCTGCTTACTTCTTCCTCCCCCAGATACTGTTTGTTTAAATTCCTGCTCACAAGCATGCCTGATTCTCATTGGTCAGTCATAAAGAGCAGGTTTGTAATACCGGTCACACTGCATGTCCATGGCTCCAGGCTCCTCACGCAGCTCAGCTCTGAGGAACAGCTTGTACTAGAATGTTTTTCCTTGTGCTACAATACACTTACTCGCTTCTTAATGATTGACTTGACCTTGCTCGACAGGATATTTTGAGACTGTTAAATACTTTTAGAGCCTCTTCCTAATACGTGCCTTTCAGCTACTTCTTCCCAAGCTGATTTACTGCTATATATATATTTAGCAGATCCAATGGAGCTCATAAATATTAATTAATAAGCCAGGGATCCAAAATATACATTAACAAGTCACGTTTCCTCATACTTTCTCTGCTGAGTACTTTACCTGCCTTAAAACCATGCATGCACATGCACACACACACACACACACACACACACACAGCTTTTCTGTGTGCTCCCTCAGGGTAATACAGGTGAGGTGCAATGCCTGAGTCTGCACCTGTTCCCCCCTCAGCAGAGAGATGGGGGTCATGAATCACTTTTTCGGGGAGGGGGGGGGGGTAGCCTGTCTTAAGAGACAGTTTCAGTACCACCTTCACACTACTTAGCGCATTTAGAAGACTTAAATTAAGGATCTATTTGTCTCATCCTGAGGTGTTTTTTTAGCCATATATCACATCCTATAGAATTAAAATGGTGTTGCATGATAACCCAGGTTGCAAACCCAGGTTGACTTCTGTTAAAGTATTAGTAAATAGGCTGTAAAAGTCAACTTTCTGACTTCCTCCTGAAACAACTTCCCACTTGCTGTGATTTATGTTTGTGAACTTACTGAGCAAACAAAGGGGCGTCACTTTTCCAATGAGGCGGCCGAGTTAAATTACATCATTCTGCTTTACATATATTCCTTCAGGGAAAACTAGGAAGCAAATTCCACTGGTTAGGGCCTTTAAAATGAGAGCCGTTTGGAACAGCTCTTTTACAATCCTGCTCAAGGAAGAAACAGTTCACATAACTAACACATGTTGGAAATTAGGTAACTCAAAGAACTGTTAGCCTTGTCCCAGAGGAAGCTCCACACCTCTGGTGCCACAATCAGTTGTAATGTAAATGACAGCCATCAACTGTTGATCGCAACTGGGAGTGAGAACGTGGCAACTACCCCAGACAAAGGGGATGCAGCCATCTTGACCATCAAAGACCACCAGTGATTTGCATTGGAAACATAGGTTTCCAGTTGCCATTTGCTCCATGGGATAAAAGACTGGTCACATCAATAGTTTGTTGAGTTAAAGCTAAGTTGGAGCTTCACAGGCAGACACTGCCTCACATGCAACAATAAAGCTTTTTCTTCAAGAAGCGCTTCTTGTACGGTCTGTCCTTCTTATAATTATGACAAAATCCAACACACACATCCCATTTACCTAATTTCCAACATGTGTTAGTTATGTGCACAGACAATCCTTTTTTATGTTCCACAGAGAACATTACTTTGATATATTATGGTTATTATGGATTCATTCTTCTGTCACAGGCTCAGGTGCTACACCAATCAATTACTGCTTGTGTTGCTGGAGCAATACACAGTTCATGTCCCTGCAGGAACACCACTCAGCCAATAGAGGTCACTACAGAGCAGCAAAACTGGTGAGTTTAACCAGCCTATCTCCTGCTTTTCCCCCATTGAGGCAAGGCCACCTGTTGCCTCACCAATGTGATCTCAGTCATAGACCGTAATGGCACTGCTGCTGCTGGTGATTTTTAATAACTTCCAGGTCAGAGTTCATTGAGAGTGTGTGGCTGTGGGGGATTGACAGGCCTGTACTCATAGTCCACTGCCTGAGGTTGAATCACCACCCTAGTCTCGACTTGAGATGATCAATCTCTGACACAGCGCCTGGAAAACATACATTAATGTTTTGGCATTGGCTTTCTGTTGCCCTCAGGATGGATTATGGCCCACAAAAATGAGCCTATGTCTACAGTAATTACAGAAGAATCAACAGAGAACCTTCCAACTCCAACAGAAGATCACCATTTGTCAAAATTAGCATCTGACCATCAGTTTACTGGCAAAAACGTTCCCCAAAACTGGGCAGTATCATGCGGCGACAGAAATTCCAATAATTATGAGAATAACAAGTTAGACAGCCTCCGCCCCAAAAAAAAACATTAGAACTAAAAGCAATGGGAAAATACCACAAAACAATTACACTCATTTTGTAATGGAAGAAAATAACCTAACACATTTCCACAATCCTGATTTTTCACTGTACAGACTGATTATTTCCTTACATCCATTAAACAGCATATAAATTAAATGGAGATTGGAAGACAGTCAGATATAAAAATATGCTAAATAATTAATCCCATTTAACTGTGAGAAATCATTTCCTGCTGAACTTTTTTAAAAATAATTGACATCCTTTATTTCTTGGCATTACCTGCTTAATTACAGTAGCAGTTAAACTGTCAATAGGATAACTGTAACACTCTGTTAATGGATCAGAATATTCATTAATAATTAGTGAGGTAAAATTATGAGAAATTGTTTATTTTTAAGAGTAGATTTCAGGGATAATTACTAAGATTCAATTAAAAAGTCCTGATGATTAATCTGGGGGATTATTTAATTTTACTGTTTCAGCTATTTCTGTGGTTTTCCATTCCATTTATGATATGTATAATCATGGACAAGGGGAAGAAGGCCTTGCCATTCCTTGTTAAATTTTTCATATTTTTATGAACAATGAGGGTATTAATATATTATATTATCTTTATATGTTCATCCACAGTATTGACAATTATAAGTAATCATCTATTCTATCCATTACATGAATTAAAGAAATAAGATGTAAAAAAGTGAATCAGACAAGAAGCATTGATGGGGGACAAACAAAATTAAATTCCACACATATTAATTTAATTATTAGAAATGGGAATTCTCTCTGCCTTTGGAGCTTTAAAGGTTTACATTAGGCAAACATATCTTTAAAATTGTAGTTTTGAAAAAGCTATGCTAAACCTGCCTTTGGGCTGGGATAATTGCTTATCAGCATCAGTGTATTTTAGAGAAAAAACGCTCAGTAACTGTCTGTTTATAAGGGACTTATTTTCCTGTTCCCCCCAAATAGATTTGTCTATCTATTATATCCAGTCAATTTGTAATTCCATCTGTGGTGTATTATTCCAGATATAAATATGTAAGGTCATAAATCATGTGCTTATGCGGTCCCCTTAAGAGCTTAGAGTGCAGGTCTTTCTCTCTGCTACTCACTCAAGATGTTGTTTTTCATGTTATTCCACTGGGAGGCCAGGCTGGGCTGGAGAAAGCCATGTCTATCAGAACATTCACAATAACGAGTGTCCTTATTACAGTGGCATGCCCTCCTAAAACCAGAGGAAGACAAAGCCTCTAAGACGTGCCATTGGTCTGATTTCAATACATCATTCATCCTTAACTTGACTCAAAAATATATGTAAGTCTTAAGTTTTTTTTTTACAGAAGAAACATGGTTTGGCAAGTTCCTTTGAGTGATTGCTAAACTCACCAAAGGCATAGATGTCATTCAATTTCAGCTCAAAGCAAAAAATATTTGGCATATAACAACACCACATCATGCACAAGGACCCATAACCCATGTTGTACTGTATTGTGCTGTTAAGCACCTTGTATTGCAACCCTGCATGAAAGGCACTATACAAATAATGTCTGATTGATCGATCGATCGATCGATCGATCGATTGATTGATTGATTGATTGATTGATGACATAGCCACAATCATGTTTCAGCCGTGGGAAAAGGGGAAAAAACATCCAACAGTGCACTCAGGCTGTGATACTGCATTTGAATCATGCTGTATCTTGAATGACTGTTTATTATTTATTTCTATGTCTTATCCTTCTGATATCTTCTCACAATTAATGCTTGTTATTTTTATGGTAAGTATAAGCCAAATCACCTTTTCCATACCATCAATCACTGATGAGCTGTAATTTCCATAAAGATATTACTGATGTCCAGTAATGGAAACCTCATGTGTAAGTGTTAGTAGAGTAAAATGTTGAGTGTTTGTCTCATATGTGTGGGCAGCATATGGCTTGTATGTGTCACTGTGCAGAGTCTGCCACTCTCCTCAGAGGAAGGTGTGGTAAAGAGTGCTGTATAGTCCTATGTTATTTTGTGACGTGTGCAAGAGGGTGGCAAAACATAGTCTGGACTGACAGATAACAAAGTGCTGCAGTAGTCAGGCCTTGAATATATGAGCTTTAGTGCATCGTTACAAATTAGAAAGCCTCTTAATTTATCCACAAAGGAACCTCCATGTTCATGTTACTTTGTGGAGGTTATAGCTTGATATTTGGATCAAGCTATACTCTGATATTTAGGAAAAGTTAAATATTTGCAGGTATGCTGATGTTTATCACATGAATGCTTGAAGTAACTATTTGAATGAGATTTGGGTGGTTAGGTATTAATGAAAAACCAACTCTATACATTTCTCTACAGTGAATGGTCAAGAAGAGATGCCAGTTGCCTGTATGTGATAATATCTGCAGTTGACAACCAGTGTTTAAAATGGATACACTACCCTATGTGCAATAATAATAAATCAGTCTGTTATTGCCATTATTTTGGTTATTATTACCAGTTATTGGTAATAATAACCTGAAACAAAAAAATCTTGATGGATGTGATCTGCCTGGCTGTGTGAAAAGTGATAATTATTGTGTTGTTTGAACCATAGTGTTTTTAAACAAAATAATCAACATTTTAAAAAAGTCTCAATTTAATTGTGTGATAAATCAATCTAGGAAGTAATTAATCCTTACATTTATTTCCATTTGATGTGCAGATTTACATTAATTGAGGATGTGGGTAGAATAAAAGCAGGACGACACAAGTAATTAAAATAATCCAAAATCGGCATTTTGCATTCCCACAAATCATATTCACACATATCAGCGGGTTTTAATCAGAAGTTTCATTTGCATATTCAAATTAATTCCTAATGCTGTTGATGCAATCCAAGGTAATTTTACAAAGAACTGAGAAATGGAACAAAGATCTGGCTTTCTTTTAAATAAAAGCAAACGAGGAGGATTATGGGATTGGAAAAAAAAAACACTATTTAAGTAAATGATATATTTCTAAGCAACTAATTGGAGGAGGAAGGGAAAGGTTTCTTTGTAATTTAGAATTGAGCAGAGAATAAAAATATCTCATGCTTCTGAAATGTGACTCTGCATACACATTAGCCCAACTGCTAAAGCCTGCCATTATCTGATCTCTCTGCTTGACCTTCATGTCATACCAGTGAGAATTTCTTTATGTTGCTCAAAAAAAATGAAATCATTAAACTGATAGCTCTATTGCGAAATGAAAATGAAAGGATTTATCAATGAACGCGCTGTGATAAAAATAGTTACTCCATTTTGAGGATTCTAAACTGACATTAATATTGCATATCAGGTCCAGTGCTATAAAGAAGCATCCACATTGGCTAGGCAATAAATGGTTCCACTTCACTGGGGAAAAACAGGGGGTAGATCAGTTCCAACTCCCCAATCACATTGCTCTCTGGCAACCCTGCCTATCACTGTATCTGTGCCTTGCAAATGATTCAGATCCAAGTTTCATCAAAATCTGGCATGTGACAACTCATGAACAAATGAACAATTAGACATGAATCTATTGTCACCCTCCACCCCAAACTTTATCAGGGGGCACAATGAAATGTTAGGCTTGGTTTCACAGATGTACAACATGTGATGGGTGCAATGATGGACACTGCCTTCTGTTTGTTGAGGAATACAGAACCTCAACAGCTAGCTGGGTCAGTGAAGGCAGAGACCTCTGGAGTGCAGATTTCAGCTCAGTGGCTGATGAACCTAGCTGAGCAGAATGGGTGAATATTGCCATAATATGCTCTTATATTTCTTAGGCTTTGTATGCAGCATCAATACACGCCCATCTACCAATATGGAGCTCACTGTACCACTTCAGTGAGTAGTTTCTACCTGAAATACGCATTTTTCAACTTCAGCAAAATTTATTTGTGTAATTATAAGCTGAACAAAAAAAAAAAAAAAGTAAATTGTCAAAGGTTCAAGCATTAGCATATTGTAAAGTATCTACTAGGGGCTCTAAAGGAAATTAACTGCATGTAGGCACGTTAAACAATAACAAGATATCCACTGTGAACACTTTTGCTCTGGCATGTATCTTATGAAAAATTAATTTCTCTTTCCAATGAATTGCAATGCCTGTTTCTTACAAACACTTATCAGATTTCACCGGTAAGTGGCTGCTGCACCTCTTATTTGGTGGTCTGGTGGTGTTTCCAACTAAAGAAAAGATGAAGAACACAGCCAAAGGAGGGATTAACCTGCATGCATGCAAGCTGAAATAATAGCATTATTATTAGTCCTTTGTTAACAATGTTTTTCACTTGATTCTTTTGGATTTTGCTGTGTCTCCAAAATGTGGGTATCCTATCCCATGAAAAAGTCATTTCCCTTTCAGTGTTTTGCTTCAGCAATGCTTATTTTCAAATGCTTATCAGATTTCACTGATAAGGCCAGGTGACATTGGGGTCTCTAATGACTTGGTTCTTTCATTCGATCTACCTCATCTTCTCCATGCCACTTAAAGATGACTGAGGGAGCAAATGTTGATTTTTATCTTATATTTTCTCTTTGTGCCCATGATTATTAGACGTGTATGTTCCAACCCAAACTCTCATTTTTCCACTTCTTTTTCCTTTATTGAAGCCCCCATCTCCCTGATTGCAAAGAGCCCATGGTTTCCACAAAGTACCTTTCCTCTATTTTAGATCTATTAGCTTCTTTACAGGTTACAATCATCATCCTTATTCCTTAAAAATAAATACATAAAATCCTCTATCCTTTGATAGGTGCAAAGCAACAGTAAAAGTGAGAGAGAAAAAACATAAAATTGGGGGAAAAAGAATACAAGTAGATGAATCCTGCTTACAATATAATTTTACTACAATATTTTTATTATTATTATTATTATTATTATTATTATTATTCCCTCCATGCTCACTAAGTGCGTTTTTCCCCTCTTCTCCGTCATTACCCCATGCCGATTGCAATCTTTCCGCACCACTGGGTCCAGTGCCTCTGCGGTTTTTTAATCTGTCTTTAATCCCACAGATTTTAAATATTCCCCAGCTCCCGCAGGCTGGAGGCAATTACCTGGCCCTCTGATGCTGTCCTTATCAGTTGCCTCCTTGTATCTCTCAGAAGCAGCCTCAAGACACTGCCGCGGCTGAGGAATAATGCTGCCATTTACTGCCTGCCATCCGCCGGGACCAGGAGGATGCCAGAAGACACCGGCCTCATTCTAAATAGGTATTTGCACAACATCATATGAAGGAGGTTGGGTAAGAAAAAATATCACTACACAACATAGCACTGTGTGTGTGTGTGTGTGTGTGTGTGTCTGTGTGTGTGTATGCGTATATGTATGTTTCTGTGTTTATATCAGTGTGAATGTGCATGTCTACATGCGCATGCCATACATCACAAAATCTGCCAATTTCTTACACACACACACACACACACACACACACACACACACACACACACACACACACACACACACACACACACACACACACCCCAACACACACACACCAGACATACACAAACAATCTACCAGTGTCTCTGTAAAGAAGGTATAACGACAACTAAAACATACATGCACACACACACACGCGATGGGACCAGTCTCTCTGTAAAGCACACAGAAATGACATACACCTCATCATTAGCATGACCCTGCTCTGTACAAAGGAGGTGTAACAGCACACAGAGGGAATGGGGGCACGGAATGTATCTGCCACAGTAGTGCATCAGGGACCGGCTGTGTCTCTATGGCGACAGCTAAGCCGGAAGAGCCTGTGAGCCCCGGGCAGGTTTTGTGACAGAGAAATCACATCAACTTCTGCCGATTAACAATTCCATTCCACCCACAGATTTATATATTTTTAAAAAAAAAAAAAAACTATCTAGCATTTGGCTTTTTAATAGGAATGATCACTATCTCAAATTGAGTTCCTGCAAACTTTAATAAAGGCTACAGGGTTGAGTGGCATTTTGCATGCCGATTTCCGCCTGATTGGCTGCCATATTAAGCCATGCTACGAGCGCCACTCGCACAGCACAGGATAAAAAAAAAAAAAAAAAGGCTTCCATCAGGATTCTTGGGATTTTTTTTTTTTTAAATGTGATTGAGTGTGGAATAAATACATGAAAAGGATATAAAAGAAGCACTGGTTTTTATTGGATGTGTAAGGTCATAAATAAGGTTGAGAAAAGCCAATTAAAAACCGTATTAGTGTACAAAGGAACCACAAGTAGACATAAATGCAATGGAATAACAATTTTTCTCCTTTTCCTCCAGAAAACACCCATTTCACTACCACGTATAAACTTGAGGGACATAAAAGGATAATCTATTTTGTTTTTATTAAGCATTAATAAGCAGATGTTCAAATGCTTACAGGGAACATTTTGATTAATTGAGTTTGGGGCTTTCAGATGAGTTTAAATATGATTTTTGATTTTGACTTAAAGCAATAGAAACATGAATCCAAGAGTGGGGCACCCTCTTTCTAGATGGTGAAAGAAGGGTATCATACCTGCGTGAAAAACTGAAAGATACCACAGGTATACAAACAGCCCATCCATTTTAAGCATCTTTTGAGGTATTTTTGAGGGTTTGCTGGCAGGAAAAACTCTACGCAGACTCCATAATCAGCAAAGGAAAGGTAGCAAGCAACACCTGGGAGCATTACCAGCTACCCTCAGCTGTGCCTGCCTGTGGGTGACGCTGCTATCCGTGGTCCTGAAGTCCTGCCAGGATTCCAGAGACAGTATGAGACACAGCAATCAGCCAAGGAGAAGGACTAACCTGGTCCCCTCCAAGCCCCCTCACCATTACACTATAATTATACTAAAGCCGGAATTAACACTATAACTAATTATTTCAGAAAATCATGCCAAAGTGCATACTGCAACAAATTATTGATTCCATTCTCAAACTGGCAAGTTATATATCAGTAACATATCAGTGCCATAGCATAGCATACCATGTATCTATTATACTATACCCATACAATCATTTCAATTTCAATCATTAATGGGCACCTGTAAAACACATGGATTCATGCTAATTTATACACAACCAAATATACATAACTAGTTCCAGAAAAAACTGCAATTGAGGGAAAGTAAAGTTCCAAGTATACATTTTAACCCTTTCAACTCTAAGAAGAAAAAAGGGCATTTTTAGTCGTTTTGCACTAGTTTTAGTTAAATCATGGCAAGGAGAGATTAAAGACACACAGTAAACCCAAAAGACCGAGGGAAAACATCTCATAAAAATGTACATTCTAATGTATATATCTGTTGTGTATGAAAGGCACCAGCTGTAGATTTATTTTACTATAAGTATAATTATTCCTCCTATGAGACAGATGAGCACTCCCTCAGCGCGGCTGGATGCTGAGTCAGTTTGAATTCTGCCCTGGATATTTCCGCTGAAAGGCTCCTACAGGCCTGGATAAGATGCTATCAGAAGGCCCCCAAAGCACTGAAGAGACACTTTAGACAATTATCATGAGAAGTAAAAGATAGGGCCTGTATTGATGGGACATTAATACTTACCACTGTGCCATTGATTTTCCACCCTCCTCCTCCTTGCCTTGCCTGTACGGCAATCTCTTTCACTGTTTGGTGCCCTGATTTAGATAATGGCTCACAAGAACACCCCCCCCCAAAAAAAGTAGCTGTAAGTATGGATTCTCTTAAGGACTTATCTCAGCCCTTAGAACACGGGTTCCCAACCTGGGGTGAACTTAAGAACATAAGAACAAATTATGATGAGAACAAGCCATTTAGCACAACAAAGCTCGCCATTACAATTTAAATAATATCCAAAACTGCATCAAGTCTGGACTTGAACACAGCAAGGGTCTCTGCCTCAACTTCAAGGGGTGCGGCTTGACGTGTCGGGTCATGAGTCATCACGCAGCCAGCTGACAGTGTGCCTTGAGAAGTGGTAGTAGGTGGTTGTGTTGCATAGATAGTAGTCTCATTGTTTATTTAATCAAAATTAGATTCCATTTGTTCACCCGCAGTATTGTATGTGGTTAAAAAATTAGAAATTAGTCTACTTCATCTTCAAATGTGAGATTACTTTTGTTGGGGGTACGAACATTAATCAAACGTTTCCTAGGGGCGTGGGACATAGAAAAGGTTGGGAACCACTGCCTTAGAAGGGCATTTGAAATAATGTGTCTGCGTTTAAAAGAGCATCCGATAGTTTTGCTGGTCATGTTAAAGGTCAGTCATGTTAAGCTCCTTGTCCTTTGTCCCTGTTGTCACCAGGTGGTGCTGTCATAGGATTACTTATTTGTTTTTTATGCAAGGTATTGATTAGCACAGAGGTCCCAAACCTTAGTTACTGAGCTTTGAGCAGGGCTTAATGTATGTGAATATTAAAAATGTTTCCCTATCTCTTATTTTTTATTATTACTTTTATCTGGGGTGTGACTTAAACACTGAATAAAAATATTTAATAATCTAGTATTAAAGACATACAAACTGTGCACTCTTTTATGAACTGTTAATTAAAAGAGACTGAGAAATAAAAAGTTTGTATTTTTGTTGAATAATTTTTGTCTCATTCTTATCTTAATTACTTGAAAAGACCAACCTCAACTGTTCTCCAGTAGTGCTAGCACTTACCAGATTAAAACTTGTATGTATTTTACACTAAAACGTACCTTCAAACATACAGATTAAAACCAGACACAGAGACAGGCGTCGAATCAGTCTGACTAATGAGTCCCATTTCACTGCACATGACTGGCAATCCTTGCTCAATTGCGCCTCCTCTGGTCACTCTTGCACCTGCACCCTGCCCGCCCCAGCTGTGTGAGTCTGCAGTCTATGAACAAAGTGACTGCACAGAATACAAGGTGAAAGGAAGTGCCGACTGCCAACTGACACTTTTGAGGATGTCACAGAGGTAGAACCGGTCGATCAGTAAGATCAGGCATTCCAAATTGGAGGAGATAAAAATGTGTTTAAAAATTGACTTTTTAAGTTGTGACAATCACATTCGAAATTGTGGGCTAATAAGGGTTAGAGTGGGACACAAAAGGACTAATTTTCCCATTCAGGCAACTGAGACGTTGAGAGAACCTCAAGCAGTGAATGAATTCTCACTCACAGCTCCATCAGATTTCAGCCATTTATCTTCTTTATGAGAAAAAAGGAAGCCAATCTAACCATTCACTGAGGGAATGGGAAACACAAACCTTTTGAGAGCAGAACCTCACCTTAATGGATATTACTTTGATTGCTGAAATATTTTTTACATGACAATGTCAATGGGAAGGTTGCTGTAATGGCGGCCTTTAAAATATGCATGACAAAATGTTTTATCGTACTCTTTTACGCTCCAGTCCGCTCCTCGCCTAATGAATAGATTTCAGTGTGGCTTTAATGCATATATCACAGCAGTTCCTCTCTACCGACACACACCAGTGGCAGCATCCTTTGAAATTACATCTGTTAAAACTGCTCAGAGGAAGATTTGCATTTGAACACTGAATTATTACTGAATCTGGTCTTTCATCTGTTTTCTGCACATTTCAAAGATTATTTTCCTCAAGGCTGTGAAACAGATGTAAAATCGCATAGACATCAGCTAGCGCTGTCGTTACTGGCTAGGGCTGGAATACGGACTCCAAAAATGACAGCAGTTCAGCAGAAACTTATTTATTTTTTGCAGAAAACTTGGTTCTCCAAACAAAACTACACTTCCCAAACTCTGAGACTCCTCAGATTTTAAAGGAAGTGTCTGTGGCTCTTTTGCATTCATTGAGAACGTCAAACGGACCGCAATGGAACCAAACAGACAAAGCAAGTCTGGATGGATGGGCAGGATTTCTCTAATAATCCGCCCAAACTAAATAATCCCATAATCCCATTTATTATCAGCTACAGCTAGTCAGAGGGAAAGCAGATATTTCAAAATCACATATACAATTCACAAGTATTTATGAGTCCAATGTGCTGCTCAGAGATATTCACTGCATCTCACTGACTGTGGACTAGAAGAGGCAAATTCTATCTGGCTGAATCCAGATAGAGGTCCTTCTGAAATGAGGTATCCGCACTGAATGCCTGAAGATGAGGACATTAACATTGCTAAACCCCAGTAATCTTGATTGGCCACCTCCCTCATGTATACGCTTTTATGTAAAGACTTTACTACACCAGATTTAAGACTAATTTTATTTATAACTTCCTTTGAATTTAGAGGAGCACATTTTTGGAGGAGCACATTAGATGGACGCAGGAAATGTTTGGGATTGGAGGAAAGGATTGCTGGTTGTAAAATGGAGTTTACTTTTAGGCTTTGCCATTTTTAACTCAGGGGGATGCAAACAAACGTACACACAAATATCTACATATGTACAAACAAATATTTTTAAAAAATTAGACAATTTTTAAGTAACTGTGTGCTATGTGAGTATTTATTTGAGTGATTGTTTGATGAGTGATTATTATATGTTTGATCATATTCCACTGCTAACCCACCACCAACATACACAAAAAAACATACAAAATTGCACAGACAGCATCTTTACTGTATTCACAAATCGTATGATTTACCCGAGCTTCATATTGCGTGTGGTTAATGTACTGTATCCATGTTTGTTACTGCTTGTCCTCCCTCAGAAAGGGAGAGATGTGTCCTTGTCCTTCATTCTGAAGATATTCAGTCATGCATGACATCATGTGGTTGTTGGTCCTACATCAGATACTGCTCTAAACAGGCATGCGCTCAGCTGCTACAGCTGGCTCCAGATATTCTAGTTAGGTCATTGCATGGTGCAGCCTGCCAGAGAGTGCACCTGAGTGGGTGAAACCTGAACATACCAACTCAGAATGGAGTGACAGGAACAGCGCCACCCAGAGGAAAAACAAACAAACACACCCACACGCATGCATGCACGCACACACACAACCACACATACGCACTCACACACACACACAACCACACATACACACTCACACACACACCCACACACATACCCACGAACACACACCCACACACACAACCACACATACGCACACACACACACACACACACACACACACAACCACACACACACACACACACAACCACATATACGCAAGCACACGCACGCACGCACGCACACACACCCACACACGTATACACACACACACACACACAGCCACACACACAACCACACATACGCAGCACGCACCCATGCACACACACCACACACGTACACACACACACAACCACATATACGCAAGCACGCACGCACGCACACACACCCACACACGTATACACACACACACACACAGCCACACACACAACCACACATACGCAAGCACGCACCCACGCACACACACACCCACACACGTACACACACACACAACCACATATACGCATGGACACACACGCACACCCGAACACAACTACACACCCACGCATATACACACACACACACAATCATACATATTCATACATTTACACATACATAAATCGTTGTGTGTACAGACATAAAGACACACACAGTATTTGTATTGGATCAGTAGACTTGCGTTGCCACTGAAATGTAGGCCACGAAATATCATTCTATCCACTGTGGGAGGTGCTGCAAACTGAATTAGTATCATCAAATGCTGTGCGTGTGTGTATGTGTGTGTGTGTGAGAGAGAGAGAGAGAGAGAGAGAGAGTATTGTGGGACCCCGTGACTCTGCATATATGTATCGCTGAGTGTGGGTTTCCTTATATGTCAGTGTTTGCGCCACAAAGAACGAGAGAATTATAGCTCTTTGGATAGAAAAAAGAATAAAATAAAATGTGCTAATTTGTGTTTGATGCCGAGTTCATGTTGGCTGAGATGTAAGTCACTCTTCATCAGCAGGAAGACTTGTTTTGAGGGCTCTTGTGCATGTCCCATTTTGCACATTGGTCCATGTGACCACAAGAGAAAACAGAACGAAAAAAACACACACAAGAGGCAGAAAGCTGGGTGTTATGGCGTCGGCACCCAGCCGCAGTTTCCTGTACTGCTCAGAGTAGGCTGGAAGGTGACTATACTCTCAGACTCTCTGAAGTGGCACACTAGCATGGCTTCTATCTTAAACGTGGGGCTCCTGAGGGTCGGCTCGCGACACCTCAACACCTGTCAAACCTCCTGTGTCAAAACCAAGGCCCGTTTCTCTGTGGCTTTGGCTAGTGTGGGCTTCAGGCCTGCGAACTGCAGGCCTTCTCTTCCACTACTATCGAAGCTTGAATTACGGCTCTTATGCAGTGTGGGTTTTTTTTTTCAAAGAAACATTATTATTAAATAATGGTAACAGATTTGTGATTTTTTTTTTCTGAGTGGATGACTGTAACTCCCTCCAGCTTCATTTTTAGGGTCAGTATCTGCCCATATTTCAGGTGCCTGTGCCCATTTTGAAAATCCCACCATTACTTTGCTCCCTCCTGCACCTGCATTTGTTTGTCACAGCAGTGCATATGCTTTAAATATGTGTGTGTGTGTGTGTGTGTGTGTGTGTGTGTGTGTGAGTGTGTGTGTGTGTGTGTGTGTGTGTGTGTGTGTGTGTGTGTGTGTGTGAGCATTCATGCTGTGCACTTCCTTTAAGTGTCAGAGGAAGGCCCCATGAGTAGCCCTGTATGTATAGCAGGTTTCTCATTCATGGGCTGTTTCTGCACTTCCTTTAGCAGGTTTCATCTAGTTTATGAAGGCCTCTGAGCAGGTTTCTGGATCTGAGTGGGTTTATGTTTCTGAGCAGCCCCTCTCTCTCTGAGCAGGTTTCTGGATCTGAGTGGGTTTATGTTTCTGAGCAGCCCCTCTCTCTCTGAGCAGGTTTCTGGATCTGAGTGGGTTTACGTTTCTGAGCAGACCCTTTCTCTTTTTGAAGGTCTTGTACTTCAGGGTCACCTGACCCTGCAGCAACACTGTTGCCCTTACAGATTATCAGATGATTACTCAGTATCAGTATAAATATGGCCCATGCAAGTCCACACAATGCTGTTTATTTAATGCATCTCTCTAAAATATTGTGACATTTGCATGTATTTGACAGGTTAAAATTTAGCAATTGCTCTTCCTTATTGAGCAGTGTTTGTCTTAGTGTGTGTTTGTGTGCCCGCATAGAAAAGCACATTTCAGCATTTGTTTGCATGCAAGCGTAGAGGTAAGACGGAAAAATGACAAAATGATAAACATTCTTAGTCCTGGCACGACCTTTAGTGAGACATGCAGATACCATGACAGACTCACCCAGGACTTTGAATTTCCGTTCTAGTGATATGACTCACGTTATGACAGCCTGACAGAACAAACAATGGACATCATTCTTTCTAGAAAGTTCTGGCAAAAGGCAGAATCTCCATAGAAAACATTTAGCGGGCTACATTACCTTGCTTGCACACATAGTCTGCAAGCTGGTAAACTAGCATTTGCTTGCATTTATTCTTTTAAACAGATATAAACTTTCAATCTCACCACTAAACTTTAGTAACCCCAGTCGGCTAGCTCTTCTACAGTGGCGATTAAGTGCCCGATAGATGTTACATGCTTCCCCATTAAAAAATCTGCCAGATAACCTCTAGACCCTTTCCTAGACCGTCTCTGCTAAGAACCCAGCATTTGTATGGCTAGTCGTTCCAGTACCACATTCCGGAACCACATTCCAAAAGATCCATTCCAGGCAGTGTCTCTCTTTCAGAGCAGAGTACCAGAGCAGTGTGGGGCAGTCAGCTGGACTCCTGCTGTCAGGAGTGGCCATTGAGCAGGGCTGGATCACGCTGAAAGACAGAAGCTACCGATGGAAACTGTCCATAACACTGTTGTGCCTCCTCTTCTGCACCGCTGCTTCCCACTTCCATAATCCCACACCACTTCTGTGTCAAATCCCAAACCTCGGTCTTCCTCAATCCCACGATCCCACAGCAGTCACCAACCCCAGAATTCTACAGTCTTCTGCAAATTAGAATGATTCTTCTACAACCATCAACCATGTGAGCATCCATCTCTCATACCTTTAACCTTTTAGAACTTTGTAATTTATTCTGAAGAGTGGGAGGCAATACAGGACAAAACATCCACTGCTTACATTTTATTTCCAGGTAAAAATTACTCTCATACTTTATGTAATTTTCCCCATCTTCAGGTCTTTCAAAGGAAAGAGGAAACATGTAAACTATTCTGGCCTTTGTGACATGACAAACCAGTCATAAAAGGTTTCTTAATATATTGCAAATAATTAGAACTGCAATTACAACATAGTGCATAGTTCTGAGAGACCAGAGTCAGTCCCTCGCAGGAAATCCTCTTGGAATGTATGCATACGAATAAGCCAGAGGATCCAAAGCTCGCACTTACTCATTCCCATTATGTCTATGATTCAGACATCTCACTGCGTTTGATGTGGCGCACCTCCCCTCTACGCTCCCCACCAGCATGGCGCAGTGTTTACTGTACACCCAAAGTAACTCGACATGTGAGAAAGAGCCTCTGGGCACAAACTGCTGACAGGTCTTATTTCGGTCCCCAGGACAGTTAGCTGATGCTGAGTCAGACTTAGTGTCACGCTGGTGGGCACTAAAGGAGCAGGTTGTGAACCCTGCCTTGCTTCTCCAAACAGGGAATAAGATGGACTCAACACTGAATGATGTCATCATTCGGCCAGCCCAGTCTACAGGCCATTCATACAGGGCTAGGCACTGTTTCCTCTCCGGATATTAAGAAGTTTATTTATATTGGTAAGGACTGACAAAAAAAAAAACAATGTCTACCAAACAAAACTACAAGTGCAGACTTCAGGGATTTTACTGTAATTGTCTACATTACACCATTATGCTTTTATGATCAAACTCCCACTTTCCACAATTCCTCATCTTCCAAAGATGAGGTCACACCTTTGATCACGCTGGTGGAAGAGACTAGCACATGATCAAGGTAAAAGGAAAGTTGTATGTGTGTGTATGTGTGTGTGTGTGTGTGTGTGTGTGCGTGTACATGCATCCATGTGTATGTTAGCCCGATAACTCATAACTATATGCATAATTAGGAGGCAGAAATGTTACAATAAAATATGAACAAATTGTTGGGTTTGCCATTTTTTTTTTTAAACAGCACAATTTGTCCCTTTTTTCAGAGCCAGATCAGACTGCCAGGGCATGGAGCCACATGGCCATCTTCAGACAGGAAGTACCTCACTGATGATTGTATTTACATTCCCAATTACTCTAATGACTGTTTGGACTGGTAATAATTACAGCAAAGGGAAGGGAACAGGAAGCTGTGTTTAAACAGTCAGCTTGAAGAGCCTCAAATCCGATTTTTTCCCCCATATCCGATTTGTATCTGGTCTTTTCTGTGAGGCCTAACAACCAGATAGTCGCATGAGATCTGTGTTTTGCTAATCTGATTTGGACCCTATGGGTAATGAGTATAAATCTAACCAAAACCAAATTCCTGTGACTTACCGATCAAATCAGATTTTTCTTCCCTGAAGAACTTTTTTCCATCATTAGCCACACAACATAGCATTGACTTACATCCCCACTGCAGGCCAAAAATAATAACTACCAGCATAGTAATTTCAGCAAATGATAACAAGTCAGTGGCTTATCAGAACACACAAATCCAGTCTGATCACTTGTAAAGTATTGTGTGGACAGATTTGACAAATTAGATTTTGAGCATTAAGGGCTAAATGCAAACTTCAGAATCTTACTGTAAAGTTGTCAACAGTGAGTGATACAATATTTGGTGGACGGCAGGAATCCCCTGTGTGTTAAAAAGGAAAAGTAACTTTTTTAAATCTAATGGATGGTGTTTTTGGATATATTAAACGCATTGGCTTCATAAACAACAACCAATGATATCATATGTGAAAATCTACAAAATAGAGGTTTCTTTCATTGAGCGAGGCCTTCCTACTGTTTTTCTCAGAGTCTGCACCAATCAAATTGTGACAGCACACCTTCCCGGATTAGACTTAGCGGTCTAATACATTTTGATTAAAACATACCATCACTGTATGAAGGCTGCTACCACTATGCCATAATGCTTTTTACCTTTAGGGTTTTGTTTTCCACTGGCACCCCTCCAGCTCCATGGTTCTGCTTTTCTATCTGTAATTTGAGGGATTTTACCTATTTTTCACCCTGCCTATCATTCATTGTGGTCATTGTGCCACCTCAGCAGGGATCATTCTGAAAAGCAGAGCCTTTTGCCTTCAATTATCACTGAAGCCAAGTAATCAAGCTCACCTGACTGAAACCATACTGCATCCAAACAGAATACTGTACACAGAGATGCTACTGTATGCATATAGTCTATTGTATGTACGTGTATTTTTGAATGTACAAGTGTACTCAAAACTGTTATTTCACACATAAACATATACATGCATACACACGCTGAACCCTTGCTCTGGCAGGTGTCAGACCGAGGTCAGACCTGTGGCTAGAGCAGATTTAGAAGATACTGTTGAGCACATCGGTACATTCCGTGGGAATGTATCAGACTTCCTGAGTCGGCTTTGAACTTAAAGGCATACCAGCACAACTGTGACATCATGAGATTGAAAAAAAAAACATGCAATTAATCTGCAATTATGGCAATTAGGCCATTTAAAGTGAATCCTGGGGGCTGAGCCATTATCTAGCCCCCTCCCTGAAAGAATAAAAGACTCAAACATCAGTGCATGACTGATCTGCCTGTTTGCCACCATACACCATGCACATTAAAGATTCTGGTGTAACAGAATACAGATATCACCCTTACAGTACCTCACTGTAACACATACATCACTCAATCCTCACGTCACTTTCTACTTTTGAGTATGTTTTAAAAACAACATCAGGCAGCAACTGTTCATTTGCAAAGAAGAGGAGGAACATCTGCAAACACAGCTCCTAATAAACGAGTGCACACACACACACACACACACACACACACACACACAAACACACATACTTTCACTTTCTCACAACCCACATGCAAATTCTTCAGACACTTCAATCTATCTCTGACTCTTCCTCATACACTTTCCCCATGTCTCCCCTCTTTCTCTTGTGAATGCACACACACAAACACACACACACACACGCACAGAGACACAAACAAACACCTCAAGAGCGGTGCGTCTCTGCATACCCTCCACAGAGTTACATGAGTGAAACTTCCCTCCAAAACACAACTGAAAGCCACATTTACCATTTGTCCCCTCCTCCCATTACAAGCATCAAAACCATTTCCTGTATTTTTTCCTGCTAAAAAAAGGCTGCTGGCTCTGTTCTGTGCCTCTTCATTTACTACAGTGTGAGCTTATATTCAGGTCTTAGTGTGACTGAAACTATGAGAATTTCAGCTTCATGCCATTCCACCCAACACCAACATCTTATTCTTATGCATAGTGAAGCAGCAATAGAAGGTTCAACAAAAGTACTGATCAAAACCCATGAGAGACAAACATTTCTTACTAGAAATCTTAATCTCTTTCTACAATCAGCTCTGAATAGATCATTACAATTCTTTTCTTCTGCACAGACAGAGACTATAGCACTGATTTTGGGGGTTATACAATACCTAAGCTGGATGCTCACAGAGGTGTAGGTTGTCTTTGAGCAGCAGTGTGTAAGGATGGCTGTATCTCTTTCAGGACTTCAAACCAGGTTCTAAACTTAATTACTTAAATATCCCAATCCTTAATGTGACCTCACACCTCTCCTACACTTCTTGAAAGGCATACGAATGAACCTAAAAAAAACATTGATATAGTCCCCATACATGAAACATGTTGACATTTATCAGAGATGATAATGATGAACTAGGCCCGATCAATCAGCACTGAGTGCATGTCACGCCTGCCCCAAACACACCTGAGGCGATCATGCACCTCATCCACCTGCAAATGCAATGCTCTTTGTGTGAGGCGTAGCACAGCGTCACATTGCATAATATCACAGGTATTCAGCGGCCGCTCTTACAGCACAACGAGCGAAAGTCAGAGGCATACTGCCTGACAATCCCCGGGGTAAGTAAACTTGCATGTGCCAGAATTAAGAGCAAAGGGCAAGACCGGGACCCTGTGCGATGTTCTGCTGAGACAATAACTCATATAAACTCAATAAATATACCAACAAATATATTTACAAAGTGAAAACAAAAACCCTAGCGGGAAGACAATAAACGTACAAGAATAAAAACGTGAAAAGTAGCAGCTAAGTGCAATAGCAGCATTGGAATAGGTGCAGTTGAAAATCTACTGGAACTGATTAGTAACTACCAGAGAAGAGGTAGGAAGGGAGAGCCTGGAGAGGTGTGATTCTGCAGAAATAAAGCGATGGAAACTATGCGTGTCAGGAGCAGAAACGTGCAAAGGATGAGAATCTCTGAACGCGCCTGAAAGGAGATTTCAAGCCATTCCTGTCTCAGATTAGAGCCGCGTTCCCCCCACAGCATCGGTTCTGCATGAGGTTTTTGTTTGTTATAATAACATCTGCATAAAGGCCTCAGATTATCAGTGAATTGAGCAAAGGCACCACAGTGAAATGACTTTTTGTTGGCATTGTTTTTCTTATGTGAATTGGTGGGTTCAGAATGAGTTCAGTTTTATACACATACCGTGGCTACAGTTCCCCCACACAGACACACACATACACACACACACACATATGCGCACACACGCACACACACGCATGCGCACACACACACATACACGCGCACGCACACACACCCATTCAAAGACACACATACACATGGACTTATACTCAAACACAATACACACTCTCACACCCCTCCACAGACAGACTGATACACACACACATATACACACAGACACACACACACACACACACACACACACACACACACACACAGTAATACACTCTCTCATACATATGCATTAGCTGCTCTCACAGCTACACCTGTGATTTGCATTTTCTCTTTCAGCCAGGAGAGGCAGTCATTACATCCTGTGTTACTGAGGATTGAAGTCACTCACAAAGGTGCTGGGTGGAGGGCAACATCAATGACACTGCCACAGGGGACAGGAGAACAGCTCCTTCAAACACGGCCATTGCTCCCAACACCTTTCCTCTCTGTTTGGATGAATGCTGATTTCAAAGAATACATTTGCTATCGCAACAGGATCTGTGCACTGCTTATCACAAACGGGGAACACGAACAAACCTGTGTCCTGCTGTTTCATTAATTGGCACTGGTACACTTTAACTCAATATCTTTACAATAAACAAACAGTAACCCGATTTTACTTAATGCTGCCATGAGTCTGATTTAGAAGTGTTCTGTCTCCATGACGATCAGTGGACAGGCTCTGAGCTTCTTGTGGAGTTTGAATTCTGCACTTTTGGAGTGGTTCCCATGGTTCCCAGCTGCCCCGATTGTGAGGGTCATGAAATGGTATAGTTCAGTGGAAATATTAATAACAGATGCCCCCCTTATTCCAGAAACTGCTCAGGTCATTAGTAATCAGACAATCATCAATCAAATGACCTTACAGCTCATTTAAATCTCAGGACTCTGCAGTGAATTGGCCCAACAGAGTATGGTGACCGACCCCTGATGTTAGTGTGAGCAACTATTAGTCAGACAGGACTAAAGGAAGCAATTTGTGTGTGAAAGTAAGTGTCAGAATTTCCTCCCTCATCAGTCTAGCATGTAAAAAACATATTTGTCTGGCAATCTCAAACATTTATTTATAAGCAAGTGGTATGTGGCTCTTGTATTTCCAGTGTGTATGTGTGTGTCCATTTGAAATAACACCCAATGTAGTACAAAACTATATTGGGTGCTATTGCAAACTTACTGGCAGACACACGCACACACAGATGTGTTCATGGCTAACATGCAGGACATGCATGTTATCTCTCAGTAAAGATCATCCTGGGGTTTCAGGCCAAAAACCATCATACAGTCCAGCGTCTAAACTCCTTTACCAAATATGAAGTTCTGCTTTAAAAAAAAAAACTGCTCAAAAAAAGGAAGAGGTAAAGAGTGTTAAGTGAGAGAAAGAGTGAGAGACAGAGAAGATGGAGATATGCCGGGGGGGAGGTGTGAGGTGGGTGTTGACATCAGTGGTGCTGTGACATCAGAAACTACACATGCGATACGCGCCTGCCCCAGAATGTGATGATGAAACTACTTTTCTTCTCTCTGAAGCCAACCTGGTTCAGCCATGTCCCAGCTGAACAGCAGCAATACTGTCATACATAAGAATTCTGTGTGTCTGAGCATAAACCTTGACAAAACCAAACATGTAAACCAGAAAAAAAAACATGTAAACTCAAGAAACCAGATAGTTATTCACTCTTCCCCAGGCACTAATATGGTAAAGTACAATGATGACACTTGGGCCTTGACAACCATATGTCCTGAGGCTTAAAAACCCAAAGTACAAAAATGCTGTATTCAACACAAGAACACATTCATATGATGCAGTCTGAGGTCGAGTCAAGAAACACTTCCTATTGTGGAGGTAGCTTTGCGATTTGCAGTTCTCACTCTAAGGAAGATTGTCACATCAGATCACATCCCTTTGTGCACTGAAACACTTTAGTGGAAAAGAAGCACCCTTTATGTTTTACAGAGGTGGTTAAGCTGGGCTTACCATGCAGACTGAAATACACTTTATGGTGTTCAGTGTCAGCACTAATAAGGCAGAACCATTGAGGCTGATGTTTCCATTGGCTGTCATGAGTGAGTTCACACATCCTCTCAGGGAAGCCACATACACCCCAGGAAGCCACACGACATTTAAAAAAAAAAAAACATTTGGGTTGAGGAAAATGTTAAAATTCTATGTTACATTTTTTTTTACCTCACAACCCCTAACTACACTTTTCACACCTAAAAGTATGCATGGAAATCTAGGCCTCGTGTGACACAGGGTTGTCACGCTACCAAAATTTACTCAAACATACGAGACGTCTACTAGACGTAGCATCATGATCTCCCAACAGATTAACAAAGACCAAAGAAAATGATTTATTGATTCATATGTGACGATATGAGCAGGCCAAGGTATGGAAACAGGCTAATGGAGCAAACCAGTGAGGTAATCAGCTCTTTAACTAGTTCTCCATACAAGTAACAATTTTAGACAACTTCAAGGTAATGTTGTACAATGTTGCAATCATGTTTTTTTGTGAGCTGGGACACGTGTGTTCACAGAAACATATTTCCTATCCAGCACCCAGAAGCAAAGAATGGAGTAGAAGTGACAGAAGCATTTAACTTGACATATCAGCTAATCAGAGCTACTAAAGCAGGACATATCAGCCATTCACAAGCACTAAAACAGATATACTGACCAATCAGAAGTCCTGAAGGAGATATAGTGGTCAGTTGGAGGGACTAGAGTTGGTGGAGAAGAAGGATATACTAAATGAGGAATATCAGCCAATCAGAAGTTATGATGTAAATTTTAGGAAACAGTTTAAATTTCATTTGCTAAAAGGGGGAACACCTTCATGGCAACAGGAGAATACCTTCCCTGAAGATGCATTTAAACTTCACCTTCTCTGTTAAAAAGGTCTTTTACCATTGTCATTGTGAAATGGGGAAGAAGGGAGCAGAAAGTATAACAGGAAGAGGATAAGAGAGAGAGAGAGGGGAGGGAGAAAGAGAGAGAAAGAGAAGTAGAGAAACAGCAAGGGGGTGAGAGGGTAAAAATGAGAGGGGGAGAAGGAAAGAGAGGCTTTTTACACTGTATCTATTCAACATTTAACATTTTAATGTACATGTCATAATTCATCCATGTAATTTTAAACATGGCTGTGAGGTATGTTGGTATGGGTGAAAGAAAGTTCAGAAATGTATGGTTTCCATGGAAGCCAACAAGGTTTAAGGGAGGGGTTACTCCACAGGTGACTGCACCCACACCTTTTACACACAGCCACCTGGTCTCATGTGAGGACTCAAAGAATCACAAATATGAATTAAATTACATACTTACACCACAGCGAGACAAACTTACATCCAACTCCTATGGCAATAATTAGGAAGCCAAGCAGTATTTGATTTACCATTAACAATTTTCGTGATACTTGTCTTTCCATCAGAACATTGATTGCTAACAAAGTTTTATGAAACTGAAAACCAAGTCATTAAAAAAAAAACAAGGTATAGTAACTAATACATATCTGTAGCTGAATTACAGTTTTATCAGTTGCTGCAATACAGTATTGCATTTCATTTAGTTGTGAGTAAACTGCTGTTTTTTACTCAACATATTAAAGAACTGAGAAGATTAGCAAAATACATTTCCTTTCAACCCTGAGGGTAAAACATTAAAGAAAACTGCACAGAGGGTTTATTTTCCTGGTGCGCTACAATGACTGTACAGAAATTACTCATTTTTGATCGCAGTTCCATGTAAAAAGTTAAAAAGCAGACATACGTCCGCCACAATTGCAACATTCGCAGAGTTCGTGTCCCCGTGCATGACTAACCCCGGCCGGGGGGGTCATGACTAGTGCCCGTGCTCAAGAGGCTGTGGGAGAGTACTCCACTCCATAAATACTGCATCTGTCTGCATGCGCTGTGCTCACATGTGCATGTTCCTTCTGCCAAAAATATGAAAGCGCAGTTTGGGCCGCCCAGCACTGGAGCAAAATGCTTTTAAAAGGAAAAAAAAAATTTATTAGCCTGTTTAAAGCACATGGGGTGGCCTAACCCTGGCCCCGAGAGCCGCAGGGCCTCCCGGTTTTTGTTTTCACCTTCAAAGAAGAAACCAGTTTACATCCCAAAAAACAGGTGAGGGGAGCTGTCTGTGTAATTAACTGATTTAACTGATTAATTGAAGAGGGACAACAAAAAAAAAAAAAAATGTCACAATAGCTTTCCAATGACGTCCACATCTGCTGCGGTAGAGTGCAGCTGTGCACTTTGAGGTTGTGTGTTAAATGACTTGTATGACTATGCAGGCTAGCAAATTCTATAATGGTAATTACTCCTAGTAAACAGTGCTGGGAGACCCTGTTTAGAGTCATTTGATTTTAGTCACTAGTCAAGCACCCATACCTTGTTTTCAGTTTGAGCTAACTCTACATTAGAGAGAACTTTAAACTGTAAATTGAAAGCTTGTTTAAGTTTGGGTTTGGGCCATTGAATCTCCATTGACACATGCGCCTTGCAATTCATCAACTGTGATCACTAACCATACCCGAACACCTATATGTGGGACTACTGCACTACTCACGTTAAATATGAACAGGTTCTATGTGGGTGAATGAATACAATCAGGATGTACTTGGTGTAAAATATGACCAACTCTTCAAAGGTGAATAAATATGTTTGCAATATGAGCAGATGATCAATCTCAAGAAAGTCCTCTGTAAGTTAGCAAATTAAAACTCAGCTCTCAATGTGAATTAATCACTTAGTGTCTGAAACCGCCGTGACTGCAAGACCGACTGTAAAAGAGAGATCACTAAATCGTCTGGCCTGTCAAACTATTTTTGTCCGATACATCAGGAATGTGGGGCTTTTTCGTATTTCTGTTTCTCAGGCCAACAATTACAGGAACAATTTCATCAGTATGGAATTCCGAACATCATTCCAGAAAAGAAAGAGGGAGGGAGGGAGAGAGAGAGAGAGCGAGAGAGAGAGAGAAAGAGCAGAAGAGAGAGGGAGTCATTACACACGGTCACACACTCACTCATACAGAAACACACTGACCCACACAAACATGTTAAGTACACATGATTCTTCTCTTAGTCAGAAAGGTTGGGAGGTTATAAGAGTTTGTTCCACAAGCTGCAATTCTGATGCAGGCAACCGCAGCGCTCAGCTCTGAAGCTGTTAACCCCAAGGCTAAACTTGAAGTTCCACTGTGAGACAGAAATATGCCTGACATGAGGAAGAGTGCGCACGTGTGTGGGTGTCTATGAATGAGAAAGAGAGAGAAAGAAAGATGGACAGGATGGAGAATTGTGGGAGGATGATGATGAAAACATTAACGGCAGCTCTGATGGAGAATGAGGAACGGCAGGAATTCACATGAGGTGTAGGAAGACATCATGTGCCTTTCCGCTGGATTGGCTCCAGCATCAAGGCATGCTGGGACAGTACTCTGTCCACCCCATTAAGGCACACTAGATACTATCTGACCAGCCCTGCAGGAGCCTTTAATACCCCCATACACAACACCGCCCATCACATCAACCAATCAGAAACAAGATCTATATGGGATTGAGGTACTTTCACACCGAAGAATGAGTTGACTTGAGCAGGGAGCAAGTGACAAAAAAAAGTTTAATAAAACGTATGGATGCAATAAAAGCCATTAACCAAACAAAGAACAACGGACAATGCAGGAGGAGAAGGAAAAGAAAAACAAATGATAAAAAGCTACGCTAACCTGTATTGGGTCTTTTGACTATGGGATCCAGGACCCTTGTGAAGTAAAAGGCCTCAAATATCCCTCTCACTATTCTTACGATTCAACCCAACTAAAACCAATTTACCCTCGTACACAATGTCAGGTAATGCAAAATCTAACAGTCATAGGCATGGGGAAACTGCTTTACTGGACAGCAAGTTACAGTTGCTAGATATACCCTTTATCTTCCTGAAGGGAAGAGGGGAAAACAAATATGATAATGGTAAACAATCCTCAGAGTGAGAAGATGTTTAGTTACAGGAGAGGAGACAAGTAAGACACTTCACCACAACAAACAGAGGGTGGAGGATCCAGTATCTTTCTTCAATGGGATGAAGCATTTGAAACCTACGAATTGTGAACTAAATTAGTCTGGACTCATGAGCCATGCCTCATGAGGTCAGCTCCAGGAACAAAAAGGAACACGATTGCACACAATGGCTGTCTTTGGTTCTGGGAAATGAAAAGAAACTTCCTGATCACAAAGGGGGGAATTTGGAAACCGGAGTGGCAGAGCAGTTACAAGCAGCAGAGCCACGGTACAAACATCATCCAAAACCGCGTACAGCAATCTGCCCTTTCCAATCCATTATTCTCACCCTGCTGCCTCTTCACTCACCTAAACAGCCAACACAAAAACATAGTCACTGAAAAACTTTGGTGCTTTGAAATTTTACTCTAAACTAGCCAGAGCTAATTCCTTTACTGAGAAAAACATCATCAACAGCACACTATCCCATCCTCAGCCCACACCCAAACCCACACCTTCACCACAGTTTATTCACAAAAACAAAACTGCCATCAGAACGAAACACCTGCTAGTTCCTGGTTTGCAGATGCCCGTTCTGGAGTCGTCAAACGAACAGCACACATCCGTTGACAGAAACACATTCCTACACCCCCGCCACTCTTGTCTAGTCGCCTGGAGTCAAACTGCAAGGGCATCCTAACACATCATTACTGTCATGCAAAAACAAAAACAAAAAAATACATCTACTAATAATGGAATCCTTAGGAACAGCAAAAACCTGTTCAGGTCATTTTCCCCCTGTTTATGAACACAACATTATGGTTGAGTCACATGGCATTTTGGTCCAACTTCATTAGTTAGTGAGTTATGACACATTTAAACTACAGGAAGTCGAATGGGAACTTTTAACATTAGTTAAAGAAATGGACATAAAGTATTTATCAAGGATGCAGCCAGGAACACACCATCGCTTCAACTTTCAAATAGTGCCTTAACAGTAAAGATATAGTAAAGATATTTCTCTCCATGTGTTTGGGAACGGATGTTAAGAGATCAGATTGTGGCAGTGAAACTAATGAAACAGGATGGTACAAAAACCCCATTATTTTTACACCTCAAAGACACACCTAACCACAAGCAAAACTTGTTACAAACAAGTATTTTAGTTCATTTAAAGTCACCTTAATTTTCAGAAAAACAGGAAGAACCTTCATCGGGTCAAAGCTGTCTATTCAAAATCTTGTCCTTCCTCTATAGCTTCGCATATTTAGGATACCCTTACTTGTTTCATTCAATAAGAATTAAAGACAAATCAAACATCTCTCTTCTTAAGGGGAATTTACAGAACGGAAATGTTCCGGTTTGTCTGACTCAACCGGAAACACAATCTAACACTTTCTAAACCTTCCAACCGAATATCATTCCCATAGTCCTCTTCTCAAGTACAGAGCCTGGGCTCATGTGGTAACTGGATCTCAAAGTAAGACCTAATATCCATGTATAGGAATGGGTTCATTAACTGATATTAATTGTACATTTGATTTGTACAATTCTAATGAAACATCAGTATTTGATCGCTGGATCACCGGTCTTGGAACGGAGAGAGACAGAGCACAAGCAATCCCAAGACACTCTCACCTCCCTGTCCACCCACAACACTTAATGAGACAATGACCACCCAGTCAGGGTCATGCCATCTTAGACATCAGTCTGAATATCAGAGATGATGCTGTGGGCACATGCCTCCAATCACTATTGGGAGTTTCAATCTCAAATGTTCAGAGTTTTAAACAAACCAATAAGGATCATTTCTCAGAAGTGCGCCGTTTTTTGCCAGGCTTAAGGCAGACAGCTATCAGCCTGGTGTCCAAGGCTAGTAAATACATGCCACATCAGGTCCGGTATGATCTCTCCTGTAGTTCACTAATCTCATTCGATGAGGCAAATAGTGAGATGTTCAGAATGGGCCAAACAGAGGACTGTACTGCCTTGCATGGATGGTAGGTAGGCAGGAGGTCAGAAAACAACTGTTAAGTAATTAAGCTGATGGAGGCTTTTGTCAATGATGCCAATTCAGCCACACGGTTATTCAATGCCACCCAACTGCTACTATACCACTCCAATCCAGTGTACAGCCCTGACAGAGTTGGAGGGGAATTTTAAGAAAGCTTAGAACTCAGTCTCTAGACATGCAAGACATATGTGAAAGGTTAGTATTTCTTGGATACCCATGGCCATACAATATTTAGGAGTAACACCATTGCTCATGAATGCAGAGCAGTGAGGTACTTTCATGAGAAGGTGCATAATGAAACTGAATTTATGTCTTTGTTTTGATAAGACCAGGCTGTTGCCAGGGCTTCCTGAAAAGGCATGACTGGAGGTATTTCCTGCTAAGATTCTGTCCTCCTGTGACTCAATTTATCCATTCACACCACTGCCAAACTCTCAGTAGGTGATCTAGGTCAGGAGATTAAGGGCATGAGGTATATCATTTGTTTACCACAACAGACACTCCTATATTTATGTCTATAATTATCCTGTAACTATGAAAAAAAACTCCAAAACCCACGCAAATGAGCTGGGGAAAACATACGGTTATCAGTTTTGCCTAAGGTACAATGACGGCATGGGTTCAGTTAAAGAGACACCTTTACTGCAGGTGTGTGAAATCACCACCACCTGGCCTCACTAATATTCACACCTACCTCTATTAGGCAAAAACAGGGCAGAAAAAAACATGGAGGCTATGCTCCATGTTTCCAGACCAGCAATTCAGAATTTGAGCTATGACAAACAACATGGTAACCATTCTCGCTATGTGTTCATGACTAAGCACAGCCGTTGCCACAGTCGGCTTGCTTTCCAGGTCCTAGCAGCACAGAATCATTCCCAAACTGGAAGGTAATTCATTAAAGGCCCACCTGACTCATTGTAACATTTGTTGGTATATCATACCCAGTAGTTTGACAATGTTGCTACACAACGATCCAAGTCAGAAAATTGAAATTTCAGTGAAAGTATGAGTAGCTTGGTTTCCATATTAAATTTCTTTCTCCTAAAGCATTTTTCTGCATTGTTAAAAACAGGTAGCAAATTTGCAGTGACTTAATTATGCAACCAATTGTTTTAATTAATCAATTAAGCCACAAAAAGCACTGACTAGCAAGTCCTTCTGCTCTTCAGGATCATTACCGATGATCAGTTCCACTGAGCTATGATGTCAATGTTCCTGCAATGTGATATGAGTCAACAGGAACAAAAAAAAAAAACTTTTAATTAAAAATAACAAATGTAACAACAACAAAAAAAATCACCGTTCACTGGAAGAGGACATGTTGACTTTTCTAAAGGCAGTGTATTTTATGAGACTTACTGTCCATTTACTCCCACTGTCTCCCTGGGTTCACCCCAACTCTTACTCCTACTGTCTCTTCAGAATGCCATGGAATACCATTTTTTTCCATGTGCTATAAATATTTCCTGTCAATTAAATTAGTGCTCTCTCTCTCTCTCTCTCTCTCTCTGCTGCCTATTCAACCTTTTATCATTCATGCACATATGCTGCTAAAGACTACTAAATGGAGATCAGACATGCTCATAAAAATCAAAGAAGGCAAACAGACACACAAATACACTCACACATACACTAATGACAACACAAACATGCACGTGTAGTGGCTCCATGTGGGTTGTTTCAGATATAAAACTGTCATTTTTTCATTAATTCATTTGCATGTCTTCTGATTTCTCATGACAGATTTTGCTTCAAATCATGTTCAAAGGACAATAGTGTAAAATAGTTTTTTTTTTTTTTTTTTTTTTGGGGGAGTGGGGGTACACAACATCTCTGTTATGTAAATTCAGAGTATGATGGTGACTGGGAACCTCTCTAAGATTACATACAATGCAAGCAAACTGAGCTGCTTCATTTTACGATCTAAGCTATAAATTTACAATGTGTCATTGGCATGATTTATCGCTTAATAACATTCAACAAGTTCTCTCATGAAAGATTCATTTCATTCTTGCAAACTGAGTGTGTGAAATGGTTGAACTGGTTCCTGCTGTTATGATTGAATGCCAGAAAGACAGGATTGTTCTTTAGCATCTAACTTATTCGTATGAAAGCCCCCATTATTCATAGAGAAATTTCAAAGTGAATCAGCAGTCAGTGGTGGCTTAATTTATCTGAGAGAGATGCAAGGTCCAAGGAAAGTCAAGGCACAGATATTTTATCTATAAAAGGTAGTATGATTTAAAATGCACATCTCTCCTTACATCATTAGATTTTGGAATGCCCTTCCTCTACAATAAGATGCATGAGGCTGTACTTTACATTACATTACAGTCATTTAGTGGATTCTTTTATCCAAGGTGACTTACAGTTGATTGGGCTAACCAAGGGCCAATGCCCCCTGGAAGCAATGTCGGGGTTGGGCGCCTTGCTCAAGGGCCCAATAGCAATGGCGTTTTTGCTGTGGCTAGGCTGGGGCTTAGGCCACCAACCTTGGAGGTCTTGGCCATGCACCTTAACCACTGCACTACAGGCTGCTTTCAATGTTTGACTCCAAATTGGTCAAATTAACATAATATAATAATTTATATCCTAGTTGGCAAAATAATTGTTTAGAGCAGAAAGAAACATTTCTCCAATTAATGTCACAATCTAGACTTACTGATTTATGGAGTTCCCTGTCCAAAAAAAAAAGTTTAAACATTTTTTATTATTATTATTCAATTATAGACTTAAAGGTGATACCAGTGGGGTGCTAATTTACTGTGGATAAACTATGGACACCTAATCACTGAAATATAAAATAATATTTGGTCACAGAAGTCAGGAGGGATATTAAGAGAAAGAAAAAAAGCATTTCTGGATTGGTGCAGAATACTTAAGAGCCTAGCCTTAAGATTCAACACTGAGGAGCTGCACTAGAACACCCGCCTAAGGAGAACAATTCCACACGCGCTTTAGTATTATGTAATAATGGGCCTGTCCTCGCGCTACAGTGTTAAAAGATAACACTTTTATAGACTAAAAGAATAGAACAACTAAAATACCAATTAGGCTACAAGAAATGTAACTGCTTTTTTCCTCGTTATACGTCTGTAACTCGAACGCCCGGTTTCGTTGGAGTCAACCCGCCCTCTCATCAATAAAATGTAGTGACGAATGTGTCTAACTCACCAGTCCAGGCATTTGTTGACAATTATCCGTTTCTTCTTCATCAGATTTTGAATTTTAAAAGCGTTGCACTTTCTGTTATTAAGTGCCGCTATTGTTGCCATGTTGTCAGACGTTTTCAGAGTTAGATATGCTGGCCAGCCTCCACGCGATTTTACCTTCAAATGGAATAAAGTCTACCGCACGCCATGAACAACTCAATCAGGCTCGAGAGGACTTGCACGAGAGGAAAGCTAGATGAATCTTATATATTGTAAGGTATGGAAATGTGTACATTCAGAGTTTTTCAATGCTTTCTGCAAATGCGTTAAGCTACCATTTCTTTAGCCAACAAGCATGAACTATTTGCTAAATTACGTTTCAGTACAACTATTATTTTTAAATACAAAATTGAGTAGTTTTATACAATTGATTTAGCTTACCTCGGCACCTATAACCTATGCCTATAATCAAGTACATAACCTCTCCTCTAGCTGTTACCTAGACCGCTACAAACTCAGCTCACTAGCTAGATCGTTAGATCTCGCAAGGAGCCCGTTCAATTTTCTTTGATAGCAAGTTAGTTAACTCTTTAGATACGGTAATTCACAAAGCAATTAATTACTCTGTAACATAACCTAATTACCTAACGTCAGTTGTATTTTTTCCATTCTGATACTGTTGTAACTAATTTACACAAACCAGAATAAGCATTCTTTCCAGTAGGCCAAAGGCTCACATGAAGTCAACAACGTTCAAACTTGTTTATTTTTTCCAAGGAAAAAACTTGTACAAAACAAAAATCAATATTTTACACAAGCAGTTATATTAAATTTAAACAACCATTCCGTCTGCATTAAATAAGGAAATAATTCTACATTTTTGCCTCTTTCATATTTTTGGTACTCTGAAATATATATACAGTACAAATAAAAACACGTTCACAATTCAGATGATCAGTGGGCCAGAAAAGTGTGTGTGTGTGTCCACATATGTGTTTGCAGAGTTATGTGTGTGTGTGTATGGAAATGTTCTTGTGTATGTGTCTGTATTGCATTGGATCTAAAAACACATTCTATAGAGACGTTCTTGGTGTGATCAATCCCTCTGTATTTTAACGTGTCGAACAGTGTGTACCAGGTTGAATGAGATGGCCTTGCAGGCTATATGCTACTGTACGTCACCCGGCAGCACCCTTTCCCATCATCTCTCTCACTGACATAACTCATACCCCTCTCCAAGCTGCCCATCATTATTTTTCATTATAAAGTCTCCATTAAATATACTATATTTCACACAATTTTGTACAAATATATGCAAAGATTATCTCTTTTTTTTTGATGGAGGAGCGGAGCCCTGTTTCACAGGAAATGAGGGATTCAAAAGCCTGGAGGTTTTATTTTGACTCTTTGTGAAAAATGGCTTCTGTCATGTTACGCAAATGAAGTCCACATTCCACTGGCTCTGACTTGGAGCTCTGCTGTTCCCCAAGAAGAAGTAAACCAGACTCCCAGGGGAACAGTTTCTCTGTGCAAAGGGATGGTATCTCAGTGCAGAGCGACAGTCTCCTGGTGTACAGGGGAGGTCTTTCAGGGGGCTGGTCTGACCAAAAGGGAGTGCAGAGAGACAGTCTCAGCACAGTGTGGCAGACCCTCAACAGTGAGGGGTGGTTTCTTAGGGAGACCGTCTCAGAGCAGGAAGGGACGGAATCTTGAGGCAGATGGACAGTCTCTCAACACAGAAAGAACATGTCTCTCTCTCCATCTCTCTCCATCTCTCTCTCTCTGCAAATAGACAGTTTCTAAATCAGAGGGACAAACTCTTAGGCTTCTGGGCCCTCATGTTCAGGACGGTATGAGGAGAGGTGGGGGCCAGAGGCAGGCATGGTCCTGAGACAGGGGGGTGGGGTCAGGGTGGGCGGGGCTATCCCATTGCAGTCACCATGCTGGATGGGTGGTGAGATGTAAAGGGCAAGCTGGAGGAGGGGTGCATGGGGGTGGGCGTGGTCAGCATGTGGCCGGAGTGGGAGAAGGAGGGGAAGGAGGAGATGTGACGGGACAGGGCAGTGGGGCTGAAGGAGCTGCTTTTGGAGAAGTGTTCCATGCTGTCCGGCGAAAACTTCCTGCTCTTCTTAGATTTGCTGGACATCTTGCGGTTTCGGGTCTGGATACCTTCCTTCTTCATGGTCAGGGGGCGGTTTATCTGTGAGAGGAATGGCCGTGCAGATCAGAGTTTGTCGCAGGCACACATAAATTACACACAAATGCCTCCAGCTAATCTAGCCTAAACCAAGGTTTTCAGTCAGCAGTGATTTAGGATAGGAAACGCTCATTGCTTAAGTATTCAAAAGAGAAGCAAAGGGCTGTGGATGAGGATTAGACATTTAAACAAAGCTAACCATAAAAGACCTAAATAACTAGAATAAGAAATTCCTTACAATTTCAGTGTTCCATATAGGATATACATGGTGGGATAAATCTCAAGTATAGCAGTTAACAGAATCAAGGGCATTTCAAAGAAGCAGTGACCTTTAGCCTTGGTTAGAGCTGTTTTAGTTTGCTAATCCATTAAAGCCCTAACATGACAATGATCAAGGTGGAAACCACTCAGGAAAATAGGGTTTGCACAGAAACACTGTGAACATAAACAAACAGCACAGCACAGCACTGCAAGCTGTGAATGAAAGGAGTTAATTAGGAGATGTTGGTCCCTGTCATGCTCTTTCTCAAGATAATGAGAATACACAAAGACATGTGGGATTCACAGGGGTATAAGGGAACACTAACTGATTTCCAAATCTAACACTGAAACAGTGACATTTTATTTTACTAACTGTTCACATGAAAGCCCTTTCAGTGAAAATATATGTAAAGCATGGATATGTAATCAGACTAAATTATGATTTGATTATGAACCTCTATTTTTCTGAAGCTGTTGTCCATCAACTGATGAGGAGGAGCTACTAGGAGTTCTGGAGCTGTCCCCCGAAAGAGGCCCCAAAAACTGCAATCTCCAGCTCCCAATAACGGAGGTAACTCAAAGTCCATCAAAGAAACAGTACACATCACTGTTACCTCACTTTTCATTATATTTTTTGAAAATGGAGTCTTAAGTCAAAGACATGTGGTGAGTCAATGTGTTAGGCTCCTGGAGAAAGGTACAGTGTTGTGTAGCTTACGTTGTGCAGTTTGTAGTAAAGCCCACACGCGTTACAGACAGGGTCCCCGTTGGCATTTCTCCGCCAAAGTGTGGTCGTGGATGTTTGACAGTTTGCACAGGAAGTACCTGCCCGTCTGGCTGCAGACTGCAAAGGGATCAAAGCACAAACAAAGTAAAACACCTGTTTCAAGTGGCACACAGTACATAGTGCATTCTGCATCATCACTCAAAACACTTTTTAGGCTCAGAACTACATTTAGAAAGTAATGTCACTTTTACTGTTACAGAAAGAGACACCATCAAGACACATGTAACCAGACCCAGGTCAACTACATCAAATTATCTTGAAATAACTTTAGATGCTGGTGACGTTTTCAAACAGTCCTGTACTGGGGTGATGTAGGTGTCAATATATGTTTCTTTTAAAATGGTCCGTGATCTGCAGGCATTTTACTGGTGCCCAAAGGGTTTAAGGTTGTAAAATAATTACTTGACCCAGGCCTGGCATCCACATGCCACTACAGTAGTATCCGACGCATTTATGAAATGCACAAAAGCAACAGCCTACGCAGGGCCCATCAAATCTGATTTAACATTGCAGTTGAGTTTCTATGTTATAGAAATTTCCAAACAAATATGATGATAATGCATCATTACAACTTTTTCAAGTACAAACACTTGATTTTATCAGTTTGTACAACTCAGCGAAATGAGTGTTCCTTCCTTACTAATAAGGGCCTGAGCAGAGCCACTTAATTCAGTCAGCTTCTTTTAAAATTAGACATATAAACTATATAAAAATATCTATCACAAGATAAACCAGTCCATAAACTATATTTTATGTGTTGGAAAATGTATTTTTTTTTAGTATTTGCTTACAAATTAAAAGAAGCTAGAGTAAGGAGTTCTGGGAGCAGATTTGGGAATAGCTGCAGAAACCATGGGGAAAGGGGAAGTCTGGCGTAAGCACAAACGCACATTAAACTATGCCTGTCTAAAAACCATGAAAGTAAAATGTGAAGGTTATTTGGGCTTTTGCTAGAGATTCTTGATAAAGATTTATCCCTGACTTATGATTATGCATTTCAGACGGTTTTAAGTTTTCGTACAGCACAACATTGAGTGGCGTTAATTTCAGTTTTTGCTGACTGTGGCATGACTAAACTGATAAGGCCTGTTACTTCCACAGCACTCAGCCACAGACTTAAAGCTGCAGGTCCTGGTAGAGTGAGACTTATGTAACTGAGTTTTGCTCTGTTCATGTTGAGAATACTGATGGCTGTGGTTCAAAGTGACATCCTTGGTGTTAAGACATATCAGAAAAAATATATTTCTGTTTAGATTAACACATCTGATTCAGATTATTTCTTAATTGTATTACAGTCATTTAGCTGACACTTTTTATCCAAGGCGACTTACAATTGATTAGGCTAACTAGGGGTTGTGGCTGGACTGGGGCTTAAACCACCAACCTCAAGGGCCTCAGCCATGCACCTCATCCACTAGACTACAGAGTGCTAATTAGCTAACTGAGCTGCTAACAGTCAGGTGCTGGCTGGACCAAAAGCCTCCACACTCTATGGCTCTCTAGGAGCAAGGTTCCCTCCCGCTGCTGTAAACTGACAATCAATGAACATGGTAACTGAGAGGTACATGCGCTCCTCTTGGAATCTCTGGGGAGGGTGGTAACCCCACACAGCATCCTCTGACTCACATGGCTGAGGCTGCAGTGCAGCAGGGCCATGTCTTTACTTCAGGTTTTTATGGACATGAAAATAAATAAAGAAGCACTCATTTATTAAAAGTTGTTGAGCAGGGAAAACTTTCACTGGACTGCTGTTTTGGCAGCCAGCTTGTCCTGATTTGAGCGGCAGACTTCCTGGGAAAAAGCTGGCGGAAATCTGGGCAGTGCTGATAAGCCTTTTAAACAGCAGGTCCTGCTTCCCCAGTCTAAACTCAGAGGGGAGCGAGAGCATAACCAACACCAGTGCAAAGAGGGCAAACAAAGGTCACAACTTGTATGGAAAAGAAGTAAATATAGACGAGAAGAAGAAATCATTTTCTGGTGTAACGAGTGAATGTTTCTCTGCTGCTTTCTAGGGGCGTGTTCTGCAGGGCTGCGAAAAACTGAAATTCCACTTGTTTAGTCACTACTGACTGTCCATAATCCATGTTAAATCACAATCCATGTTACCTTAAAAATGGTGAAATGTGCACTGAATGTGTAAAAACAATTCAAATAATAATAATCACAATAATAATAATCACAATATTAATAATAATATATTTAAATCCTGCAGAAATAAAACAAGGCAGTGAGACCAGCGCCTCCTGAAATTTGCTTGAGCAACTAACCCTCCTCCTACAGACCAAGAGAGAGGGAGAGAAAGAGAGAGATGGAGATATCAACAGGAATGACAGGGACATACCAGCCGTCTCTTTGGTTTAATTAATGGCCGGTTCTGTCCATTCATCTTGTGGTAGAGTCCGCAGGCGTTACACAAGTAGTGACCCGTGCCATCTCTCCTCCAGAGAGGGGTGGAAGTAGCTCCGCAGTTTACACACTCTCTACCTTCTGAAATAACACATAACACAGGAACAGATTATGCTTTTGTGCCACGAATTGTCACATTTGAATTAAAATAAAATTACATGTAATATAAACCATGTTAAAGTATTGTAAATCATCAGCTCATTCAACTCAACATGTGTGGATGTACATCAAAATTGCTCATATTCTTTTCCTTCTTATTATTGTTATTATCAGCCTTATTATTTGCAGTAATAATAATAACAACAACAATAATAATAACAATGTATTTGTATAATTATACCATTGTGGGATAACACATTACTCTCCCATGTTCTGTAGTAGACACTGATAGCTAAACCCCATGGATAACAACTTCTTCCAAACGCGACAATTATACTCAATAATTTATTGTAATAATAATACTACTAATAATAACAATACTCAACCAAGTACACACGCTGTAGTGTAAGCTATTCAGAACAATTGTTTTATGTTAGAGGATTCATATTTATAGAAAACACAGAAGGTGAGTATTATGTTACCCTTTTATTTAAACTAATTCCCCGTTTATAGTAAATTAGAGGCATACCCATGTATGTTCACAGAGCGACATTCAGTAGGCTTTGTACCACGTGCAGCACGCCACCGTACTTTGACAGCAGACTTCAAACCGTTCACGTCTTTTTAATTTAGGACGGGTCACGTGGTCTTTGCTCTGCTCGTAGTGAAGTGACATTGAGATGAATAACTACGGAAAGCAGCGGGAAATAGTTTTGTTTTTTTTAGATGAGCATTCAATACCACACATTCCTTCATAATTGTGCGCTTAAAAAACGCTACAGATTTTTGTATTGCGAAAAACGAGTTCTGCGTTTTGGTTTTCTAACCACGACGAGTACCTGCCGCCCTCTGAGCAGCTTTCTTTGCAGAACAGAGACCCGCAGGTGACCTATTTAGAAAAATATGCTTATATAACACAAATGGATACCGTGTAAAAGACAGTATAGAAAACGGAAGCGACAAATATAATTGTCTATTTAAATAAGTAGGTTACTCAAAAAAATGTGTATAAACATAAATGATTATTATTAAATGTCCAAATATTTATAAACATTTAAATATAATTATTTTCTAGAAGCAGTACAACATTTAAAATGATTGAACAAGCAAGAGATGTTAATCGGCTGTTAATTCTTTTCAATATGGCCCGGATCCGTAGCCTACTCTACTGACGTTTCTCGTTCTAAATAAGCAATGCACTGATGCGCGCAGAAGTCAGGAAATAAATGGATTAGATATAAACGAAAGAGAGTTTAGTCATGAAAGGCTAGCCACAGCGAACAGCGAACTGTCACTCTAGGAACAGAAAAAAGAAAACTGCAAGCAATCTCGTTCAGTTTTGGGCTCTGTAGACCTTTGTGGTCTCCCAAGTTCAGGCAATGTAGCTTCACAAAACAAAACGTCTGATTTACTGCGCATTATTTTTAAAGCCTGCATAGTTTTGTGCGGTCATGTCAGCCAGGTCTCTTTCAGAGCTACTGTAACGAGTGTGTTCAGGTGCAGACAAAATTCTGAAAGGGGATTCCACCTCGCCACACTGATATTTACTATTCAAATTTGAAGAAGTCGATTCATTAATTTAATTACCTAACAACGGGTTTAACTGAGAGACTTAACAGGCCCTAACCAACACGTTTTGTGGTTATTACTGCATATAAAATGTATCTATTTAAGCAGCTGCGCAAAAACATATTCCAATATAATGTTTGATTCAAAATTATTTTAAAATTGATGTTATTGTGTATGAGTTATTTATATTTCAAACATTGTGCTTTGTAATTTTATGTAAATATGTGGGGGAAAAAAAGCTTTAGGGTCGGTGTAATGGCAGAATACCTTCAATATCTACCTCAAAAAAAGGTTGATAAATTGTTACTAAATGTGAGTGCAGGTCTGCATGATTAGTGGGCCTTCTAGACCTTCAGACAATACACAATGACTGTGTTGTAATAATAATCTGGTGACAGTAAAATACACTGATGGATCATAAGGAATGAAGCAGACTACAAGCTCCTCACACATAGTTAAATTAACCTCTGTTTAATATATTTTGAGGCTATGGAATTAAAATGAATTAGATGGAAATAAAGCACTTGCCTACCTGAACCGGACTTTGATTTTGGTCTCGTTTTGGAACCATAAGTAGAGGATGACCCACCTATCAGGCTATTCGGTGGGAAGAGGCCTGAGCCAAACTCAGGGATATAGGATGGGTATGTTGCGATGGGGTGGTGGGTGGATGCAGGGGCTAGGCTCCGGCTGTGGCTCTGCTCCGGCTTCATGTTCTCTGCCAGGTACTTAACACAGTCCTTTTCCCCCTGGCGCCCAGAACCGTTCGATCCCGGGTTAGACAGTCCCAGATCCGGGGAGACGTCTTTTGGAGGGGTGGGGGGGAAAGTGAAAAGGTGCGGGCTGGAGTGGCCAGCCGAGAGGGAGGAGGAGGAAGCCGGCGGGTAGACCGAGAGAGCTCCAGGGGAGCTGTGGTGTATGGAGGACTTGGGGAAGGGGCTTAAGTTCCAAGGTGAAGCGGTGTGATGGGAGCCGAGGGCTTTGCTTCCATCCAGCCATGGCAGGGAGCCTGGGAGCAAGGGCGGACGACACACCTGACTACCTGTGAACACGAAACAAGAGAAACAATAATGACATTAATTATTTAGTTAAACAAAGACAATCTGTATGCATGTTTATCATATAGGTGGGAGACATCCACATAAAAAAAAAAAACATTTAGCAGGAGCGTCTAAACTTTTTTCAAACATCTCTCTTGTGCTGTGAGACGTTGGAAAACATTTCTATAAGCCTGCCAGCTTGCTCTGGGGGAAACTGCCTTTCTTGTCATCGACTTGGAATTCCATCTAGAAAATAGATCTGCAGCTAAGTACTGCCTTAAGGGAAGCATAAGAAACACAATTTTGTAACATCATAATTTAAATATTGATTAATACAGTGTAGCTGAGAGCGCCATAAACTCTTGAATCCTCGCCTAGTTGTCTTTTAACAGCAGTCCCCGCCGAATATTGTGGAATTTCTGCTCGCATCCAGACCCGAGCTGAATAATTAAAGTGACGTTTCAGCAATCATTTCTTAAGGACGACTTCCATTCAGGAACTAATGTATAATTATAATACATTTCAGCAAAAGCTATTCCTTAATCTAACTTGCATTCTGAAATGAAAGTTGAACTTTTCATTTGCACGTGTCAGTTGTGTGTACTTCTGTGTTTCATGGGAACTATTGTGAAATTAAAATGTGCAATATCATTTTAAATTATGTCTTGTTGCATAATAATTGTTTCAAAGAAAGGTTCTAGTACGACAATGGCCTACTTGCAGATAATTTTGTATAAAAATCAACATATTGTCGATGTTAACGTAGAGTACTGTACTCCTCAAGTTTGCAATTCAACCTGTTTAGTAAAGACAGTCTATTCCAAGATTTACAACACTAGAATTGCTTGTAAAACATCGGAAAGTTGTGAAACTACTATAAAACCGTAAAGATAACCCACATCGAAACAAGGGCGGTAACAGTGCAAAACCCCATAGTGATTTTACGCAAATCTGACCGAGCGATGTTGTAGCCCAAACGTTTGTAAACATCCAGCTAGTTTCAATTTTGCTCCGGCATAATGCATTCAGTAGTTTAAAAACACTGACAGCACCTGAACTATTATCGTAAATCAATCCATGAATAAAAAAATGCTAAAAAAAAAACAGTCCTGTTTTAATATCCGATTTGATCAAACAATTGAGCAGGACTCACTGTGAGAGGGAGGCGGGTATCTCTGTACGGCTCTGACGGAGTTTCCGTAGTAAGAGGAGACGTGGTTACCCGATCCATCGATATTAAACAGTACATCCACATCGTCAGTAAGGGAATACTGAGATGGGTCCATGTAGGAGTGGCCAAGGCTCGGGTGATGCGGGTCGGGATGTTGACCGTTCAGTACCGCTGGATGGTGGCCCATCCAACGGGGCTGGTCCGCAGTTACCTCCATTGCCGATACCAAACGCTCATGCACACAAAATAATCGGCAAGTAAGCAAGAAACGTGAAAATTTGCAGTCCAAACTCCAGCGACGTTAAATCCAACTCTTTAAATAAACTGCCTGCCGTTGGTCACCTGCAAATGAATAAAACAAATGACAACATCCACTGTGCACCCAGCTGTCAAAGTGATTGCTGTCGTAATTAGCGTCAATCATTCGCAGTGGCGTCTATGAGTGCATTCACTGCCACGCGAAATGGCTGCTCAAGTTTACACAAATTAATTTAAAAATGGACACCCACGCGCTTTTTAACTGAAGTCCATTGATATTTCCAGGTCCACCCTGTAGACTCCAGCTTTTCACTGTAAGTTCAAATGTTCTGTGGCGAGCACCCAACAAGTTGACCGTGATGTAACACGGTCTATGCGATACTGCATACTAATGTCTGAACTTAAAACTCAAAGATCAAATCTCTATGCTTTTGCGCAGCAACGCTCTCTCTCTCTCTCTCTCTCTCTCTCTCTCTCTCTCTCTCTCTCTCTCTCTTTCTCTCTCTCTCTCTGACTTTTTTTTACAGTGAAGGCATTCTTTTAGGGTGGCGCCAGGCAGCTCAGTGCTCACAGACAGCTGCGGCGATGCAACTTCAGGAGGGACGGGCCAGTGACACTGCCGGGGGAGGGGCCAGACTTGCTTGGCCTAATTGAATGAAGTGAGTGAGGCGACAAACGATCAAGAAGTGGTGCAAAGCCAATGTTATTTTCCAAACTGCGTGTCATCTGATTCACAGTGTGATTTAGGCTAAATGTTGTATGCGTATAATTACTGAAATGATTTGAAATCAAATATTATGTAGGGTACTTTGTATGTAAGTGTTTGTTTGTCCATGTCTCCTAAAAAAGTTGTATTCATTTTCCTCATTAAATTTAAAGAGAATACAATATTCAATAATACGGAATCATTGTAGTAATGTTTTAGCGTGAATGTCAGGAAAAGTTAAACTATACAGTATATTTGCTAGCATATAGTTTTACACAGGTTGGATTTAATGCTCAGTCTGAAGAGTCACAAATCCCCAGACCATAATAGTTTAAATGTATGAAATGTCTGAAAACGAGTTGGCATTGTAATGGGAAGGCTTGCATATATTCAATAGACCAAAGGCAATTTACCTATCTTATTACTAAAATACCTTTCAGCGTATAATTGTTTTTTAAAATATATTATTGATGTTCAGTGACTGGAATTACGATTCTGATGGGTTTCCCTGAGCTCTTATTTAAACATTTAAAATTTCTGAGCTGGACAATAATTTGCGAAGCATGTGGGACCAATGACAGGACCTAACATTACTGTTAACTCAAAACTGTGACAGTGCGTCCTCTCGCGGTGACAGCACTACAATTCGCTTGAGTGGCGGGCCAAATTGTGCTAATTTACCGGCTATGTAGTCCAAAGTGGGCGAGAACATTGTCGCGGTTCAAATGAGCGGGGAACTCCCACACCTCAGCATTTCGCTGACCTAGGAGATCTGATATTTTCCATTTCAAGACATGACACATTCAGCTGTAGAACGTTACCACGCGTAACCAGAAGTATTAAAATCCAATGCCAATAACAAATATTCAGATATTCCAGTTTGGGTGCCCAGTAGGTCTACCCCAAGAGTGCTTGTAGGCACTGGGGGAATAGATGGCTGCGCCTTCGATGCAGAAGAATATGCTGAAATAGTCATCCTCATCGAATGCCAGGGGCTTATATCATCTGAGAAGGCTACAGTAGCCTTCCGCAGTCAGAACATGCATTTCGGGCTGATTCGTGTGTGGGCGCGGCGCGCACTTGCTAAGGGTACAGGGCACGTTGCATTTCATCTATTGCATTTTGCTTTGGCGTTTCTCCCAGTGAAATCAGTATAGTAACAGTTACACTGTAGCGTGTTGTCAGCGATTGAAACGATAAAAGGGGTGTTTTTTTAATTAGCTCGTTAGGGATGTGTGTATATGATGTTAGTATTTCTGAACCTTTAGAGCAGATACTCGACTGCACTTCGAAAAAACCTTAATCTAGCAAATGCATGACCTAGCTTGGGACAATATTTTATCCTATATATGATCCATTTATTTCCTACCAAAGGGGATACGTGGAGAACAATTGATTAATTAAAATATTATGGTTTCTCCTGTAGAATCATAGTCAGCGGTTTTTCTTGTCAGAAATATAAAAAACTGTACAATATGCAGATTGTATATGCATCTGTGTTCACATTCTTAATTGTTTTTACTCAATCACAAATCTCAGAACTTTAAATAACTAAAACTATAGACAAGCTCTTAGAACTTGTCTTTGTCGATGCAATCACTTCATCAGACGACAGAAATTGATTTTTAAGATAGATCCTCTCTCACATTCATTTTAATACGTTTAAAAAATATGACATAAAGTTAATTCCCTAAAAATAAATAAAAATACCCCTCGTATTTGTGACGGTAATTTGTACATCATAGGTTTAACTATAGAGTGCGAAAACAGAATTATTTGGCTTCTAGTATTAGGAAGCATTTAATTTCAATTCCAAAAAAAACCTAAATAACAGCAAATGTGAGACAAAAGTTACATTGGATTGCATTGAACTACCCTGCTGTCACTGCTCGGCTATTAATGAATCCATGTAATTATCCTTTGAAAATATGGTGTTATCCTGTAGCCTATATAGCCTATACCATATGTACTTCGATATCAGTGCTATACTTTATTTTGAATGGACAATCCTCATTATATTTTTTCTTGGTTAATTGGCTGGTATTTTAGAGCTTACAAAGATCATGGAAACTGTCCCATTGGTGAAACCTGAGCACATGTGGTTTGAATGAAAACATGTGTCCTTTTAATGCTGTTAGTTAGAATGAAAACATGTGTCCTTTTAATGCTATCAGTTATAATCCCTCCATCAGTAAATACAGGATGGGAATATGGTGGATAGCCCTGATACGCCAATGTCTGGTGTGCGCAGTTTGCACATTAACAGACACAAACACCCGAGTACATGCAAAAACACACACACACATATATACACAAGCGCACCAGCTTGTATAGATTTTTAAGAGTGCAGTTACAAAATGAAACCCCGTAGCAACAGTGTTACATCCGACTGTTAATGTCAGCTCTCATCCACATCCGCCGTATGTACAACTCAAGCGTCGCAAGGCGATGTCTCGTGGAGTACCCGATTCAAACCCTAATGTAAATGTACAACTGTCGGGTGATAATCGAAGTGTGACAGCACTGGAGGTGAATGTAATGATTTTGTAACAGAACGCTGATTACAATCAGGAAACATATGTGGGTGCGAATCAGAGGCTGCAGATCTGTATCACCTGTCAATGTGTGGATGTATATTGATAAAGTGTTAAGGTCCACGCTTTGTTTATTATTGGGTCCTTATCATTGCGTCATGGTTCCAGTATTAAAAGTAAAATAGCTATATAATAATAATAATACTATAAAATTATTGTTGTTCCTGTGGTTTTTTGTTGTTGCTCAGAAAGGTTTTTTGTTGTTGCTCAGCTGTGCCTGCAGCCTGAGAGGCTGTCAGTAAAGTGCTTACATCACACATGAAAAATAGGAAACATAAAAAAGACCTTCTCAACGGCTTTCAAAATATTTTTTGGCCAAGTAATAGAAAGCTTCAATACAGTGACAATTTTCCTGCGCAGAATTGTGTGTATGGTGAATGTTTTCAGCTGGCCAGGGCACTACATTGGGTGTGAATTTCTTCTCAATGTTAAAAATACCAGGGAATTGAGATTCTCCACAAAGAAACAAATCGGTTGTTCTTTTTTATTTTATATTAATGCTAACAGCAATATAATAAAACATTAAATACTGCAAATCATTGGTATAATATTTTAAAACTATATAAAAATAATTTACGAATTTAGCATTACAAATTAACGACCCTTGCTTTATAGGACCTGAAACCGTTATTAAAAGAGCTGCCTACTTCGGGTGCAGGCCTATATGACTAAGAGCAAGTAATGTTATGTACTCAGGTCCTTTCAAGAATAACAGGCTATTTTCTCATTGGGTTTCTCACTGTTTTCTCAGAATCTAACGGAGGTGAGAAATTATTGTGTACTTGCAATGATGTTTTTTCTTGGAACACTCAACCGAAAAGAGACAAGGTAGAAATACTTGGTAAATCTTTGCGACATTAAAACGATAATGCAGTCCTCTTATTTTTCTGTCCCAGTTATAATTAATTTGCAAGTTTCTTCGATATGGTATAATAAAATGTGCCTTGCTTATCATCTACAAATGTTTTACCCGTTTAAAGCCGTCTCGAAATTGATAACTAGAATGTTGTTAGTGTAAGTTTTTCAATGAACGAAATATAGGTGGCCAGGGTAACGTTTAATTTTCGGCCAAATGGAATTCGAATCTTGCATAAAAATAAATGAAGGAATTAATAATTCGCTGTTACGTGAAAGCACCACATCTAGCGACTAGCCCTCATGGGGACAATTTTGCACAATTAGATGCTTTCTTCCCTGTGTATGTTTCAGCAATACTTTTTTTCCACATGAAAGGAACAGCAGCAACATTTCCAAAGTACCCGCAAATGCTCGATGCTAATAATATGATCATTCGAAGCGCGTTTTTCCAAACAGATAATAACACACCAGTACACATTAACAGACATACAGAAATATACGTTATTTCCCGATATGCATAGTTAAGAAACACATCGCCGATAAAAAAAAATGTTTATTATTATTTTAATCATATTGATACGCTCATTAAAAATCCTTGGCAGCAAATATACAGGAGCAGTGGTCATAGGGACCCTCTACGGAGTGCTACATGATTAAGACTAGCAGTCACACTCTAGCAGACAGTTGTATATAAAATATAAACATTCACTTACCTGCAAAGCAAAAGCTGAATCGTGTCTTTTGTGGTCCGATGCAGTTTTGAGGACAAATAACACCTAGATAGATGCGCCGATGGAATTCAGACTTCAGACGGCGAGGGGAATACCTGGGCGCGTTACAGTTTTCTGCCCCAGCCAACAGACGCGCGCACACCAGCCAACGCAGCTACTTACCGTTGTTACTGTATGTTAAGTCAGAGTTCTTCCGGGTTGGTGCTGGTTTGGAGGAAAACACATTTTCCCAGGCTATAGTAAAACAACAATAGCCTGTATACTTGCCTTGAGCCATGTTCACATAACGGGGTGAAAGAGACAGGGGTGGAACAGGTACAGGCGATAGGCTACCATACTCAGTCGTCATTTGGTAGAGAAAACATTGGAACCGCATCTAGGAAATAACAATACTTCACAAATGATTCACGAATATGCATGGTGGAATTTAATGCTTTTGTTCTGTAATGTAGCCTATGTATCATGATACATCCGCAGTTTTGAGTAAGGGGGCTTACAAAGGCTGTGTGTGTGCAAGCGTGTGTGTGTGCTTATCTATGTGATTGATTAAACTAATATATTAAATTCTGATGTGACATTTCAAAGAATTATAAAACCCTCCCATCTTCAACCCTCGAAATGAGCGCTCTGCTCTGACTAATACATGTGATCGGCTCTTCCTGCTCTGTTTAACAAGCAACTCACACAAACACAAACACATTATGCTGACGTAGCTGTCACTGTGAAATGTGAACTGATGAAACGACCATTCATCGTTAGTACAGTAAGTCAATTAGGAAAGTCCAGCAAAATTGAGATCATTTTAGGGAAAAAATCCCTGTAACTTTAATGGAGCAACAATCCCAATCATATATTTAAAATTATTAATTTAATATTCCCAATGAAAAAAGAGTTTTTATTTACAAAGTATTTCTAACAGAATTATGTTTGAACACACCCGGAGGATAATTTCTGAATAATCTGCATTAGAAGTAAACAACATGCTCATAATCAATGCCTTATTATAATAATGTTAATGTGTTGATAGTATGCTAAAGTAGAAAGTACACATGCTGCTTTGATAAAATAAAACACAGGTCAAACCATTTTATGTTTCCACTGACATTCTACAATAATCAAGAGTAACCTACGAATGTTTGAAGAAATAATGTCTAGCAAATTCATTTGTTTGATCCCTTTCAATGATTCGAGTTTAATACTGGGACTATAGGTTGTTATATTTCCAATTTCAAATGAATATGCATGCAAGTAGTGAAATTAGTAAAGCATTTTAAAAATCAATCCTGTAATTTTTGTTTTGGGACGAATATTGAATGAGAATCGCCAAATCTAGTGCCTGAAACAGAATGGTATGCTTTCCTTCGAGTAGTAATTGTACAGAATCGTTATTTATATCGGAACTGACGTCAGATCCCATGTGACGTTCTGAATTTATGTCAGTATAATAGTGTTTTAATGCAAGTATAAAGTTGTCTTTCTATGTCAAAATATTTGCATATGCTTTTTGTATTTATGTGTTTTATTAACTGGGAATTTTTCACAGATAACCCACTGAGGGATTGTGATGCACATGTTAATCCCGTTCCAGAACTGATTAATTATTTGGCATATTCATACAATCGGTTATACAGTTAAAACCGTTGAATGGGCCAGTTAATTGCTTGCTTGTGTATCTTCTCAGGTTCATCGGCACGTTGTCAGAGTAGTGTAATTTTTCGCGCGTTTGCAATCTTGCGCTTCCAGAAACCTACCTTATTCTCATCTATATTATACAATTAAGCTTTTCTTTATGTTGCCGTTTATTGTTAATAGTGTGACTGCAATCATTTCCAAACTAATGTCTGTTGGCGTCAGCCATCACATATTTTATCTTTATTTCAAGTTCAATTTTTAAAGAAGTTTCCCAATATACCCCGTTCCAGATTTTTTTTTTTTTTTTTTTTTTTTGAGGGGGGGGGCAAGAACGCCCCATGTTTGTTTATACCACAGTGTTGCCTATGCAGTGAAGTGTGAGTTAATCAGATCTTGAATGACCGCAACGAAAAGGAACCTTTTTAAAAATGTATCCTGTTAAGCATGTAACGTTGCCTATACTCCAGCTAACACGGTGTTTTTTTTAAACAGCATCTCTTTCTTTATTTCAAAATATTTGGCCGAGGAGAGGGGGAATTATAAACGACTCACCGCTTATCTGCGCCCTTCACGTATGCAGGATCACAGAGGCCGATTAAGAAAGAAGTCAGAGCCAGCGCAGGATTCATAATGATTTGGAATAATGAATCCTTATCTCCCCGCACCAGATTATCTGCCTTTCAGCTCGCGCTGTTTTGTTACACGGGGTAATTCATTGCATCTAATACATCACAACGACTCCGATGGTGGAGAGCGATGGCCAATGTTGTGAGAGAGAGGGTGGGGTGGGGTACTTTTATATCCTGTGGCAGTGAAATGTCTTTAAGATTTTTAATTGGTGAAATTTATGGGGGATCTGATAAGGAACGCGAGGTGTAATCTTGCCTTCTAGCCTCACCCCACAACCCACTGCACTGCCTAGTAATTAGTGTGTCAATTTCAACCTGAAATTAACATGATCGACCTTCTTTCGTTCCTGTACGCTGGGAGGATCGATTTATTTTTCAGCAAGAAGAGATAATTCATCATAAACAGTGAGAAAGATGCAGCCAAACGGAGATAGCACAGTATAAACATCTAAAAAGATTCTATTGCATGTATTCGTTTCCAACCCTTACCTCGACCATACTAAAACCCTATAAAAATAATATTAAGAGTAATATTTGGCAAATTCATATTATAGAATTATTTAGTGGGCCAAAAATGTAATGTGCAAAAATCTGAGGTTATTGTCTTTCGTTTTGAGACAAAACTGTTACTGTTGTGGAGGGTTAGTGTAAGTTGTTAATGTAACTTTTTGCTTTTTGCAATAATGATGATGCAATATTTATAAATAAATAATACATAATGGTGCAATATTTCATAAAATCCAATATAGACATGAATGTGCAATATGGTCATTCATACTGTGTACATGTCTTTAAAAAGGGCCCTCAGCCTAGCTTGTATTGATGGAAATGAAACTTTTTGTGGAAAAAAAAAACTTGTGGCTGTTTTGTCTCTCTATACCAAACAATAAAGCAAAAACAGGAAGCTTTAATCATATTTGTTGTGTGTATTATTGAATAACAACAATTATGTGTTACTAAAAACGTTGATCAAATTCTATTACTGTACTAGCCTGTAGCTACTGCTGCAACCACTACTACTACTACTACTAATAATAATAATAATAATAATATGTGTAATATATAATTTGTAGTTAGTTTTACGTTTTGAGCCTGATCACCATGTAGACAAGTTTTTTTTGTTATTATGCTATCAATTTTACTGGTTTTCCTACTTTCCCTGCCTTGACAGTCATGAGGATATTAAGACTTATTGTGGCTGATTTTGTGTTTGCACGTGGGCATAGCTTGTTTTAAAGGCGGCATGACATTCATAATTTGCATAAATAGTCGGTCCAATATCCTTAGTATAGAGTCAGACATTGAACACGAAGTCTTCACCTGGTTCGTCACAGTTCATCCGACCCCCTTTGCCACCCATCGGCACACAGACTGTCAGACGAGGCATACATAGGCCTACCTATCAAGTTGGGGGAAATAGATATGGTCCCAGCTGGCTTTGGCCCAGTCTAAGGGTCACAATCAGCAAACATGCATTTCAGGAATGATGGGGTATCATACGTGAAACATCATCGTAGCACTTTGATTGTGGTCTTAATGAGAGGGCTGCAAAACTTGGGCGGAAACCTACATTTGAGAATCCTTTACCGTTGTACTACTAAGTCGTTAAGTTTTGCGAATGCCCGTTGGGGGATATTGGGAGACGTGAAGCGAACTCAGAGGGGAAAAAGACCATTTCCATTGCAATCCGCTGAACAAACGGCTAACATTTATCGCTTACACCCCGCCTGGCGACGTCCTGGCGCTCCAAGGACAGCCGAGTCCGGCTACAATGTCCAGAAAGCCCTCACAGAAAGCAGGTCTGTTACTGTATCATGTTCTCCAGATCCCCGGCGCGCACCGTCTTTGCTTTCAAACGGGACCTGACCACGTTATGCTTTACTGCCGCGAAACTCTAAATGAGTGCCACAGGCAAATCCCAAGTGGAGTCGGGGTCAAGTCCGTTCAGTCAAATTTGATACGCGTCTCTCCATCTGAACCTGTGTATAGCTGTGTCTGAGAGTCGGCTTCAGAGGATTTAGATGTAGATCAGCCCAGGAGAGCAGTGTGCCCTTTAACTTGCTTGCTAGCCTTCTAGTCTAACTGATACAGTGGCACAATGGGATATTTATGGCATTCACAGAAATGGTTCCATTAACGATATTGGCTACATCTTGTAACTGGTTACAAAATGTATTGAACTGATGTTTTCTCTGAAGCTAAATATCTTCTTGACATTTGAATCAAATAAAAAAATATATCTATTATCTAGGATATATTTCCTCTGTGGTTGAAATGCATGACTTCAATCTCATTGAGCTGTACAGGACACTTGAGTACAGTCAGGTACCAGACAGAACATTTTTCTTCTGTGAATTATGTATGTGTATTTTAATTAGATACCTGTTCTACATGGGAATACCCAATCACAGTTGCACAATTTCAACAGTCTACATAATCACCAATACAAGTATAATCATTTTAAGTTGACAAATGTGTAATGTTCTCAAAAAAACTAAAACAGCTTTGCAAACATCTCCACTAATGTATTTTTTTTGTGTGGTAATCTACCTATGATAGTCTATATATCCTGTGTTTCAGAATGCACTGTAATATGGAGAAGTAAAAGGCACCCGACTTCCCTTTTGACTGACACCCCGTCTCAGAGAACATGTTCTAATCCCAGCTTCGCTCCAGCCTTTTCATAACTCGTCTCTCCTCACGAGATGGGGACTCAGATGGTTGCCACGGAGACGGTGATAGTACTAAGCCGTTTCCTCGCTATCCAGGAGACCGTTATTCTGAGAGCATGGCCATTTGCAGCAAAGGTCCTCACAAAGTCATCCACAACACAGAGCACTCATACATCACTGAGCAACAAAATCAGCACACTGCACATCTGAAAAAGAAAAAAAAATGCCCTTTATTTAACAGTCACAACAACAAAAAAATCCACCTTTTGTAATAGTCCGGAGTTGTGCATTGTGACGTTGAACTTGAGTGCAGTTATTAGTAAACATGAGGCTATCCCAAGTCCTGTTTGCCGCATACTACTGAAGAAGAGAGCCAGTGCCAACCAGAGGACACTTTGAACAAGCCTAGCTAGTGGGAGCTTAGATAGCTGATTAACAGGCTGTGCAGTTCTGTTGAACCCATGAGCAAGGTAGAACACTCAAAGTGCTTTAGTAGATCTCAGTGGAGTACAATAGTCTGCTATACTCTGCATAACACCATCTGCTAAATGCCTAAAATGTAATATAGCGGTAATATGAGCAAGCCAGTTAAACATGTCCTTGTTCACCTATAACACGGTGCCCTTTCAGTTACATGGCATGAAGAGGATAGACACTTTCACTTTGCTCCAAAATACAGCAGACGCAGACTACTGCAAACAGCAGGAGTCTGTTTTTTTGAGGCATTTGTAACAATTTTTGTTCTGAAATGATATAACACAATAAGTTGTTTCCTTACTACAGGATTATCGGGTTTCTCATGCACGGCTGTGGAACATAAAAAGGACTATTATAAACTTGATTTATTGACAGGCCACACAGCTTAAAGGAAAAAGCAGTGAACCTGATGCTGCATGTACCAGACCACACTTGACACCAAACTTCCTCTTACCACCCCTCCGCCCCAAACCCCCGCCCCTGTCCAACGCTCAGGGGGCCAGTGAAATAATTATGGGAATAAAATCTTAAATGGCAGTATGTGATGGATAAAAGTCCTCCATTAAAGACTCACACAATGGAAAAAGGGAGGCTTGCAGCTCTGCAAGGCCCACTGCAGAACCCTGGGAACCTAAAAAACAGTGCCTTATGTGAATGCATCACACTTCATCCTCTGTCTGTGTGTGTGTGTGTGTGCGTGCGTGCGTGCGTGCGTGTGTGCGTGCGTGTGTGTGTGTGTGTGTGTGTGTGTGTGTGTGTGTGTGTGTGCGTGTGTGTGTGTGTGTGTGTGTGTGTGTGTGTGTGTGTGTGTGTGTGTGTGTGTGTGTGTGTGTGTGTGTGTGTGTGTGTGTGTGTGTGTGTGTGTGTGTGTGTGTGTGTGTGTGTGTGTGTGTGTGTGTGTGTGTGTGTGTGTGTGTGTGTGTGTGTGTGTGTGTGTGTGTGTGTGTGTGTGTGTGTGTGTGTGTGTGTGTGTGTGTGTGTGTGCGTGTGTGTGTGTGTGTGTGTGTGTGTGTGTGTGTGTGTGTGTGTGTGTGTGTGTGCGTGTGTGTGTGTGTGTGTGTGTGTGTGTGTGTGTGTGTGTGTGTGTGTGTGTGTGTGTGTGTGTGTGTGTGTGTGTGTGTGTGTGTGTGTGTGTGTGCATGTGTGTGTGTGTGTGTGTGTGTGTGTGTGTGTGTGTGTGTGTGTGTGTGTGTGTGTGTGTGTGTGCATGTGTGTGTGTGTGTGTGTGTGTGTGTGTGTGTGTGTGTGTGTGTGTGTGTGTGTGTGTGTGTGTGTGTGTGTGTGTGTGTGTGTGTGTGTGTGTGTGTGTGTGTGTGTGTGTGTGTGTGTGTGTGTGTGTGTGTGTGTGTGTGTGTGTGTGGACAGCTGTAGGGGAGTACAGAAACATGGACAGGAGCAGGGCACTCTGATCCTCATGCAGGTATGAGCGCAGACGGGCAGAGCAGGGCCTGTGCTTCCCTGCAGCTCAGAGCCTTTGTGCCACTCATGGGTCTTTGTTCAGCGGGGATCTGGGATAATTCTCCAGCTTTAATTGTTTACCACAAAAACATGTTTGTTTTTCTCTTTTAATGTGTTTGCTTAGCTGCATTTATTTCAAAGCTGCTTCCTTCTTCTCCCCCTCAAAAAAATGAAGATGTTTACATCAGCAAGAAAAGAAAAAAAACTGGCAAGCCGCACCATTTTCAGAAAAATAAGCGTGTGGAACCGCGTTTGGCAGCCCCTTAGCCTTATCATAGAAAACTGAGCAATCTGAATGAGAAAGAACAGAATGCAGAGCCACTGAAAATGTCGGCACTAGCTCCCCCTACAGGAAGGTGGGTGTGTGTGCTAATGTGGTCTGGAAGACCCTTTGGGTTAAACAGCCATAATCCTTCATGAACATGTGACCTGAGACAGTAAAACTCCCTGCACCTGGAGAAGGCCAGGTCCAGTCACAGCGGACACAAACACTGCCCAAATATCCACATATATTTTCCACTGTGCGTGTAGACTGGATCTTTTGTGTGTGTGCACTGTACACAGGACTGACTGAGAGGAATAACATGAAAGAAAGAGTGAAAGGATGGAGGGAGGGAAAGAGGGAAGGAGGAAGCCTGGGGGAATAGTGCAGGAGGCTGTGTCTGTATGATAAGCACTGGCTGGGGAATCTCTCAGGTCATGACAATGGCACACAGATTCCACTATCTCTGCTGGTGTTAATTATCTAAATTCCCACTTAACCTGAGCTGGGACCCTCTCAGTAAGGCGTCTGTCAATGGACACATGCAGTGCGCACATTATGGGCTGTCCCCTAGTGAAATCGATTATGTAAAAAATTAACATACAATGCTACTGTAAATGTGTCCTAATGGCTCAGTCAGTGGGGAAATATGAAAATTGATATAAACAGAACGGTTTAGGTGTAAACCTTGCAGTGTGACTTTGAACACTTGAATTTAAATGGAGTATTTATGAGGGCTGGTCTCCTGTTCTTTTCCCATGACAGCCATACACTGAGGTTATGCATCTGTTTGGCAGGGGAAGTAATGAGCGTTGATTTATGTTCAGACAGAAAGAGATAAATTGGACTTTTTTTACAGAGAGTGATTGTATATCTTGAACTTAGCCTATACCCCTCTTTTTTTTTACATTTTTAAAATAATATTTTTAGTACTTTTCTGTTTATTTTATCAATGTTATTATTATGAAAATCAGAAACGATACAACTCCAGGTTGCCCATGATGGCACAAGCTTGTCTTGCAGTTTGCGTAGTTCCGGTCTTTCAAAACTGACAACTTTGTTATCCAGACTTGCTTTCCTACAGCTGGAGGCGTACCCTGCGCTAGCGACAGAGCCCCGTACGGGAGCTGGGCAGTCCCCTGACTATTATACTACACTGGCACTAATACGTGGTTTAATTCTGTTGCACAGGACCCCAGTTATAACCTGGCCAAGGGGTGAGAGGAACCTCAGAGTCCTTCCCCATGGTCAGGTCCGAACTCTTCACTGTTTGTAGCTGATCATGTCATATGTGTCCGCAGCTTCTGCCATCATACAGTGGTGGCAGAGGGCTTACCAACACCACTTTGAGTGACCCTTTCATAAAAAAAAAAAACAATGACTTAGTGTGTAGCTATGGCTAAATCCACCAGTAGAAAAGACTTTTCTTAGGCCTGCATATTCCCGTTGTTGGATAACAATGCTCGCACTGTTAGAAGAAGCCGTGCGTAATTGCCTGTTGTTATTGTTTCTTGTCGGTTTTTCATGCTCACTAAGAGCCCTATAATGAAAGCTAAATATATATAAACAGAATGAGACCAAGCTGAAAAGCAGGGATTTGTGATACGATACGGTGCGTTTCAGGAAGAAAGTCTGTAGAATCTGGCAAAGATCATAATTCACATAATGTGTGAATATATATGTGTGGGGATGCATGTTTGATATATGCACATATGTAAACATGTTTAGTTATATGTGCATAAATATTCATATATAATACTGTAATTTATGTATGTATTTATACATATATAAATTTACATGCATCTGTTGGCATGTGTGTATATATGTTTGTATACAGCATAGAGCATCACCATTCCCATTGGAGTTCTTCTGGTGTGGCATGATTTCTCACAGTCTAGTAAATGGCAAAGTCTTTGGGACTGTCACAGTCTGGTCAAGCATACCACAAAAACCCATAGATACTCTGCCCCTGCAAAAGAGATTCTGTCTCAATGGGACTCTCCTGGTAAAATAAAGGTTAAATAAAAAAATTAAAAGATCAAAATGATTTTAAGGCTGAGTATATCAGACCCTGTCACAGTTGTGCAGTTGTGTCTGACTTGTGAAGCTGACCAGGAAGTAACACAGCACTGCAGTGAGCATGCTCATTCCGCCCTGAAACATCTCCCTCTCTGTTTCCACAAAGCATATTTACCAAATATATTTCACTCTTCTATAACAGCTTAATAGCAAAACAAGTAACTATTACTAAAGGAAGAAGATAGATATACATATATGATATATGTCAATAGCAAAGAAAAAATAAAAGCAAAACTTTGGTACTTCTCATACAGGACCACCACATGATAATGGGTAGTGATAACACTGTATAATGCCAGCTAATAAAGTGAACAAATATGCGTGATAACAGAAGATGATGTGTGATAATTTCACATAGTAATTCCTGACTGATAAAATACGATAATGATCACAGTTATGAAACCTGATGATTTGCAATCATAGCACAGCATAATGCACAACGATAATGCATGGTAGTATGCGCCGATAATATGGAAATGTAATGCTCGATGAAAGCAGAATAATATGGCGATTCACGATATTGTACAACACTGTGCTGTTGATAGTGCATGATGAAGTATCGATGATAACACGCCACAGTGTACGACAATATCACACAATAACATCCAATATCAATGCTAAATAATGCATTAAAGACTGCTGCTTAATTTAAAAACACTGCCCTCATACTGCAAATTTATTCTGTTGTCTTGATACATGAAATGTTGGCATGGAGACGGCCACTCATATCACTCAAGCACATGGTTTTCAAGTTTAAAGCAATTCACCCAGGAGATTTATACCAAAACTCTGTCAAAGGGGGAAAAGCTCTCAAAAAGTAAAACAGCAGCACTCATTTCTCTGGTCTCAGTGTTCAGCTTATGACCAGGTCTCTTAAATTTCACTTTCAGGAAACCCAATCCAAGTGGAGTAAAGAGGCTGTTTATGTTGCTGTAATTCCCGTGACATTGATCCAAGCAGGACCACTTTATATTAACTAGTATAATTAAAATTCCCTGAACCAAAGCATAATAACATTTCTGTTTCCTTGCATGACCACTTAATCACTAAACTTACAAACAAGTGATTACTTCCTCATGAAATTTGAAAGTAATCGCACAAACCAAATATCATGCTTCTCATAAAACTGCAGTGCTGCGGTGCTTTTGGCCAAGAAATACTCCGGAGGTCCCCATTGTTTTTCCAAAGGTTGGCTCATGGAAAATGGGTCAGACTTGCAATACCCAGATGAATCCAAATTCAATGAATGCCAAAAATATAAACGGGCAGTGTGGATTCTACTAGCCAGAAAACTGCAAAATGATACCCAAACCAGGGCTCTGGTATTACGACAAATGCACCATAAATATTTTAGTCTCTGGTGGATATTATTTGTATCCATATTCTGCTTGTAGGCCTGGCACTGAAATGTTGGTGTTGGTTACCAAATGTTTTTAAAATAAAATTGTCATTGCAAAAAAAATTATTCCCCTTTCCCTATTCTGCTGAGCAAGCTAGTCTCAAATCCAAATATTCCATCTCTGTCAGAGTTCCTGATTAGCTGTGCAATTGGTTTTTCTGCCCAAGCAACCCTGTGATATGATTGGCCCAGGTTAGCTTAGTGTAGTATAGAGTCCCAAAAAAGCATAGTCTATGACACGCACTTCCCATCACTGGCCTTGGTGCTGACTGCAGAGGTGATTAACAGGGATAAGAATATGGATGCCATGTTTGACACAGAGGCCAGAAAAATGATGTACTGTGATGCATGATAAAAGCAAAAGAGGTGCATTATGAACTGTTTATTTCACAAAATGCTCACAAAAAATCATGTTTTCTAGATTAATAAATCCAGTTTTCTCTTGGACAATTAACAGTAGTCACTAAAGTATGACCTATCAGTGCCCAATCTTTTTTACAGTGTAAAAATACTGCCTTTAATCTAAAATTGTTCCTGTACTGCCCACTATTGGACACACTGAGATCTGCAATATTGGGTGTATTTGACATCTTTTAACACATAGGCATGTATGCTGTTTAATAAGCTGGAAGCTGAAGGTGCTGTCTTAATGTATGCCGTATCATGATATTCATAATTACTTTTTCTGGCCGACGACCGACTGATGTTGATCTGACCTTTTTTGCATCAATGGTAGAATTTGTTTAATTTGTTCCAACACTGCCATCTGGTGGACATACTGAGATCTAAACAAATGTATTGATATGAACTTAAGTCTCTTACAAATATTTTGCATCTTCAGTTATCCAGTCATATGATACATTATTCATACTTTTACTGGCATCTAAATGTGTGGACTACTTAAGATATACCTGAAGGAGAAGCCAAGTGCAACTTTAACATGGCCTGCATAGCTTTGCCTTGGCGCCCCCTAGTGTTACATATATGGAAGCTATTCAAATGAATAAGGCTGTAGAAAGTGATTTCCCTCATTGAGTTTACAGTCTTTGCTCCTTTGAGATTTTGGAAAGAGTGAGTTTTTTGATTCTACATCTTGATTCTACTCCTCGTATATGGTGCACTTTTTCCTCAACTATGGAATTAGTTTGAACTCTATTTGGTCCAATACTGCCTACTAGTAGACATTACTGGGAAGAGTAGTTAAGTCCATTGTTAGTGATTATGTCCTCAGCAGCAAAAATGTTGAAAAGCAGCAGCCAATATAAGAGTCATTCCTGACTGGTGTTTATGAAGAAAGGGTGTGTTAATGATCCTACCCGATTGGTCCAGATAAGCAAGGGTAGGTTTAAGGAACTCACCTGATTGGTCCAAATAAATGTACGTGTCTTCATGGATTGGCCCAGATGAAGAGGGGTGAAGCAGTGCTTTTGGGGTGCACCCCAGTGGCCAGTACACTTGGAGAAGGTGTGAAAATAGCATACGGACACAAACAGGTTCACATCTTTACACTCCTCTGTGGTTTCTAGTTTCTCTAAATCAGTAAGGTGTTTGCGTAAGTGAGAACGTTGTATACTCCATTCTAAGCTAACTGGTAATTCCCTGTACGTGAAGCCTCTGCTATAAACTTATTGGTAACTAGAAATGTTACCAGTCATCACAGATATTAGATATCGTCATATACCTTCGGTCTGAGGCAACATAATCTACATTTATATTATCAAAAATAAAAACATTTAATTGTTGCTATACAATGACTAAACAGCTCAGACCATTTTCATTTCTTAGCACTGATTAGCACCAACTGAAAGAGACATTTGCGGCTGATTTGTGAACATTTACACCAAACACATCTCTACTGCCTGAAGCAGATGACGTGTGGCGATACTTCCTGTTTTCGGTATTATATGAGTGGTTAGTTTTCTATTGCTTTTTCTAGTTTCATCTGTCCCCAGCTCACTCCTGCTGTAAAATGACACCATCGGTTCCTCTCTGTATCTGTCAGGCTTTCAGCAGGTCAGACAGTCTGAGTCGTCGGATGATAAGGAGCAGGACACTTCAAAATATGATTTTTGCAACATAAATAAACATGCTGACACTTATGTATATTTATGTTTTATCTGACAGGAGTTTCCACTGACACAGCTGACTGTAAAACACCACACAGAGAAGCACAGAGGACAACAAAACAGGGTGGGGGTGGAGGGGGTGGACGGCTGTGTGAACACCATAACAACATCAGACAGGCACTGGAACGACACAACTCACAGAGAGAGACGAGTATTAGGAAAAACGGTTTAATATCTGAGACAGAAGCGAAAAGAAAAACTGCATCACACAAGAACATACATTTACAAAAATAAGTCTGACTGTTCCAGCTACACAGTTAGGTTCACAGCAAAGGACAGCAAAACCAAATAAACCTAAACAGCTCTAATTTCTTTGATATCTTTGTTAAACTAATACAAAGTTCTAATTTGTTTTTATCGATTTTTGTAAAACTTATACACTGATCCACAGAGGGTGACTAAATACGTCTAAATCCTAATCATTTTATCGTGTAAACGTCACTATACAGGATTAAATTAAACTTATCGCTTTTGTATAGACAAGCTTCTAGAATTATGTATGAAAGTCAAAAATAAACTAGCATTCACCCGCTCCTTCCCAAAAAAGAAAAAAGAAAAAAATGAAAACAGAAAGGCAGGGGGAACAAAAGAGGGTGAAGAAATCAAGTCAAAGTTCTAGAAAATCTGTACGTGAAAACCCAGCTTTCCTGACACCGACCACAAATCAAACACAGGGACCAGTCTCACTGGCCACAGGACCAGACAACTCACGGATAGTTTTTTTGTTCCTTTAATCTCCTGTATAAAAAATTCCACTGGTACAAAATGCATAAATACAATAATAGAAATAGGAAAGCCTGCTTTTTTTTGTACGTTTAAGTTCACAAGTGACTTGGAACTTTTTGTTAAACAAACAGAAAATCATAAATCACATTTAATGTACAGATTTCCACTGAAATGCACAGACTTTGGCTTTTCTCAACTGTACTCGAAGCAATTTCTTAGGAGCTGTAAACAAAAATGATACTCAACTACAGAGAAGCTCTTTCAGCACAGGAAAACAAAACATACATTTTCCCTAAATTTGACACAGGAAAAAAAAGAAATCCAAAAGAAACCTATTTTACATCATTGTTAAATAGCACTTAAGATATTTATAAAGAAGAATATGGGAAATAAGGAGTGGTATAGCCAGATGCAAAAAAACCTATTGAGATCCCATGAGGTCAGAGACTTGACGGTGCTGCTCCTTTAAGGACACGGTCCTTTTGTGCTTTAACAAACCCGACTGTGTGTTTAAACTGTGCTCTTAAACTCAGTTACTGAAGGCCACCTTTCCCCTCTCACTCCAGTGTTCAGCACATCGACGCTGACGGTGAGGCTTTGCCAGAAGAGAGAATTTGCGTGTGAGAATTTAAAGTGTTCCGGTGCTAAACAAAAGGCTACCCTGTGTGTGGAACGTGTCACATTGTGAGGAGATATATGCGGTTGTGTAACACTGCCAGACAGAAATGACCCACACCACAACAACAACAACAACAACAACAACACAAATGCTTTCCTAAAAAGAAATGAAGTTCATATTTCCAAAAACTAGTTGTAAGTGCAAACATGGTCCTTAAGAGGAGAGTTCCTGTTTATGCTGCTATGAGTGGAACCACAGGAAGGCAAACACTGGCATGCAGTGATAACCACGAGTCCTTCACCGGCTGGGCAGGACCTGATTTGGCAGTTTCAGTAGAAATGCACTTTTATGTCCGCTTTTACGCGCACAAAAACATTACACAAAGCCAGTACCACTGAATTTTAACTGACAGCTAAAAGTATTTTAAAAATTGGCACTGGCAAGCAAGGTAGACAAAAAATAACATTTTGATGAATATTTCACAGTTAACAAAATCTTTGCATTGTTCCTATGGTTGTGCTTAGTTGTGACAAAGCTGGTAAGAGCTACACAACCGAAATCTTCCAGTTAGAACATTGTAAATCAGTAGTACCATACTATGTGTCTTACTTCTTCTTAGATACACATTTTGGAAGCATTGGCTTGTTTTGAAACCTCATATTTATGATTTAATAATAAAAGTAGTACTAATAAAAATAAAAAATACACTCCCCTGCTTTCACATTTTGTGTATATAAAGAAATTCAGTGCTCAGATCAAACTGCTATTTGTATGACTTAGTTCCATGTGAAGGAATGTTTTTCCAAAGGGCATCACCTCTAGTAGATTATTACCATGATAAATAATTAGAAGCATTCCTCAGCTGCAATGAAGGTAAACTCAGAATCCAAAATGGCAGAACTTTCAAAATACAGTCCTTTATGTCCGAGACACAGTACAAATTAACATACACTGATCTCCCACTCTTGAGCACTGCCGCTACTCCCACCCCCAACTTACACGCACACATGCACGCACCCACACACACACAAATGGTACTGTGAGATCCACTGGACAACATTACTGCAATACTGACTGGCATCATGAGGGTGTGTCTGCCTGGACATACGTGTGGATGTATACATGTGAATGTGCTTATCGTGCATGTGCAAACGTGTGCAAGCTTGCGCATGTGTGCGTGTGTGTGTGCGTGTGTGTGTGTGACTGCAGGAGCTCTGGCTCTCATGGGTTCTCATACATAGCCTAACAGTAAAGGTGAACATGGGCACTTCTTAAACAGAAAAAAAAAAAACACTAACAGTTTCAGGCAACAAGACCACAGAATAGCAAGCATTTTTTTTCCAAATCTTCATCATGAAATATGAGGGATATCCATACAAAAACACGTAATAAAATACCCATGTTATCAAATCATTTCACAGGAAATACACTGAAAGCTGTGTACCTCAGGAATTTGGCACAAAATTCCACTGATTTATGTTTTTATTTACAAGGGAAAAAAAAATCACATTTTGCTGAACAACGAAACATTTAAATATCATTTCCCACAGCAATAAGAAAAACAAGAAAAAACAAAGCTTCACAAGCATTTTTTGGAGGGTGGGGGGTATTTCAAATCACTAATTACTCAAGAAATTTTGCAAACAGGGACGCATAAAAAAAAAAAAAAGATGGTAGTAATAATATGAAAGGCTCGGTCTATTCAAGTAAACTTATTTATTTTAGTCTTTAAAAATATGCAACATTTAAGACTGGTTAGACTCCTGATGAAACCACACAAGTGAATCCACAAAAAGCACCAACATTATAACGCAGGACGCAGTTGCTCTGTTTATTCTCTATACATTTAAAGAGTATAAAATATAAGTAATTTCATGTGCATTTAACCATGGATTGTCTTACTGTGAGTCAGTTCAGCAAAAGGTGACGCTTAGGTAGCTCGATCTCCCCAAACAGGGCGAAGGGTTTTTTTTTCTTTTCCTTTTTGTCGAAACCATAAACTGCTTTAGAAAAAGTGGTTCTATAAATAGATTCAAATGAGAAAGTGAGCCGCTTCAAATGGCCTTATCAAAAACATCACTGCCTGAAAAATGTAAAAACCAGTACAGAGCAACACTGACAGAGATTTTAATATTTATCAGACAGTTTTGGAAGTAGACACTGGTCAATCCCGGCCTCGTATTGCCAATCCCTGTACTCTCTTTCAAGTTTACTCTCATGAAAGAAGGACAAAAGAAACTCGGAGAGAATTTATATATAAAGAAATACACTTCACCACAGGCTTTGATTTAATTATACTTGTGTGCTCTTGTTTCTTGTATGACTGCAGCTAAGCTTTCACATTTACCTGCTCTTCACTAGCTCCCATTCCCTCCCACACTCCCACAATTCAGCTCAAAATGAGGTCACATGCAACAAACAAACAAACAAAATTTTCAAAAAAAAAAAAAAAAAAAAAAAAAAAAAGGTCAAGCTAGGTTCAAAGGTCAGTAGGAGGAGACCAGGTTATGATCAGGTGAGCTCAGAAAAAGACATCGGAAACAATGACGGGACGATGAGACGTGTTTTTGGACGCCACGGAGACATGCTAGGCAAACCATGAGCTAACAGGCATGGAGATGTTCTAGGGAATAAGAACAAGGGAGAGGATAGAATTACACACAGACAGAGGCTCGGCAGCACAGGTCAAACGCTTCAGTCATGGGTACGACAAACGAAACCGCAATGCAAATCTCACAACCGGGATTCTCTTCACCACAATTTGCATTTGCATTTTCAACAACATCTGAAATTAAAAAAAAAAAGGAAGAGGAAGGCACACATTCGTGTACAGTACATAGACACGTACACACACGCACATTCATTACACTTGCCCAACCAGACCACTCTCTCAAGCATAAACACGCGCACACACACACAGTCTCACTGCACACACACACACACACACACACACACACACACACACACACACACACCACAAGAACACCCAAAGCAATCCATCAATAGCCTTTTCCCCAACAGGAGATAAGAGAATGGATGTTATTTTGGGTGAAACTATTCAAAGTCGGAAAAGACAGGTAAAGGATGGAAGGCAGGAAAAAGTACCAATGGAGAGAGGGAGAGAAAGAGAGAGACAGGGAGGGAGGGAGGGAGGAAAGCAGGAACACAGACCAAAGGAGCAGAGAGGACAGGTTGTGCCGTGCGGAAGCAGAGAACAATAAACATGGTTCCCTGTTCTGAATCCTACAGGACTACTGCAGCTAACAAGGTATGTTCTTTACGTATCCAATAAATTAACATCAGACAATAAATAACATCAGTTTTTTTCTGTGGCAGTAAAAACTTCTGTAGAAAAATAGAACTGCTTTTTCATTTTTTTTTTTTACAAATAAAATGTACAGGCCTGTGGCTTTCTGTACTTTGAATTTTATCTTTCAAGAAACATCAAGTATGTTCAGCTTCCCCCACAACACTTCTACACTTTATTTTTTGTATTTTTTTTTGCTGTAGACAGAATCATGACTTAATGTGATTTTTATCTGTAATGCTCAATACAACATCCCATTCCAATAAAGACCAATGTGATCTGACCAAGTAAAGAATATGAGTAGTATAACATAATTAGACAGACATAAATATATCCAAGCGAAAGTCAACACATGGATGAAGGTTTGGGTATGAGGGATTCTGTTGCCCTGGACTACGGGGGAGTAGCCAGAGCAACATTAACCCTTTGAGTCCAGATTGAAGCTTGAGCAGAGCAGCAGAAAATTTCCAGTTTGGCACTACAAGGTTCATTCTTAACTTCACATTTTTATGTTTGTAAGTAATACTGTTTCAACAACTCACAGTTGTAAGAAAGGTTTTGTATTTGTTGTGTAACAACGTTTAAGTAATAATAATAATTTCACAGCTCAAAAAAAAAAAAAATCTATCAATAACAGCAACTCATGTATTTCAAGTCACAAAAACAAAATGGCAGAAATGGAAGTGTTCATGTGGGAGGGGGGGAGGAATTAAAAATACTTTGAACAACTGCTCAAAATGAATTAAGGGGATTAAGTGTGTGTCCGCCATGTTGTGAAAGGTTGAAAGACACACCCCACTTCCCTCCCCCAGTCTCTTAATGGGGGACTTACCCTTGTAGTGCTAGCGTGAGAGCAGTAAAGCGCTAGTGGCTAACATCAGTAGGGCTTGCTGTCATTCTTGGAGCGTTTCAGCTGCACCTTCAGCCTCTTCATGCCGATCTGGAAGCCGTTCATGGCCTGGATGGCAGCCTGAGCAGAAACCGCATTATCATAGCTGACAAAACCTGGGGAAAAAGAGAAGAGCGATTATGAGAAAGTGTAAAAGGAACATAAAAGAGAGAGAGTGTGAAAAAGATGGACAGTCAAAGTGAAACCGCATAGGACCAGAGATACTGAATTTGAGACAGAAGCTGGACTCTAGAGGAACAGGTACTCTGTGTAACAGCTTTCATGTTATTACAGGTAAATCAGGGTCCATAATGAGTGTGGCACCTGTGTGCTACAAGGCAGTGCAACTGACACCAAAACTGGGCTAATGACTATAGTGTGGCAATTCTGAGTAAGCAGAGTGGAAAGAGGCAGCAGTTTACATCATGTGTTTCAGAAAACAAATGCACAGCCTAGGCTGCTGGTCGGATGGTTTGCAGAGAGAGACTGGAGGCATACCAAAGCACTTGCTCAGATTGGTCTGTTTGTCAATGAAGACTTTGGCAGAGACCACATTTCCGAAAGGCATGAACATCTGCAGAATGTCCTGGTCTCCAAACTCTTGTGGCAGGTGGTAAATGAAGAGGTTAGCTCCCTCTGGGCCTGGAGAAAGACACACACAAAGAGATTGCAATGTGGGAATGAATCCACTGGAGGGCGCCAACGGAGTATAAAACATGTATGAAAAGGGGGAGTTAGTCAATTCCCTAAACTACCCCACCTTATCCCACCAGTTTCCATTCTAGTGTTGGATGGCCACAGTGTCTGCTGGCTTTTGGTGTTTCAGCACTCAAATTATCCACTGAAATCACAGACTTGCTAAAGAGCCTGAACCAAGGTCTAATATGGCTGCCGACTGGCTTTTGTGGATTCCCTTCAGACACTACAACACTCCTTGCACACACCCTTTTCCAAAAGCACATGAGAAACCCCTGTATGAACGTCTTCCAAGGAAAAAAAAAAAAACAGGTTTTTCTCCGGAACATTTTTCAGGTTGGGTTTAGTCAGCAGAACAAGGACATCAATTATTTGAGGTCAATTTCACACCGATATCAGAGTATTCCTTCTCAAAGAGTTGTTAACGCACAGAACAGTTCCCCAGGTCATGTAGCTGAGACAGAGACCCTAGGGGTACCCTCACAGGGCTGACACAGTAACAGATACTCTCTAGACAGTCGGCAGTCAGTCTTGATGGGTTAAATAGTCTGTTCTCATCATTTTAATTGGCAGTATACTGCGATCGGGGGTTATTAAAAAGGTACAATGGGGCTGTGCCCATGTGGCTCTGGCTTCTCCTTTCGCAGATCATCCCTGAAGGAATTTATATTTACACCAGAGATGCCATTTAATTGCCGGCTTAATGACTTCTTTGAAATCAATCCCGAAGGGCTGTGGAATTGATCGTCCTGAACCAATATTCTAACGGGGCATGGCAGTATTAAAAATACTATATCTGGGTCTCTCTGGCAGCGGCCCAGAAGCTAAAGCTTAGGTGTTGGACCACAGCGCCGTCATGCACCCCACGGTGAGTGTAGGGGGCAAAGAATGAATGGGGAACACCACCCTGTGTTCCAAATCGCTGTATTTACCACCGCAAGCCATTTCCTCCGGCATCATTACTGCCACCACCACAACAAAGGGAGTCAAGCGAGCCAACATGAGTGCACAACACCTCGCAAACACAGCAAGCAAAGCTGGGTACAAGTATAAGATATATTAGTATTTTTTTTTTTTTTTGCAAGTGAATTTCATTATATATCTGGGCTGGCCCTTGATTGCTTAGGTGACAAATCGCCCGGGTTATGTCCAGTGGAAGCTGCATAAGAACCACAAATTTATCGATTTGAAACAATGGGTCAATCGAGCTATTGTCCTCAATCACAGTAACACACACAGAGCTCTCTGCCAAACTTGCTGGCCCCTCCCTCAACCCCCTTCCAGAGTTCCAGGGGCTCCTCCTCCAGCACCACCCCCAAAATCAAAAGCCTTACCCCATTCCTACAAGCTCCACCCCTGGACCCGCCCCATTCCCCATCCATTTCCACAGGACTCACCCTCCTTCTGGCTCCCGGCGGCGCCCTGCTGCTGCAGCAGGGACTGGCTGTACAGGGAGGGCAGCGCAGCGGCAGCGTACTGCTGGATCCCTGAGTAGGCCTGGGTCAGGGCGTCCATCGCTCCTGCCGTCCCATTGGTCAGCCCTGCAGCACCCAGGCCTCCATTAAGAGCTGCCATACCTGAGAGCGTCAGAGAGGACACTGCATCAAATCCACTCTACATCAAACCCAATGATGAATAAGATTACACTTATCAGTGTTGATCTTGATGGCCTCTCAGACAGACACACACACACACACACACACACACACACACACACACACACACACACACACACACACACACACACACACACATCCATGTACACTCACAAACAGATCCATGCGCACACAAACACACACACGTATTGGCACATATGAATGCACACTCACACACACAATTAGTTTTCATTAATGTGGCACACCAGTACATACGCGCGCGCACACACACACAGACATACACTTGCACAGTTTTCAGGAATAGCACCGTTACCATGGTATCAAATCTCACCACCCACCATACTTCCTCCTGAGTGCCAAAACACATACGCTTCCCTTCCCAGACAGACTACGTCAGCGTTAGACACCAAATGCAAAAGTACTGCCACCCACCCACCAGCCCAGCCTACCCCCAGTGACTGGGGACGGTAATGTTGCTTCGACTGCAGTCACAGTGGTTAGCACAGATTTACGGCCTCAGACAGACTTTTTTAACACAGGTGAAGCACTTCCTGAGGCCCAATATCAGGAAAAACGCTCAACAGTCTAACAGCCTTTGCTGCACTTTGCATAATGCAGTCAGCAATAATTGGAACTGTGACCTTTTCCAAGAAATTAGATGGATGTTCTCAAAATTTTAAGCTTGGTGGGACCATTTAAGGCCTGGGTGGTTCATTCAAATGAATGATAACGCTCTAAAACAATAAGAAAAGGTCATTTGAAAATGATGATAAACTTATTTGAGTAAGCCTGCGGAGCAATAAAAACGCACAGACAAAGAGGCACTCGCTGAGCAGAAGTCTAACACCCTGTCCTTATAAACACAGGCTGCTTTTCAAAGCCATGGTGCGACCTCGCGCAGGATCGAACTGGTCAGAGCCCCACCATTTCAGAGCCCAGATGATCAGAATGAGTCTCGAAAAACCTCCAACTTTCCATATGAACGTTCTCTGACTCCGTGCACTGTGTTTTTCGGTCTGTTTAGGGCAGATGTGGATGACATGTCCCGTTTGTCTAGGTGGGGCCTGGACTTGAGTGAAATGAGGACAGGAGGGGGGCCGAGCTGGCAGGCGGGCGGATGGGTGCGTGAAGCTGTACTTACTGTTGACACTGCCTGCTAGTGCATTAATGTTGTTCAGCCCCACGGTGGCGCCAGCGAGGCCCTGCAGGGTTCCCAGTGAAGTCAGTGAATTCATAGATGCCCCGGTGTTGGAGCTGGGGGTTGTACCTGCTGCAGGTGAGCAGGACAGAGAGAGAGCAAGAGAAAGAGAGAGAGAGTGGAGGAAAGATGGGGGAGAGGGGTATGGGAAGGGATTATGAGACACATTAAGTTGGGAGGAAAAGAGAAAGGGCGATACATCCAGGTGGCATTAAAAACTCCATTCAACGTTCATTCAACAGGAAAATCAAAAGAAAATCCAGCTACCTGTTCACAACCCTAGCACTCCCACAACCTGTAATTCCCCAAATTCTAAACAAAGGCCTTCCGGGGTTTAATGGAGTCTGCCGGAGCCTGATGCAAACCTCAGGGAAACAAATAAGGAGTAAGAGGGTGTGGCATGCTGAGAGGCGGGTGTGACATCACGCACAGCTGTGTTACAGATACAGACACAGAGTCAGCACCGCAGTGTGGGAGGGCAGTGGAGCTGGAGGCGGGCCCTGTTGTGATGGAGACCGGAAGGGGGAGGGGACAGAAAGGGGCGCAGCGGGTTACCTGGGCTGGAGGAGAGGGGGTTGGTGGGACTGGCTGAGCTCTGAGTGGCAGCCGCAGCCAGAGCCGCCAGGTTCTGCAGCTGGAGTGCACTCAAACCTACAGAAAGGGGAGGCAGAGAGAGAGTCACACCACCACACCTACAACACCCCTGCTACACCAAGCCTTCCGTATACTACACCTGTGCAACACCACACCTTACCTACACTGCCTCTTAAAAAGGTACTTCTATTAAAAAGGCTCCTTACACCATACAAATTGCATCTTGCATACATGGAACTTGTGCTACTCCAAAACTTACGAACACTTCCCCTCTCCTGCATCATACCTTATGTAAACTAACCCTTATATATATATATATATGCACCTAGCTTAGATGCTCCACACATTGTATGCACCACACATCTTTTATGCTACGCCTGCATGTCCAAATATCTTGGCTATACCAGACCTACTGTCATTCTGCCTACAGTACAATCCTACAGCACATAAGTGACAGACCTCCACTAAAAGGTCTCCAGTAGTGTTCTACATTGACATATAGCCTCAGAGTCACTGCAGTCTACCATCTGGTTGCCTACATCTGCTGTGAGAAGGTCACTTTGGCCTTTAGCTCTAACCCTGCAATAATGCTCCCAAAGAGAGCCACACAAGAACCCCTCTAAATGCCGGCTAAATTAGTCCTCCAAGGTAACGTTTCGAAAATCTGTAAAATTCATGAATGGCGTCCATCAAAAATAACATCTTTAAGACACAGCAGTGCGTGAATGTGTGTGTGAGTGTGTGTGTGTGTGTGTGTGTGTGTGTGCAGCGCAGGAAGTCTGCAGTTCTCAGGCATAAAGATGGAAAGAGGCAGACTGAGGAGAAATGCAGAAAGATTTAATTGAACATTCATCTTGGGTGATTGAGCTCTTTATAGTTCATAAACCTGAGTGTGTGTGAGTGTGTGTGTGTGTGGGAGCAGATGTCAGCTGACTTGCAGATGGTCTCTTACACAACCTGCTCCTGATTCCAGATTCTGTGGGTTGACACAGTAAAAGACTTCGGCAATAAACTCAATGATCCATGCAAACCTGCCTCTGAGGACTGTCCTGAAAAAACTTCACTGCCCACATTTCCTTCAGTCAGAGGCAGAGCCATTTCTACATGTGACCATCTGATTTCCATTCCGCTGCTTACCACACGTGAAGGACAGACCCCTGAGCTGGCACACATCACGCATACTCGACATCCAAACACACGCACACACATGCGCACGCACGCACACACATACACACATGTCCATACTAAGACACCCTCAGACACAGGACACACTCTGAAACACACAGATTACCCTCTCTGCCTTGCAATGACTTGATGCTCATTGTCACGCAGTACTCATGTTACTGACACACTCATGTTCAAGGCCTCTTCTTAGGAGAAGCAAAGCTGAATGCTGAATGACTCACAGGAATTAGAGTAGAAAGTGGGATGGGCGAGAGAGAGAAAGCCGAGTGAAGCACTGCATTCAAACAACACCAGCCTTACGGCTAGATACCGATCCTGTGTTATCTGTGGACCTGCATCCACGGACCACACAACCTAATCACAGGCTATCCCGCCACATTATGTTTAATGCTTGTGAACAAATTTGATGTTGCGTTAGGTTAACGGTCTCAACTAGCATGCAACGCTAATGTGATCCTAAATGATGCTCTCACTATATCGTCATCCAGAGGCATTGTGGACAGTACACAGTGAGGCCAAAAACAGAAGAGACTACCAGTAATTAAGCATTACATTTCACCACACAAAGTGTTGCTACCCGACATGACCTCCCCTCTCAGGAGTCATGCAACCCAGAAGCTCATTTCAAAGACAGATGCGATTATGGAGAGCAGAGCGTGCAGCAAAAGATTCTGAACATGTTCCCCTGAACAGCTAGATTGCCAAGAATGCAAAATCGAATGTATTGACTCGAAAGAGCTTCTTGGTGTGACGAGAGTCGCAAATTGTCAGGCTCCACGAAGCAGCTGAGAGTGAATATCCCACAGGACTTATGAAGAGAGATAACTGCCGAACAGTTACTGTCCCTGGCAGAATGACACCCACAGAGCACACCACATATACAATAAAACCAGCAGTCTGACTGTCACCATTTCCTCCATTATTCTTTAAGATGGAAAGTAGTGGCTCTGTTCTCGGGGTGGGACAAACTGCGCAGGGCTGGGTTTGTGAGGTGGTGCATTGTATTGCACTGGGGCTCCATACAGGGAGCAAAGACCAGGGTTAGGGATGAAGGCAGGGTCTGGGACACTGTAAGGAGAGGAGAGGGACAAGGTTTGGGGCTGGGGGGGTTTATAAGGGTGGAAGAGGGCCGGGTTTGGGACAGAGGGTGGGGTTTGGTCTAAGGCAGATTTAGGGCGAAGACTGGGGGTTTTTCGGGTGAATCTGTCTGTGTAGTGCTCAGACTCACCTGCCATCTGCTGAATACTGTTGAAAGCGCCCAGGTTACTGGTGGAGGTGGCCTGCTGAAGCAACTGTAAGAGAAGACAAATAAGATACTGTCAGACAGGAGACACCACCTTAAAGGTACAATAACGTCTGACAAAAATCTATTTCTGTTGCAAATATGTGCTTGGCAAAAGTCTCGGGGAAACTCACAGGTTCCAGACATGTTTTGAAAATATGTAGCAAAAGTATAGAAACTCGTCACTTACGTTATTAAAAAAACAAAAATGGTCTTACGTTTACGCAGTTTCTTTCTAGCTCCACTTTAAGCAATGTATTCACAAATGGCACAGTGTAATAATTGAACCACAGTATTTAATTAATTATTCCTTGTTATGCTAAAGTGAACATAAGGCTCGGTCTTTCACTTGCAGTTAGCACCATTACAAGCTCATCTACACTGGGGCCCTGACAATCAATATTTAATCTGTTTAAATATAACTGCGCTTTTCACTGTTTTGACGGCAGAAACTGAGGGGTGGAGACCAAGGCAAGGCTAGCAGATGGAGATAAGGGGTCTTGGGCGTTTCAATGGATTTTGGTAGGACACTGGGGTTGGAAGATATGGAGTTTTGGGAGGCTGAGTTTTGGTCAGGGAAGAGATTCAGCCAGGGCAGAGATTTGGTAGGGGTGGTAACTCAGTCAGGGCAGAGATTCATTCAGGGCAGACATTTGGTTTGGGCGAGAGATTCAGTCGGGGCACAGATTCAGGTGGGTGAGAGACTCGGTTTGGGGGAGAGATTCAGTCGGGGCACAGATTCAGGTGGGTGAGAGATTCGGTTTGGGGAGAGATTCAGTCGGGGCACAGATTCAGGTGGGTGAGAGATTCGGTTTGGGGGAGAGATTCAGTCGGGGCACAGATTCAGGTGGGTGAGAGATTTGGTTTGGGGGAGAGATTCAGTCGGGGCACAGATTCAGGTGGGTGAGAGATTCGGCTTGGGGGGAGATTCAGTCAGGGCACAAATTCAGGTGGGTGAGAGATTTGGTTTGGGGCAGCGGGTGTAGACTGACTGCGGCCGCTGTGGTGGAGGCATTGGCAGCGGGGCCTCTTACTGCCAGGTACTGTGGTGTCAGGCTGGCGAGCCCGCTCAGGCTCCCCCAGGTGGAGGCGCTGTTGAGCTGCTGCATCTGCTGGGACAGCTGCTGCTGCAGGCGCCGCTGCTCCTTGTCCTTCTGCGTGTCGGCGAATTTCACCACGATGGGCGACGAGCAGCCCTGAGCCGAGGAGAGAGAGAGAAAGAGCGAACAGAAACCTCAGAAACGAGAGCCTCAGAGTTACGGACCGACCAGTCAACCAAACCCTTATGAGATCTAGAGCATCAAACACAAACACACATGAGACAGCAAGACTTCATCACTGATGCAAAGTGTGCATTTAAACAGAACAAATCAGAAATGAGGGAAAAAAAAAAAATGCTATTAAACACAACAAAATAATACAATGTGGAACAATCGATAGTGAATGGTATAAAGAAGGTACAGAATAAAATTCGTGAGTGAAAGAAAATGTATTATTTTGGAGAGACAGTTTGGATTCTGCAGGAATCCCTTTTACCGTTGTGTAATTTGTTCATTTAAAAAGGTCTGTAGCCTTGAGAGAATAAACAATTAATAAGAAGGCTAATGCAAGCAAAGACTACAGTTCTGAAAGCTGTGAACATTTCAGACTTCTAAACAAACACCATTCTCTGTACAATCATATCTCAGAAGCTCCACCGCTCCACTAAGTTCAGCGAGAGTAAGGTGTATCTGAGACATGCGAGCACCGAACAGGGGAGTCAATGTGAAACAAGAGTTTGTAAATCTACAGGTTCCATCCAGTTACAGCGGTCTCCTGTGATGCACTGGCACGGGGCCAGCGGCATTATCTCACAGTAATGCTCCCAGCGTCGGGACACAAGCGTGGGCACGCAGGCGTCAGGGCTGCCAGCCCGCTAACAAAGGCATTCTGGCGGAAACTTGGAGGGGAGAATTAATTTAGAGGACCGACGCGTGACAAGCGACTACGTGCCTGTTTCAAGGGCTGGCTGTGGGCTGGGGCTGTCTGCTAATATTGCTACAGCTCCCCAGCACATCTGAACTCCGAGAGCATTAGATGAACGCTCCCTCCTCTTAAGGGCTCTTGACGAAGTCGGTCGTGATTGCCGACTTGCTCCGTCATCCTTATTTTTAAATCACCTGGCCCGCATTATCACATATTCCGAACACTTATGGCACTTAAACTCTGGATAGTGGGACACAGCTCAAGTGGTGTGAATGTGAATCTGATCCAGCCATTCAAATTCAGCACGGAGGGACATCACTCTCCCTGCATATTCACTGAGAGCAAAAGCAAGACCGTAGAAACATACCCCTGAGATATGCTTTCACAATTTATTGACCCCAAAGGGAAGATTCTTTGAGGGGCCAGCAAATACATAATATTACTTTTAAAAAAAATACAACACACATTACAGATATATAATGCACTAGAATCATAACATATGCAGCAAACTAACCTGGCTATGATCATCATCAACAGCATCATCATCACCACTACAACATAAAGCACCACCATTCTCAGCACTACTACCATGATCATACAAAGTTATCAATCATATCCACCATTCATTACAGCACAATAAGACAGCAACTGCACACCATTCATCACAGTGACTTCACTAAAAGATCATTTCTGTAATGTCCGCAGGGGAAACAAAGTACATCGCCACGCACCATTAAGCTACTGCAGACAGAGGTCAGAGTTCAAGACACCTTCTGTGTTTCTGCTTCTCCTGACCTACACTTCTACACTTTACAAAGCATGAACTGAAAAAGAGACAGAGAGAATGCGAGAGCGTTTGTGTGTGTGTGTGTGTGTGTGTGTGTGTGTGTGTGTGTGTGTGTGTGTGTGTGTGTGTGTGTGTGTGTGTGTGTGTGTGAGCATGCACGTGTTTAGGTGTGTGTAAGTGTATGCATGCATTTGTGTGTGTGTGTGTGTGTGTGTGTGCGCGCGCACGCATTTGTGTGGGTGTGTTTGTGTATGTATGAGTGTCCTTATGTGTGTGTGTGTGCGCAGGTGGATGCAGGTGTATGCGTGTGCACGTGTCGGGCAGCACAGTGCAGTACCTCCATGGTCTGTGACTGATGCATGGCTTTGATTGCGTTCTGTGCCATGGCCCTGCTGGAGAATGTGACAAATGCACACCCTGCGGGGGAACAAGAGACACAGAGGACAGGAGACATAACAAAGCAAAATGTTATTAACGCGCAGAAAGCAGAGTACAACCAGATAGTGTAAATAAGAGCAGCATCCGCTTAAACGCTATACCATTAGCATCCTGGGCCATGTTATTCTATAAGTGCTCTGCTGTGCATGTGCAAAACAATCCCACATTTCACTAAATATCTTTGCTCTTGCATGTACCCTTATTTATACATACACACAGACAGACACAGTCAAATGAACGTGAGCTGGTGGGTGGATGGGCGGGCGGGCACACGCGCGCACGCACGCACACACACACACGACAGGTTGGTTACACACAACTGAAAGCTGATTGTTCCCATGGTGCTGGGAAGCAGTTGTTCCGAATTTGCATTTACATTATATTCATCTGTGCGCCCATTTTCTTTCTGGACAGAGTCTCCCTTCCCTCATCCCCTGTGATAACACAGCCCCCCCCAAATCACTCCCATAATCATATCGCATAACCACTCTCCCCTGGGACAACAGAACTGGGGTAGGTCTTGGCAGAGGGTCAAAATACTGGCAGGGAATATTGTGACATTGTGTTATAACTCCAGAAATGTTATTTAAAATGTTACAGTTTCACCAAATTCATTCAACAAATCCAACACCCCCATTCAGAGCTGTCTGGCACATGTTTTTGGCTTTATGCACCCCAGTTCAGCAATGTTTGACTCTGCCCAGCGTTGTGTGGCACTGTTTGGCACCATTCAGTTCAACCTTGCTCTGGGCATCTTGCCTCAGTTTTAGTTTAACCCCTTCCAGATAAACGATGACTTTTTCCTCCCTTTACTGCACAGCATCACAATACTTTACTTTATTTTTTTATTTTCAACTGTGATCAGACCTTGCTCCTTTAACGGTGCATGAGGTACGGTGGGCGTTTGAGGGTGGTGCTCGGGGTAGTTTAGTGGAGGATCAGAGAAGCCTCTGAGGTAAGCTTTTACACCCCATGGCTGGGCAGAGCAAAAGGCAGGGATAAACACGCCGACACTTATTAACAGATTAAACAGGGCCAGCCCTGGATCTCCGCCGAACAGGAAGCAGATGGAATTCGTCAGATTATCAAGTCGCTACCGTGGTGACATTTAAATCACAGATCAGGCAGATAAAAGACAGAGTAGAAAGGGAGGGAGAGAGACAGAAGGGAACAGAGGGGAAGATAGCGAAGGAGTGAAAAAGAGGAGAGAGGTGGAGAAAATGCTGGGAATTTGCATGTGGTGTGGTGCTGTGGGGGCGTGTGAGGGTGATAGTGACAGGTGGAGCTGTCAATCACTGGACTTTCAGCCAGTGAAATGGTTTTGCTTGAAGCAGCTAAGGATGTGGTTGCACCCTATTCACTATATAGTGCACTACATAGGCAGTCACACATATACTCACCTATGATACTGACTTCCTATGTAGCACACTACATAGTGAATAGGGAATGATTTCGGACATAGACAAAGACACTCAATGGTTGATTAAAATCAGTGGGTTACTGGTAAGGTTTGGTAGTTCTGACTGTTTCTAATGCCATGGCATGACACTTCATTCCCCCACCACAGGGGTGTGGTGTGGCTACCATGGGGCGGGGAACACGGTGCAGGTTGTGGGGGGGGCGGGGGGAGGGCCGGGGGGTGGCGCTTGTTAGTTAGTGGCACACACTCACCTCTGCTCAGCCCGTCTGGTCCTCTCAAAATTCGGGACTCCTCGATCTGTCCAAACGGCGAGAACATTACCCTGATGTCGTTCTCATTGCACTTCTTTGAGACCATTCCTATGAACAATTTTCTGTCTTCCACAGCTACAAGATTAAAAAGATACATAATTATGAATGAGAAAAAGACAATTTTGTCTTTGGGCCATGATCAATGTCTCATTACTACATCAAGCGGACTACATCGCCCTCTCCACTTTTTGTTCTTTACTTCTTCGTTTGTTCCTCCTCCTCTCTTACTCACACTAGCGATCTGCAAAAGAGCGTACCCTGTCCCTCCCACAGTATGTTCTGCCAATCTCTCCAATCTTTTGAACCAATCTCTCCAGCAAAGAGCAGAAATCAGTCATAAACAATACATCAAACGTAATCAAGAGAAATTAGAAGAACAGCAACAGGTTTTGGTGGAAAAATGCTCATGTCGGCTCTCATCTAAATACTTATTTTCATACAAATGATGCTTCTTTTGGCAAGTGTTCTACAAAAAAGCAACGGGAACAAAGCTGCGAAATAATGAAACATGGAGTTTTCTGTGCGTGAATGTGTGTGTGTGTGTTTTTCTCACACTACCGACCGACCATACTGTGGTGCTTGTGTGTGGAGCTTGTTCCCTAAGACAAATTCCCTGTAATTCTAATCAATACTGATGTTAATGAGGAGTATATCAGCTCTTAATGTGCACTGAAGGCATTAAGGAGGCTTTCGCACTCTGGATAATCAATATAAGACTCACCTGCTTTTGTTGTTTGATTTGTACCAAAAAAATTTTTTAAAAATAAAACACCATTCACCCCAAGCCTTGACACCGTAGTTAATCCATGATTGGTACGGACCCCCCCACCGATATGATCCGAACTGTGAGTTTTGTGATTCGTTGCACCCCTACTTGACACATCATCATTTATGTCCATTACATCACAGTTTTTCATGAGGACCTCCCCATACGCCCATATATGGACATCTCCCATGCACTCGCCCTGCTGCTCACAGCTGCTCTGTTTCACTCACCGTTTGACTTCTCACTGTCTGCAGGCTTCATCTGAATAGGATGATGCATCTAAAACGCAAATTAATGTCACACGTTAGACACGTCTTTGCACAGAGCAGACACACATTTCTGTATGTGCGATCAGCAACACAGATAAAAAAAAACACACATACACACAGGAAGAAAAATGATGATAGGAAACATGCACGCATGCACACACACACCCCCCCCAACACACACACACACACACACACACACACACACACACCCCCCCCCACACACACACACACACACTTTAGCACTGCTGATTTAAAGAGAGACTAACGGCCAGTCTAATGAAAAAGCACATACTGTCAGAGTTAAGACCCAAAGGAAGATACCCTGCCAGTATAATGGCCTGTGGGATTTTAAAACTAATGCCTGACCCACACTGCGCAGGACAGGAAGGACAAAACTCTGTGGGAGCAGCTAAGTACAGTAGGGAACGTTAGGTTTAGAGTTCGCCTTGCTAGCAGTGAATAAAGTGCAAAACATTACATTTAGGCATTTAGCAGACACTCATACCGAGCGCAAGGCACACAGATCCATTTTTCCAGGTTTCAAACCATACATATACATAGCTGGACATGAGCAGAAGCAGTTCACATTTAGTAACTTGCTCAAGGATACAGCAACAGTGCCAAAAGTGGGAATCAAACCTGCAACCTGCAATCTCCTTAACCATTATCCTACGCTACCACCCAAATGACAGTTGAAAATTTCCAACAATTTTGTAACACGTCTCACATTGGTGGCTTTAACCAATCAGCCTTCGGCATCTGTTGCACATGCTCACTCTGATCCAGATGACTTCTGTGGATGCAGAGAGAGAGCAGTCCCAGTGGTCAATCCGTCAAGTGGCTAAGTGACAGCTCAGTGCATTGAGCTTCCAAAAGCACTCTGAATTCCTCAAGACATGCTTGAACAGGAGGAAGGGCTAAACTAACGAAAACCTAAGAAGCTATGAGGCAAACTAGCCACAATTTATTGAAGAAAAAACATCACCCATAAATGGAAAGACGTGACAAATTACGGGAGTAAATTTCAACTGACCTGCAGTAAAAGAACATAATTTTGTGTGAACACAATTTGGCATTTCTATCGGTACTTTTGTTTGTATTGGGCTATTTGTCTAACAAATAGTTTTTGTGTATTTTTTGGGATAAAAGTAAAACCATTATCATGCAAACGTGTTTCACCCATGTATACTCTCACAATCTTTTTGAAAATATCAGCAATACCACGAAACTGCCTGAGAAATATGATGAAACTGAAACAAACACACCTAATATAACATACTGATAAAATCAGTCAGCAGTTGCAACTTGTAACCAAAGGTTTCAGGTAGAGGAATGTGCATTTTCTTCATTATGTGATGAAAGAAAAAAGTTTAATATTTCAGGAAAACAATCCCTACAGAATAACAGGCCTCTCTTCCATTTCTGCTGACTTCATTCGTTCAACATGGCTGAAAGGCTCTGAAACCCAAAGCAGCAGCTCCACAGCACAGCTGAAGCCACAGTTTAACTACTGACTTGGGTCTTAAACATCGGTACACACATTTCAACTGCTGTCGCGATTTCACTACCAGCGCTCAGCCATTAAAGGCCGACGCATGCTTCAGTGGCTGCAATTTGAATAACACACTCACAGTGGTCTAGCACTGACACGCACTGCAGCTCAACCATGGTCGCAATTTCACCACCGCCTCACAGCGGTTAAACACGGACATGGTTCAGAAGAGGTTCTAATTTAACTACTGACTCACAGCGGTTAAACAGGACACGCCTCATAAGAGGTTCTAATTTAACTACTGACTCATAGTGGAAGTTAAGTGAATGTGCATTAGTTACACGGCCAGGCACAGAGCACTGCCAGCTTAGCTTAAGACACTGTGCGTTTCACATGACAAATAGGCACCAGTCTCCCTCACAAATCAATACAGTTTAACAATGCCAAAGACTCTCAGAAGGCAGACGGAATGAAGTTCATCTGAAACAACCAATTAATATTTCCCATTAACCGAGTGTACACAAAAGCGCCTCGGTTTCCGCAGCGCCGGCCGCCTGGGCCCGCGTTCTCCGACCGCGATAATGACAGCGTTGGCGTTTGATCCCTGGCAGCCATCGCACCCTTTAATGAAATTGATTTCTCTAATGAGCGAGTGTAATGACCCTGTCCTGGGGTTTGCGTGGCAAGGCAGCAGTGCGAAGAAGGGTTTCTCAGGTGCTGTGTGCTCTGAGGCTCCTGGGTAAATGAGCTTCAGACCAGCGCTCACATCCTTTAATCTCCTCCCCACCACATTCAAATCCAGTCTCATGGTGCCGCAGCGCGCTCTGATCCACTGCATTCACAACAGCATCCAAAATCCTCTCAGCTACCAGCAACACTGTTCCCCTGCATCCATAGGAGGGATGGCCATTACAAGTGTTTGTTTAATCGTTGAATCCAACAGGATATAAATAAGCTAGCCCATTCATTAGAATAGATAATCTGAACTTTACAACAAGATAAATAATGCTCACAAATCACTAGCAGTTGAGGCCTACAGTCAAGGGGGCTCAGACAGCTTCAAACAAATGTTAACTTCTCACAGTTTTGAAGGCAACATTAATCGAGTTCGAGCCAAAAAAAAGACTGATGGACTATATTGGTAAATGAACTATATGGAGTAACATCAGTGAAGTCGCTCATGGCTGACTGGTAAGATACCTCATGCACCAATTCACAGCATGGCAAATGTTAGCTAACCGCTCTGTGTCTATAGAGATCCCTGATTAGACACTAAGAGCAATATAAATACATACAATAATACATGTGTATATTAAAAGTTAATTAGCAGGTAATCTGAAGGATAGCTGATTAGCTGTGCCAATCATAAATTCATATTCAGTCCCTCCCAGACCCCCCCTTGAAAAAGAGTGAAAAAAGCTGAAAAGCTTTGCGACATTTTGGGGTGTATTTTAATCGCTCAAACTCACGGTGTAGCAGTCATAACAGGCCACATTACTGAGTGGGCCTAATTGCTGCCTTGTTGAAAGTAGTAAGTTACAGACATATGGCCTCAGCAGTTCCATTACAAACTGCTATATAACATCCTGACAGATATCACACAAATCACTGCTTCATGATCCATTTGGTGATCACCAAAATGCAGAGCTATGCATACATACAAATCTAACCTTGACTATTGAGTCAAACCTAATGCTGATAGCCACCAGGCCTTCATCAATTCAAACCTCAGCAAACGGAGATTAAAGGGGATTCTGACTGGGGTTTTTAAGGGAATAATAAAGTGAATTACGGGTGAAATTTCCGGCCATGTTCTCTCAGCAGACAAAAGAGGAAAGGGTGAAAATTAAACATATATTTCACACTGATGTGTATGTATTTCTTCAAAGGCACAGAACAGCTTGCTAGGGTGTGTAGAGGCAGAGACACTTAGGACTTAAGGCCCGACAAAGTGCACCATGTTCTCTCACCAGTAGGCAAAAATAATGAACTTCAATGGACCCACCAGCCTGTTTTCTTTTCCCAAGATTATATTATGTTCTTACATTAAAAAAAAAAAAAACATTACTATGAAGTCCACCATTAGTCCTCACCTGTGCACTTTAAAATTGTTCTAAGAGCAGAAATAAAGCCGCTAATTGCTTAGTAAATGATAAACAGAAATGCCTATGACAGCTATGTTCTTGTATGAGCACCAGGCTGAAATTCGGTTTCTCCCGGTTTGTGAGGCGTCGTAATGAGCGGAGCACCTGAGCACCTGGTGAGTCAGACAGGTGGAATGGGCTTTAGCTGCTGGCAGCGATCTTATCGAAGGCACACAGAGAACACAGTGCCTTGGAGGACTATCGGTGCTCAACTAACCATGTCTGAACTTGCTCTTTCCTGCCCCTGTGCGCAGGTGAAATAAAAAGTTGAAACAAACTGTTAGCAGTTTTTTTCTCCCCTGAACAGAAGGCATGGTTAGAACTGGCAGGCATCTATTAGCATACGCCCCTGAAGAGCGCCTTCATCCTTGTCATCGAATCAAGAGCCAGCAGTTGACAATTAAGGAGCGACAGAACTGTTCTCTCGAATGCTAACCAAACATTACATTTCCCAGAAAAGAAAAAAAAACAGAAACAAGCTTGTCTCGCATCTGTGCAGACAGCCTTGGAGAGTCGGTGTAGAGGTGAGATACAAAGAGTGTTTGCGTCTCTACAAATCCACTTTATGTGGGCGAGAGCCAGTCTGTATCAGGAAAAATGTGTGTGTGTATATGTACAGGGTAAAGTACGTGTATTTATGAGTGATTGTGTGTGTGTGTGTATGGGCAGTACAAATAAATTGGTACATGTGTGTATGGAATGGTATTTACATGCTGGTGTATGTGTGTATTGGGTAGTGCATATGTTAGTGTGTGTGCGTGTGTATGTGTGTGGGGGGTACATATATGCTGTGGTATGTGTGTAAGGCAGGAATGCTTTTAACCTGCAGCAGCAGTCAGACCCTGTCTCTGCTGTGCTTCTAAATGGGTTTTAACAGGCCTGGGTCTGAGTAGACCGCTCTACATCCATTATGCCCAGGGAGCTTTGATATGCCCTTAAAAACATGCCAGGGGAACGGGCACACATGGCCTACTATCAAGACCCTACACTCTCTCCATAAAGTCCTGGGTAAAAATATCCGACTGCGTTCTCCGGTTCATTCCTCTTCACAGAAGGGGAATAGGAAATCCTCCATCACTGTGCAGAAGAGCTCTGGCAGGCTGGCACAGGAATGTGCCCAATAATGCAATCAGGCCCGCTTTAGGGCAAGCCCTTCCTCTCACTACCAATGGAGAGTCAAGCAATTAAACGAGGCCAGGCTGACCCATACTCTCCTACCAACACGAGGTCTGACCAGCTATGCCCGCAGCAACAGACCCTTATGACAACTACCCATTAAACACCAATATGGGCAAAATAAACCACAGGTCATTGGCTGAAGGAACCAAAACAAGACTAAATGACACTGCTTATGCACCCTCCAGAGGCTAATTTAGCTTCAGAGCTTATTAGGTATTTGTGAAAACTAAAAAGCAACCATACATAAGCAACACTTACCTGTTAGTCTCCAAAAATAAAGGTTTACCCCTCTTTCTTAATGCTACCCAAGAACCATTTGGCAACTACACAACTGCTCAGAAATGGCCTTGGGGTACAGCTACAACTGCATAACAGCTGTCACAGAGACACGCTCCCCACCCTTCCAGTATTACTTCACCCCTTTACAAAAGTGCAAACACACACACACACACACACACACACACATGCACATGCATGTGCATGTGCATGTGCACACTCACACGCACGCACTCACACACGTGCACACACAGAGGAACACACAAACACACATGCAGACACACAGGCATACACACACGCACAGCCAAACACTCACTCACTCACACGGTTACATACGAACTCCCACACACACGGTCGCACACAGCGCACTCACAGACGCAGGCAGACACTCGATCACACCTGTACTCACCCCAGATAAGGTCTTAATGTTGTGCAGTGCATTCTGTGCATCCAGCGCTGCTTTTCTGGTATAAAACGTTACAAAACAGCACCCTGCAGGGAGAGAGGGAAGAGGAGGGGGGGAGTGAATCAGGCAGAGGCAGAGAGAGAACAGGGAGACAGGGAAGAGAAATGAAAGAGAGCACAAAGGAGAGAAAGAGACAGTGAGAACAATTAGAAGGAACAGTATTTAGGATCAGAATGATGCAGAACAATAAAGTCTCCACACATCTAACCATGTATCAAACATAATAAAAGCTCACAGAGACACGGGCTGCTCAGAATGAAGAAAAGAGGGAGACGTGTCCCTAAAAACATGAGTGAAGGAGAATGGTACGAATGAAAAGGCAGACAGATGGTTTTCTGAAACGCTTGTCATGTTATCAGTCACAGTACAGACAACAATTCATGCATTTACCTACAGCATTGCGTCCTTATCAAAACATATCGCCGAGCACAGTTTCAGGATCAATCAAACAAAACCACACTGGGCTTGAGCCAATATATGTCATTACCCACATCTCTACTCAATGGCCGACTGGTTGTCTTCATTCAATTCTGTGCCAAAAAATTCTGTTTTATGTTCAAGTAACCTTTTTATGTTTTACAGGTATGAACAAAAAGTATATTAAAAAGTACCTAGCCATAACCTTCAGAACCATCAAATAATTTACTCAACCTATCTTACATGCACACTTATACACGTTCTGCTGTATATATGGCTTCTAAAATGTCTACAAACAAAAATAAAAAAAAACAAGGGCAACAACTGTTTCCACGACAACAGCTATGGTTCTAGGGCTGACACAGAGGCCATAACTGCCCTAAAACGGGCTCCTCCATTTATCTATGGCACATCACTTGCTAAGGGCACCAGATATAGCAAGAGAGCCACTTCAATACAAAGAGTTCTTTGTATTAAGGGGGGTGGCACAAGAACCTAAGCACCCCCCCCACCGGCCCCCCGGGGGACACGCCCCTGCATCTGGCAAGGAAAGAAGACACTGTTCCTTAACCTTCAGGGTTTCTCAGTTCAGTCATGAAAGACATATTGTGTGCAGACACAAGGGCTGCTCAGTAATGTATATTTATATTGTTGCACCTGATAATTTGACCAAAAGGGATCTAATACTCGACGAAAGCACTTCTTACAGCTAACAAAAAAGTAATTATTCGATATTTAAGTAAGAAATGTATGGCAGCACAGGAATGATGATTTAATGTTGTCTGAGAAAACTTACCTGATAGAAAGGCTTACGCTCTGGTTAACGCACATTATATTACATAGTATAACAACACAGCATACACATAGCATATGTACCAGTGCACAGTAAAGAATAACTAAACAATAGAAATTGTATCGAGCTGCTGTTGCTTCAGAATGATCAAAGACACCCTTTGGAACACAAAGGTCTTCAGAGGGTGATGAATGGCAAGCTCATCATCTACTGCAAATGCCTTCTCTGAATGTAAAACTGCTTTACCCACAATGCTTCACCCTTAAAAACAGAGAAGCCAGCACCCAATTTGACACAAAATGCTCTCACTTCATATTTCATCATATTTTTTTCCTGCGTTTTCCCCTTTCGCTGCAGTTTAGCCCTAAAAATAGCATTCCGTTCTCAACCCTGTTCTGAGGAAAGGAGATGCAGTTTATGTGTGTCCGATACGATTACTCTGGGACTTTGAATAAGCCGGCGGCAAAGCAACCTTTAAAATAATGCAGAGGAACTGTGGGATATTATAGCCCCAGCCGCATAGCTTTCCATGAAAACTGAGACAGCATAGCTGCACCATTTGAAGGGTTTCTAAAAATACACCCCCCCCCTTCATTAAAGTAAAACAATGAGTCAAAGCTCCAAAGATAAGCCGAACTCTGGCCTCGGTCTCTCAGAGCACACACTGTACTGAGAGTGAGGGCCCGAGAGCCCAAGACCACTGCGGTCAAACTGCTTGAGTGAACTTATCCTGTGTTCACCAAACAAAGCAGGGGGTGCACTAAGCACTTCTGCTTTCATAGCACTGCATGTTAGATTAACCAGGAAACCATCTATGGCAAACCGAATGAGCAACAATTCCCTACATTATTTGACTCTGTTTGGGTTAACAGGTGCACAGCAGAAACCCGACACGTGTCACTTCAGATGAGAAGAAATGGTGTTACGTGCAGGTAGCATATGGCTTATATGGCTAAATATACTGTCACCACAGGTAAACACAGTGGTGACACTGGTACCTAACTATCAGAGCCTGGGTTTTCATGAAGGCAATTAAGTTTTAAAAGCAAATCCCAGAACGAGCTGTATTTGGATAGGTGGGATTTTCATTCCTTTCTGATTTACCAAGTACACTTCAGACTTAAGTACCTTTTTTTTTTTTTTACAAAAAGGGCAAATTCTGAGAATAGTTCTCACCTCGATGTTCTGACTGGTCTTCACTCATCCATTTAAAAAAAAGTGTGAAGCAATGTTCAGGTGTCAGACCCATTTGCAGTCGTCACATAAAATTGATAGCCTGTTTGAGGACCCTGGTCCCAATCACAAGTGAGTCACCCTGACTTCGGCGAGATTGAGCAGAGCCCAGACGGACATTCCTGTTAGCAGAGGCAACGCAACAGGCAATTTCCCCCCAAATGAACAAAGTGCACAACATTTTTTTTGTCAACTCTTCCCCATTTTGAGTTAAAATGTTGTTTCTGGTTAAACACAACCTTCATCCTAAAATCAGATGTTAGCACTGAATTTAAAATAGCTGCTATGTTCAATGCCATATCTTCATTCCGTCTCTCTGCTCTCGCTCTCTCTCTCTCATTGAGGCTGGCCTGCACACAAACCCTCAGCCTGCTGTAGCCGCAGCTCCTAGCTGGCTGCCACGGTCACTGCTTCTTTGGTTCTTCAGCTAGCGCTATAGGATCAGTTCCAAATGAAAATTCTGGAACACAAATCCAGGGCAGGAATTATCCTGCTGTACCACAGCCAGTGCAGTGTTTGCCCTGGATAGTGGCCGTAATGCCCTTCAAAAATGAGCTATCCACATTGAACAAGTTTGCCATACCCACATCTGTGCTGGATGTCAAACAAATGGCTGACTGCAGGTGCAAACGGCCAATCAAAGTAACTGTAATTCAAACAAGACTCACTTATTTCCCTTTTACATTGTCAAATTGAGAATCAACTGTAAAAACACGATGTTAAGTTACGCTTGTCACATATGATTTTCAAGATCCCCTGCTCCTGTTTTCATGTCTTAACTGCAAACTTGCTAGCCTAGCTAGCTATTGAATACACACATGAGTTGGCCAAGCAGTGAAAGAGGGTGAAATTTATGTAAGATAGCTGGTAAGCTCGTTAGATGCCTTAATTATTTAAACACTCCATAACGAGAGTAAGTGTGAGGCGTGCATCAATGAGCACACGTTCCGTTACCTTTGCTCTGTGGTGGGTTCTGACTGCGGTCGCGGAGGATGTTGATCTGGTACACGGCGCCATACGGCTCGAACAGCTCCTTCAGCTCCGTCTCCGACCAGGACCGCGGGATCTGACCCACAAACATCTTGATGGAGTCCGGGTCAGGCTGGTCCACGTCCTCCAAAGAGCCGTTCATCTTGCTGGTGCCGTTGCTGCGAGAGAGGGGACAGGAGCAGGGTCAATGACCGTGCACGGAAGTACATTTAGGTGACATTTTATAGCTTGTAATACAACCTGATTGCTCTGGCAGGTTCTACAATCTGAGCCTTTTAACCAGAGCAAAAAACACTACTATGGCATGAATCATATCAGCTTTCAACGGGCCTCATACATCTTTCAAAACCTTATCACTACACTGCTTTTCAGTTCTGTACTACATTGCCATACCATCATGGGGGTCAAACGCATCAGTATTTAAATACTAGTATTTGAAAACGCAAATTCCTGATGCCTTTTATATACACTACCCTAAACAACCGCTTTGATTTTTATGTACTATAAACACTTTGGTGAGCCAGATACTTGCATTTTCAAAAACTACAAATCTACCGGTATTTAAAAATAACTTTTGAAACACTATTTTTAGACACATTTCGGATACTTTGATCAACAACTATGTAGACCTAAAGGACAGATGAAAGGCTTAAGCGAAAATCTCTAATGAATTAAATAAACAATATGTCCATCATCTTGAGAGACCTACCTAAGGTGCGACCTATTTTCGCTTAAATGCCTGCAGGCTAATTTTGGAAAACATAAACTGAATAAACACTGTCTGCTTCTTTGGCAGTTTACTGTTTTCAAAGAAACTTTGTAATTGATGGGGTGGGTCATGTAGATATTGCATTGCAGTTCCAAGCTGAAAAAAATTTAAAAAAAAAAAAAAAAAGACGAATCTTTTGCAGGCAGAAAAACTCGGAGAATATGGAGTATTTCTGAATTCATCCAGGTAATACTTATAATAACCACAGCAAAGATGAATACCACATATCTAATATTTATTACACCAATTATATTCATATAACTCCTACACTATATAATTCCAATGTATGCACTGTCTGGGAAGGTGGCCAGTCAGAGTCAGCACAAGCACAGTTTGGATTTGATACTGGATCTTTTCATATAAAATTTTGTTCTGCAACTGAGCGCTGGCTCCATACTAAACGTGCCAAGTCACCAGCCTCCGGGCTGGCTTCCTGCACACCCAAAATAAAGGACATGCCACCTTCGAGCTGTATAACTAGTGGAGGCTATGCATGATTTTCGCCTCCAAAATGAGCTATTTAAGGCCACCAGTCTAACAGGTAAATGCATAATTCCTTTCCCTGAAAATCCCCAGCTGAATTTATTTTTTCACAAAATTTGAGAAGCTTAGCCAACCTTGGCTGCCGGTTGAGCTGGTATAGAATGACCCATGTAGTCCACACACACACACACACACACACACACACACACACACACACACACACACACACACACACACACACACACACACACACACACACACACACACACACACACACACACACACACACAATACTTGTATACGCACACAATTTGCCCAGCACAAACAAACACATGCACAAAACGCACACAGTCACCTACATTCCTTGTCTTAATGAGTAAAGGATTAAACATCAGGAGGACCTGTTTATCTTCACCCTGAAACTCCCCACCATGAGCGCATTAGATATTGATCACAAATGGCTCTTTGAATAGACCCACAGTATTATCGTGCAAGTCATTCGGCCGAGAAGAAACATTGATCTGCGTTCGTTCAGGTTTTTATTGCCTTTAGTTTCTTTTCGTTCAGGGGGGGGGGGGGGGAAGGGGCTAAGAAATCACAACAGACAAGCACATTCTGCACAGTGGCTGAGTAAAGTAAAGCTCTGCTTATTTTGGGAGGCTGAGAGAAGGGGGAGGGAAGAGAGTGAGTAAACATACCAACCTCTGCACACTTGCTATCCATCTCCTGCAAAAGGAGCCGAAGCGCAGGGCAAAGGTGTCCACGCTCGTCTTAAAAAGCCTTAAGGACATGTCAGATGAAAGCCAGTGAACGGGGGGCGAGGGCCCCCCCTGCCCGTCCTTCAGTTTGCTTCCTCTGGAAGCCCTCACGTCCAACTCCCTGCACCCCACAGCTGGAGCTACTGCCACGGCGAACCCCCTCCCCCCCCACCCCAGCGCCAACCGCCAATCTAAAACAAATAAGAGAAGAGGAACTGCCGGCGCTGGAAGCAGCTGGAAGCAGAAGCCAGATTAGCGGTTAAGAGATTGAGTGTGGCGGGTCAGGTTAGTGGCAACAAAAAAAAAAAAAAAAAAAAAAAAAAGAGAGAGAGCCGTCTCTCCGGGGAACAGAGATGGGACAGTGCGGCTTTCTGTCAAAGTGCGGGAAACAAGCGGATATTGTTCTGAGACCCGAAAACACCAATGCAAGCCACTCCCAGGCAGCACAATAGCCCGTGTTTGTGTGTGTGTGTTCACGGGTGTATTTGCATATGCTTGCAAGTGAGTGCACATACGCGGGTGTGTCTGGAGGTATAATTTATGCGTGTGTTTGTGTGCTTCTGTATGTGCATGGCTGCATTTCTGTGTGCGAGTTCTTCAGTATGCATGTGTGTATCTGCACACATGCATGAGTCCATGCATGCATCCATGTATGTGTGTGTGTGTGTTTCTGTATGAATCCATTTATGCACATGCATTTCTACATGCGAGTATGCACATCTGCATGTGTGGGCATGCAGCATGTGTTTACACAAGAAGTCTCATATCCACTGGTGCACACATGCTACATTATTAATATTCTGTGCTGGAGAAACGGACTGGGAGACTCTCACAGACTGTTAATGCAGTGGTATACGCTGCACCTGACTGCACCGCACCACAGTGCCACCTGGGACTGGAACCTGCAGCCTGCGCTCTGACAGCCGTGGCCTGGGGTGGGGGCAGGACCACAGGAGCCTCCCTGCCACGGCTCCCTCTCCATTAGCCTACAGCTGGGCTCCAAACAGCACACTCAGCAAGCAGCCACACTGATTGCCTCTGCCTCTCTGCTTTAGGGCGTTATCTATTCCCAAACTCCTCACAACATTACCAGCTATCTAAATTGGTATTGCTTGAATACAAAAAAAAAATTATATATATGACTGCCTCACTGTGTTCCACTGGAAATCAGCCAAAAGCTTCCTTGGCTTCACCGTCCCCCACCCAATTTAGTCTGGAGAGGTGGGAATGGAGCACAGAGCGAGGTTTAAAAGCAGAGAGCTAGGCCTGTAAAATTCTCAAGGAGAAACTGGAAATTGCACTAATGGACCACCATCCTTTTACACACTGAGTGGGATTTGAGAAGAGTTCTGAGAAGGGAAGAAAGGCTGAGGGGAGCTGGGCAGTGTATGGAGTAGGGCTCAGTCTCAGAGCAGAATGTGATAGCCCACAAACTGCAGGCAGGAAGAGGGCTTCTCAAACCACCGCGGGGGACCAAGCAGCTCTCCCACAGCTCGTCGTCACCATTTCAAATGACCAGCTCGGGTTCCCTGTGGTGCTTCCACCAGGGGCACATATTACTCTGACTGTCACATCATGGCAAAGGGAGCAGTGTGTTGTTTTAGATGTCGCATCGCAATCCACACAGAAGGATGTTAGTCCAGCTGTCACATCAAGGTGCAAAGAGAGCACAGTGTTAAGCCTCTAACAGCCTTAGAGGGGGCTGCGCCCACCAATCAGCCCTTCTCCCACCAGACACACACCACTGAGACTTTCACAGCAGCCTCAAAGCCTGACAAGAACCCAACCACAGAACTACATAGAGTAAACTATATGCTATCGAGATTCCCTTCACTGCTTCAAGATCACATCAGCCTCATCTAGGATAGCAACCGTAATTTGACCACATGCATGGAGAGTGCTATTGTCTTGCGTAGCCCAAGGGCATTGTGGGAAGAGTCCACACTCCTTTTGTTATGCAATAATGTAAAAACCCTTGGATCTTGCCACTTAAGTTCTGTGAGCACTGAAAAGGGAAGGTAAGCACTCCTAACCATGAGGTGATAGACATGAGGTCCAGACTCACCATGGTCATCAACAGTCCCATGTTACTTATCAAAAAAAGTAAAAAAAAATTAAAAAGTAGGCTCACGTGGCTGTCTAATCCTCCCCCAGTTTAATGGATTTCATCATTTCCTCCCTCTCTGCCTCAGCTGACATGTGATGGGCATTCTGGTACAAAACTACTGACATCCAAATGGGTGTTACACACTGGTGGTGGTTGAGTTTTCCCAATCACTGTAAAGTGTTTTGAGATGGAGACATAAGGCGTATTATTCTAATTATTTAATTATCATATTGTATTATTATAATTTTATTAATGAGGTATCTCTCTCCCATGCAGCATGAAAGGTAGACTTAAAGGGAACACACAGGCTGCATGCCTTCCTCCATCAGTGCCTGATGTTTCCCTTATTCTCTCTTCCTACACAGTTCTGTTCCAGGCCCACTGTGGTTGGCTCTCAAAGCCAAGCACATCCGAGACAGTTGGCACGGCAACTGAGATCGGATCAATCACAGCTTCCACAGGCAACTTCTCAGGAGGGAAACACTGTGAGGGCTGTTTTACACATGCACACTCACTCAGCACAGTATCACAAAAAACCCACACAAACACATCCTCTCTTGATCTCTCTCACGAGCACTCACTGGTATTCGCTGTCATATTTCAAAGTTCACACTTTTTCAAATACATATACACAAAAAGTTCATATTGTTTTTCAAATACATATACACAAAAAGTTAATAATAACACAGGACAAAGCTTATGGTACTGGCTGCATCCTCTTATTTTTAATATTAAATTCTACATAGTGAAAAGACCGGAGGACAAACTGTTCTTCAGAAACAGACTTGAGAAATGTTGCAGGTAAGGTCATGTGATCTGAAGAAAGAGACAATAATCCAAACTGTAAGATTGATTCTTATAAATCTCATCTCTTCTAAGACCAAGAAGTCACATTTCAGAAGGGTTTAAAGCCCATGAAGAAATAAATGTTTGACAGAATGTAAAACTTACACTAAGGTTCATAGAGAAATTGAATTATTTTAGAACCTCCATCCCTTGCATGGTCATGGGTTATTTGACCATTTGAAAAATGACACAACTTTGTCAGTCTTGGCAGACCTAGCAACCTGTTTGAGAGGCTCCTGGTAGCTTTTGCTATTCGTTTTGAGTCGATTGCCACTCATTATTTTAGCAGCTGCCCTTAGCACAGGCTGATTTTTCTGGTCAAGGCTCTTGTCCTCTTTGACTGTGATCTGGCAGAAGTAGACATATGGTGAGACATTTTAAAAAGTAAAAATGATCCATAGTTTTTAAAATCAGCAAACCGGAAAATCCTAAGGTGAATTTTTCTAGCTTAATCTGACAGGGTCAAGCAGAAACCCTTTATGAGTCGGCATGGAATTACTGAAATGTAATGAAGCACTGCATGCCTTCTCTAAGATGTAATTAAATATTTATAAATTCAATTAAACACAAGACAGTGTGGAATGAGTTCTTTGGTCTCTAGCGGTAACCATGGAGACCAGCGGATCAGGACAATTCACAGGTAAGTGTCACTTCACTAATAAAGCAGCACTGACAAGCTGCTCTTCCCCAGAGGGTGAAAAGTGTCCTAAAAGAAGGCCAAAGTATCTATTCTATGTGAAACATTAGACAGAAACGCCGCAGACTGGAATTTCAGGGGCAAGGTACAATTAATCAAAGATGCGAGACAACTTTTTTAGCCGGAGGTTGGGCTTCGTGAACATTATTTTTATGTTTAATGAAAATGCAGCGTAAGATGGGAGTCTAGTTGGTCCTGTTTTAAGTACTGTAAGAAATGCGATTGCTGCACTTTTTTGCGATTGCGTTGGGTTATCGGGCCTTGTGTTTCTTGTCATTCATCTTCCTGTGTGGTATACAGACATCTTTGTCACCGTTTTTTGCCTTCTCTTTGTTTCTGCCCCCCCATGTGTAAAACTGTGCCTCGACACAACCAGCTGGCTGTGCCCTTATCAGCCCTGGGTGTACTGTCAATGCATGCATGTGTGACTGGGGGTTATCTGGTCAGACCGGCGACAGGGCCAGGGTATTGATTGGGAAACATTTGTTTTGTTGTGTCAGGGTTCTGACACACCCTGTAATCCCAGGGAACTTAAAGGAACTCTTCAGGAAACCCAGCAAACAAAACACAGGGGTCTGTGCTGTCTGTCTGTCTGTCTGTCTGTCTGTCTGTCTGTCTGTCTCTTAACCAATATAAGTTGGTATTGGTTTACTATAATAAAATTGCTAATCCTTATAACATGCCAGCTCATTATTCAGATCCATACTGGTGTTTCACATATCCATGCTGCCAAATTTAAAATTTTATAGCTATGTCACATGGTATCACTGTCTCACATCACTGTCACACCATTTCCGCTAAACATACAACGTGATCTCTTCCTGCAACAGAAGGCTGTGCAGACACTATAAAGGTGAGTTTATATAATCTGGCAGCCATCTTTACTTGGCAGTCAAAAACTTAACCGTCATAGCCTTTAATGGACCATAATGTCTTCTGGCACACAACTTGGTGTGTGTAATCCTTGTATGAATATTCATTTAAAAACAGCAAGGAATAATTTGTTGCTGCTGGAGTGAAAAAATGGCAGGCGTAAGTCATTAAATTCATGGCATGACATGTACCAGTGCGTACAGAAATAAGCAGTCCTCGTTTAAAACTACAATAACCTATCTCAAATAGGTTTATGAATTAAGGACATTTTACAAATCAGTCTCAATGGGATTCCCGCAAAAAATATATTCAGGTACCTAAGAATACATCAATGAAAAGTTTGTCTTCAATTTTCCTGTACCCAGCAAACAGAAAATAAATGAGTACAGACAAAGTAGGCATTCTCGATAATCACTGTGGAAAGCAGCTTCGCTCCTCACCCTGAAATGTCATCCCCGACAATACAATTCTATTCAGGCTACAGACAGAAGACACGCATAGAAAATGTCAAACTCAAACCCCTAGGAGAGGACAATGCAGTGAATCAAAACCCCCCTTTGCTTTCTGACACACGTCCCACAACCCTTCCACATTAACGGATGACTTTAGCATTGTTAAAATACTAGAAATCGCACGCAATCGTAATCAGCGGTATCTTTTACAACACCCCTTCAGCAGCACCCCCTCTGAGCAGTAGTGAAGCTTTGTGTGTATAAGGTCATGTTGCCTGGCGATTTCTTCCTCTACTGAATTAGAGAACCACTCAGCAGCCTTGCGGACCACACCATGGATAAGCCCCCAAAAAGCCGTGTGTTCTGTACCATTACGATGTGCCAGCACAAGGCAATGATCACAACTGCCATAACATAATTGTTGAGGGTGAAGTTCACATAAATTACACTGCGACAGATATAGACCTAGCTTCTGACACCAAATGCTGAGACAAGGAATGCTACCTTATTTATTATTGCTCGGGATGAAATCTCTCGAGTGAGTTCATATCTGATGACTGGGAGGGCTTGTTGCTCCTGTAACCTCAGGGCATTTCCTTGCTGACAGGCACCCCTCTCGGTAAGACAGATGAGTGCTCAGTATCAGTAAGTAACCACCAACATCAGCATCTTATATGGGCATAAGTACACCAAAATAACAGGAAAAACGCACCCCACACCTTAACAGAGTTACCAGAACCCATCACTGTTGAAAAGACATTTTGTCCAATTATCTGTGTTCACCATTTACCGTTTTTATGGATACTATGCCTTTCCAAAAAAGAAAAAAAAATTCAATTTTTTTCCCCAGTCTACAAAGTAAGAAACAAACAAGCAACTAAGCAACATAAGAATAAAATGATATACTGTATCGGCTGCTCATGAGGACTCAGCAAACATAAAAGCATTCTATATAAGGGATGCAGATCTGAATCCCTGATGGGACTCGGTCTGTAAGCAAGCTTCCTCACTGCCGAAATTCTCCATATCAACTTAGCCCAAATGAAAATAATGTGTATTTGAGAGGGTGGGAGAATGTGTTAGAGTTAAACACATGTGGCTGCATGCAAGTGTTTGTTTGTGCTGTATGGAGATGTGTTACATGGTAATAATTTGTCTAATCTAATTAGTGCTAATTAATTGCCTATTGATTTTCATTCCAGCAGTAATGCTCAAGGTTGAAGGCCTGTGAAAAAATGAACGGAGACAGGGCAGCTTGAGAGCGCTGAGCTACAGACACACTAAGCACACTCATCACAAACACATGTGGGAAAGACAGATTAGTTGTTTACCCAAAAATATAATTTTCATATTTTCTCCCCCATTCACCCAATCCACGTTCCTTGTTGAAAAACAACACAACGTAGAATGGCAGTTCTGTCTTTGCATTTACAGCAAATTCAGGGAGAAGGAGTGCAGTGTGGTTTCCCATGACATGTGCACATAGTTACCCTGTATGCATTAAAACCGTTTACAAGGCAATTACATTAACATAACACTGGCTTCCTTTCAACATTAATTATTCTTTGCTAATGATGTGTTACTAAATAAGGATAGCGGTGACATTGCAGAGTCTAAAGGGAAGAAATAAAGCAAGGTAAATCTTCAGTATAAGCATTCACAAATGCACTTTGCAGTGTATTTCACCATAAAATCAGCAACCAGTTGAGACCTGAGGAAAACATGTGAGGGGAGTGAGTTAACGGTGTAATCAACTGAGCTAAACGATCAATTAAGTAATGAGTAACGACAGAAACCTGCACACCGCAAAGCTCTCCAGAACCAGCCCTGAAATAGATGATGATGTCACTGCTCTTCACTGTGCCTTCAGTTTTACCTGCCTGTGGTTTGAAGCTGAGTGTTTTATCAGTAGTGGGGGCGGGTGGGGGGGGCACTTATTCCAATACACATAATCACTGACAGACGCATTTGCATACACCTTCATATGCACAAACACACACACAGGCATACCAACTATACACATAAAATATACACAGTCATCCAGGCAAACTCCTACAAACTCACTGCAGCAGTATCCGCCGTAGTACAGCTGACGTGAAGTAAAAACAACATCAATGTCTTGAAAATCTAATTAGCCAACCTGAAATATATGCAGCTCCCGAGCAGGGCGCAACGCCTACTCTGTTCCCCAGGGGGAGCCATTATGAAGGGTTAGAAGTTAGACGTGGCTGACGATCTGCTTTGCCTTTAATTACATGGCAAAACCCCACTTGGCCTGAATTTCGCCAACAGTAAGATGTCTGAAAACTGCCAGGCCACAGTGGTCAGACCTCCAGCTACTTCCTCGCACAAGTTCCATGTTATTGAGCCAATCACAGCTCAGCACAGAATGCTTATAAGATTTACCAGATTTACCAAACTAAAAAAAAAAATATATATATATATATCAATAGTCTAACTATAAATGACCATCTGAGGAGCTTTGAGAGATGAAGCTTCAGAACTGATTTGCAGCACACTTTTGTAGCACACCTATTTTCAAAGGCTTCCTTGCCCCGGTTTAATCCATATATAATTTTGATTCAGCTCATTTAGCCTTTTGGGAATTAAAATAAGTGGAATTAATGCACTAGGATGCAGACAGACTGACTGCTAAGGGGTGGTGGTCTCAAAGCATTGGCTTGCCAACTCTGGTGTGTGAGCTATTTTATCTCCTTAGTATGTGCAGCATCGAAGCAAAAGCATCCAACTGTGTTTGGCAATAAAAAACTCCAAATGTGGATCCAACACCAAGCAGTCAAACACAATTTACTGTCAGTCGTTAATGGTGAACCATGTCAACGGCATCTTCTCCTGTGCTAACTTGGACTGCAGCCAAAACAGGCATCAATTAAAGTTTAAGAAGTTTGTGCAGATCAAAGAACAATTACAAACATGTACAGAAATTTTGTTGTTTGTTTATTTTTAACAATTTTCCAACCATCGGAGGTTTCCAGAGTATAGCGCAGCAAAACATGTTTGAAAGGTGCAAGCAATAACAGAGCACATACAATATTCTCACCAACATCTTCAACATTATTAATTTGGCTATCCCGACAACTTCTACTTTAGGGTACTGTTGGCGAACAGAGTATGCTTGGAGGAACGTGATATGAAAGCAAGAGAACTTGGACCGCAGATCCCTGGAATCACACTGAGAAAATTAACTCAGAAATGAATTCAACTGTGACTGTATTTTTCCTGGCATAAAAAGAACTAAATTAAATCATTTTATCTTCTTATTAAAGTGAACTCTGAAGCTAATAATGGTGAGTGAACCCTAAGTTTATGTTAAAGTAAATATGAATGTTTCTTCTGTTGTAGAGCAGAAAAACACTATAAAGAGCACTGAAATGCCTTAGGAGACTGATATAGCTCTTGTGAACTTGCCAGTTTGCTGAATCAGTAAGAATCACTGGTCTACAAGATTACAATCTACCTCCTGGCCTGACTGCGTTCTGGCTAAAGACTTCTGTTTGCATGGGGTTCCAATGCGAGCACGTAACGAAGCAAGTAAAGAAGCAGTAGCAGGACTAGTGCCGATTTAACAGTGCTAACACAACACACCAGGTCCTCAGGCTGCACGTGCTCTCAAGTGAAGCTCGACATCTGGAAGCACGTCTCAGGCGGTGGGCGACCGAGGCTTCTGCCCTTCAATTCATTTTGGCAAATCCACACAGATAAGCGCCATCCAGACACAACTTTCAAAATTGCTCTGAGGAGGACAAAACTCTTCCTGCTACACTACAGGGTTTCCCTAGTTCTCTTCTAACCTTTAACTCTGGGGAAAAAAAAAAAACTTTTCAGAAGCACATAATTTACAGAATACCCCATGGAAATAAATTCGAAGGGACGTTTAATTGCAACTTAGTGGAGTTGCACTTATTAAACTCTTGCTGACCTTCATACTCAAGAGTCCACTTTTTCCATTAGTTTTAAAGTGCACCCCCACCCCCATCCCCAAATAAAAGTAACCAAGATGGCGGCCACTTCTGCCTGTGAAACACTGCAAGACAACATGGAGAGGACTGCATAAACTACACACAGGCGGTATTTACAAAAGCCAGGTCCAGTCTTCAGTGGAGGACACTGTTGCAAAATCTAGACACTATAAATTATTATGCGTCTGATCTCTTGATATTAGAGGATATTAGGGTGCCATAAACAAGATACCCGGTCGCACTACCCCCCACCCCCCTTAACAAGATACCATGAGAGCCAGTGCTGAGCTCCTCTTTCATTTCACCATCAGTCATCATTCCCAATTTACAGACTGAGTGCGAGTCAGCAGCTGGTCTGAACTTTTATTTATTACGGTTTAATTTTAATATTAATGTCGAAGTATTTATGGTAACCAAATTACTGTCACCATTTTCTAGCTTCTTCCCCTGCTTAGAAATCGTCCGGGTATCCTGTTTCCTGGTTTGCCACAGACCACTGCCACTGTGAGTTAGGTAATGCACCACAGAAACTAAAGTTGGGAAAATTAACTTGAGCCCACACTCAAATGCTGCCAGACACAACTCACTTCCCCTTACAAGGTAGGGCACAACAACCTCTACTCCGCATTGCCTGAAGAAGACATAAGTCAGAACGTGTTGTGTGCTTTGCTTCTGCGGATTCAGCCACACAGCCATTTGTTCTTTCTCACTCGGTAATCTGCCCTCCGTAATCGTAAGGAATTCTACCCTGTTTGTTTAAAACTCAGCTGACCCCAATAAACGTACACTCGCTAGCTAACGCGGTCACTACCCCTGCCTATACCTTTGCAAAGCACACACTGTAAAAACAGGACTGGCGGCACCCATCCACTGCATTACTCACCTACTGCATTTTGCACCAACAGTATTTAATGGAGGCAACTTGCAGATGTATTGGGTTAGCACAGCTCATTCGGCTTAAATAGGAACAGCTCAGGTACAAAGCCTTCAGCCAGCCACCAGCAGCGGCCGCAGCAGCAGCAGTGGGACTTTGACCCGAGGCCTGGTAGTACAATACAGATACCAGCCTGGGGCACCGCCAAATTACTACTCTGCCAATTCTGCGCTAACGTGAAAACATCCTGCTGAGACCCAAACTCAGGGCCCCAAACAGGCCGGGCACTACAGACATCCCTGTGTGCCTGTGTTAAACTCTTCAGTCGTCAGCTAAAGCAAGGCACGTCTCCCCTCCACAATGACAAAGCTGAGCAGATGTTGAAATCTCACAGCTGCTATTTGGAGGAAATGGCTGTCAAAGCTATTACACAAACAGTTGATTGGTGGAAATCAGAAAAAACTACATAGTTTTACCAAAGCAATTAGTATGATGATTTGGTGAACAAGGTAGCTAGCTAGCTGAAGATGTCATGCCATAAACACTTCACTGTCACTTCTCTAAACACTGGTTTTGTGTGGCACTCATGTGCTCTGTAACTGGCATAGTCTAATTTTACTTTCAAACTGCCCCTGAAATAGCCCACTTCAGTTTTTTACACTGCCATCAGAAACAGACAGTGACTGGCAATAGACATGGGCAGCTGACTTACAACCAACGGACAGAAAAAGTCTTGAATTATACTTTCTAGAAGGAGATGTAGGTCCTTAGGGTACTGAGAGAATGCTGTTGTAGAGGGAAATGGGACATGCAAACATTTCCCATCATTAAACGACCATTCTGATGTTCCCATTTTTCCTGTGGGGTATAATGGGAACATAGGGAAGAGCGTAATTATGTGCAATGAGTTTGCTCACATTGGCATACTGATAAGAATGCATTGCAGTGAAAACAAGGGTAAACATTAGAACATTCTGGAATTTTTTTTACAAGGAGTTTGAAATAGGCACCAGTTGTCATGTCACAACTGGGCTTCATTTGCATATCCTGCCCCTATTACATGACCTACCCAGCTTACACAGACGGTTGTGCGGGCAGTGGTTCATTAATATGAATGCATGAATGTGTCATGCCCAATCAAACGGCCTGTTCATTTCAAAGGGAGAAACAGCTGCAGGGAAATATATGATTAAAATATGCATTGACATTTTTCATTCAAAAAAAACTTTACACATTCATTTTGTAGGGGCAAAGGAATGATTTGACATTGAAATTGAAATGACCATGTGGGGACTTTAATCTTTATTTCCCAAGGAAGCAGGCCTATTCCATTTTCGATTCCATTTTTTCTATTCATTTGACAATTTAATTTTGAGGCTGTCAGCCAAAGAGGCACATGTAAAAATCGGTGTACTAATCTTTTTGTTACTGATTAAAAGCATCAGAAATCTGCACTTAGAACTGCCTGGTAAACACATTCAGCTGTTTATTGTTTCCCCAATGGCTACAGTGTTTATGATGGCTTCACTTAGCCAATAAATTTTAAAAAATAAATAAAAAACAGAATCATGCTTTATTAAACACAGTAAGGAGTTCAAACATCTTTATCGAAAGTCAATATGGATATTCCATATTAATACCATGGCCCAACTATTCTGAGCCCATTTCATCCTGTCTTGCACCTTCCTGATGTCCACAGAGACCAGTGGCATGATAACCCAATCCATGGGCTGAGGCAGGGAGCGGGAATGTGAAAAGATTAATGGCTGTGAAAAAGCCACAAGCCCTGCTGAACCCAGAGGTACGGTTCAAGCCAAACAGGTGGGATTTGCCGTAAACAATCCGCTCCTTTTTTCGCAACGGCTTCTGTCACCGGGGGGAGGGGTAAGTTCTCAGGTGACTGAAGGAATCAGGAATTTCATTCACATTTACCGTGCAATAACAAGCACTCATGGGAGGACAGGCTTTTCTGGCATAAACCACTCAGGCAGCACCAGAGCGCTGAGACCCGTCACCAGAGCCAAAACTATGTGAAGAATAACGGAAAGATGACAACTTAAAACGATTATATAACGCAGCACAGCGGATTCCGGTCCAGCCACTCTGCACAGAATACATCACCAGGAATAGAATGGAATTTTTTTTTTTTTTTTTGTAAAGTAAACATGTTAGCAATCCTGAACAAGGCACACAAAGAAAGAGAGGACGGGTTGCACAAAGAGAGGGGGAGAGGGATGAAAAGAGAGAGGGATGGTGTAAGGAAACAGGAGTGATTAAAAGGAGAGGCAGAGAGAAAGGAAAATAGTGAGAGTGTTGATGAGCAGTATGGCGTATTTCTATGATGTGTATCACCTAGGCTTTGGTAATGTTAACACAATGCAGCCTACTTCCTCCCAGAGGACAGGAGCAGATACTTCCTCAGGACAATGTTCAATCCATCTGCACGTCGCTGAGCCCGTGGGCTCCGTGATCCACACGTCCACTCCAAAAAGAGGCTGTCTCCAAGTCTCCCACAACACTGATGGATTTGGAGCCCACGGCACAGCTGCCCCAGAATGACCACCAGCCTGGACATCACTGCCCCTACACTCTGTCATGACAACTGTTTTAAAAAGCACATGTCTGCCATTCATTTTCAACTGGACTTTTTCAATGAAGCAACAGATGACAGAAATTTATGGGAACAAGGGCTCGCTACAATTTTCTGCACTGTCATCCATCAAGAAGGAGAAACTTTTCAACATTCACACCAACACCATTGAGACACAGTAACCATGTGTTAATGTACTGTTGGAATCTGTCACTAGGTAGACTGAGCTCTTTCCCTGAACAACAAATCTCCCCTAGAGTTGTTCAAAACACATTAACTTTGTGGACCCATTTTAGGGTATGTTCTTTTTTCAATGAAACAACAGCAAGACATTTTATTATATTTCATTTTTCTTGACCAACACCGCTACTTGCACATTGCAGTACCCCAGCACACCCTGACAGATACTTCAACATCACACTGAGCAAAGCATTGAACACACAAATGTTTGAAACAGACTATTGCACTCACACAAACTTAATTAATTATAATGCTCTATTATATAGACATAGTCACCTAGGTGCTGCATTCTTAATTTAAGACCTAATTGATGGTGGTCTTAAAAGGAACCTCCAACAACAAAATACATGAACACAAATGCAGGGGACAAATAATATCACTTCTTACGATTATGATTATTACCAATTATGATTACATCCTATGCAACAGTTTCCTCAAAGCCCAAAAACCATCTTAAAGTGTAATAAAACTCACCCTCAGACCTGCACACTTTCACACCTATATAGTCCACAGTCACAGCCACAAAACACAAAGGAAGCTACATGACTACATATCTGTGGAAAAATATGACTGTGGTGAGTGATGATGATGACGACGATGAAGTGCGACTAGGAATAACCCAATCAGGGTAATGGAGCGAAAGAGCTGGGGTTCACTGAATGCGGTGATCACACCAGACCTCTCACACAACAGGATAATCGATTGGAAAGGGAAAACTCAAGCATGGAGGCCTTATTCCACCCACTGTGTGTTTCATGAGAGTGAAACAGTGAGCAAGAAACGGGGCGGGGGGGAGGGGGTTAGGACAACTGCCAACATCCCTGCTAAGAACGGTCTGGTGAATATTGGGGGCATAAAGGCTGAAAACTGTACAGCATTAAAGCCGCAAACTGCTGAACAAGAACAACCCAAGAGACCAACAGGGCGGACTGATGTAACACACACACCCACACACAGCCACAGGAAGTATGTGTGAGACACCCAGCAAGGGCGCTGGTGCAGCAGAAGGCTCTCTGCAGGATGATTGTACCCCCAAAGGCCTGGGTTTCTCATTGCCTGTGGTCATTTTTAAAGGATACATTCATGAGTGTGGGTGGTACATTTGTGGTAGATTCATGGGTGTAGGTGGTGCATTTGTTCTGGCATCAAATGAATGTAGGAGACCTTCAGAAATATTTTGGGAGCTAAAGAAATGTGTTAAATTGACACTATACTGTCATCTACTAATCTAAACAGGAAGTGGTCCACCTCTTTCACTCTAGCACGATAAACACCTAAATTGTATGTTATGCTTTTTTGTATAATCTGGTCGTGAAAATATCAATTTTTCAGTTGCCGTTCAAGTAAGCTTCACTTTGTCGCTCTAAATGGCCTGATCCCTTGAGAAAACCGCCAACTTTGCAACACTGGCCCGAAATTCATCACGTGTGAATGTAGCTCGTCAACACAGCCCTCAACTAGTGCATTATGAGTCAACTGGAGAGTTAAAACAACACAACTGTTTGTATTTCAGCGCCGAGGTATCCTCTTTATCGTTATAAAAGGGGATCTTAACCTCGACATACATAGGTTAAAACCTGAATGCCGATAACGTTAACATATCGCTTTTAAAAACTGTGGGGGATGGGTCGTTGCTGGACGTACTGAAGGTTTAGCATTAAGAAACGCGTGTTGTTGCAACACAAAAGCAATCCCGTTTGCAGGATGCGCCTCTGTTTCTGCATGTTTTTACCAACTCGCTGGCGCGTATCATGGTGTAAATCATTCAAGTGCAAATGCATCATCATTCTCACTTGCACATGCGTGATAACATGTTGTACACGCACAGCTCCAGCTCGATTCGAAAATGCACTCAGGAGCCGCAAAAATCAATACGTTTCGTCAACTTAGAAAAGACACCCAGTCCCCTTTAATATTTTAAACGACAAGTAATATTTTTTCAAACAAAAGCAACATAACACTGAGCCTTGTAGCCCAGCACTAAAGACCCCCCGCCGGCAGATTCCCTTCACCCTGGCCCCAGTACACCACGAGGCGGTTGCCGCGCGTGAAACAATATCTTGTCCCATTTACCAAAAACCCAAGCAGACAAACACCCACGGCTGTGGAAAACGACATGATACTACACAATGTGCGAGTTTGACCAGAGGCCAACCGGTCTTAATGTTACAGCATCACAAACTCCATATGGTACATGCATATGTTAACTTCGCTATTATTAGCCCATTCGTCTTAATTTATTATCTCACCAGGCTCAGTAACGTTATAGGTTTTACGCAACAGCTTAGATTGCACTTGTACTCTTACACGGTACATCTGATTCGTGGTTTTTCTTCTAAATGGCTGCTAATTTATCCCTTAAACATCGTGCTGCCTTAGTAAGTGTTTTCTTACGTTGAACCCCTGTGCTCCATTGCCAGTCACAAAACAACCAACAAAGCCCCAGGTTTTAGAATGGCTGTTGTCGATACACACAATTAAACGATGTTGCGAGAGAAAAGTCTAGGTAAAGAGAGAGAGCATAATACTCACATTATATCGCTGGAAACGAGCAAATTGTTTTCTACCATCATATCGGGAAGAAAATCCAGATTGTAAGAGGAAGTCATGTTCCTTGTAATCCGTGCACGAAGCTGTGGTCTCGAGCGCGTCTCTGCGCGTGTCTGATTCCCTTGCGCTGGCCACGCGACGGAAAGGGACAGGTGCGCGGGCCTCCCCGAGGACACAGGAGACAAGGACCCGGCAGTTGTCACGTTCTTCTCTTCCCCCCCAGCATTTCCCCAAAATTCCCACTAAAATCCTTACTGTTGATGCAGCTGTCGTTATTACACCAGGTGCTAAAACAGGAGGCGGGGCTCCAGTGTGCTGCAGCCACTGCTTAACCATTTGTGCACCTTCGCTTTGTTACAATCTGCACAACGTCACAGACAAACAGCTGCAGAAATCCAACGAAATTATGTGTAATGGAGGGTATATGTATGATGACTGATCTTCGTGTTTACACTATAATATTATAACAAATATTCCAGGTATTGCTGATGCTCTATACGCTCTATCAGAAGTTCTTAACTTTGGGCGTTGTACAGGTATGGTGCATGTTTCTGCATTCCCTATCTTTGTTCAAGGCGTATGAGCCTTCCAAATATATCACCAGGTTTACGCCAATAACTAAAAATCAATAAGTAAATATAATGTATTAAGTGAAGAAGTCCCAGTTACTCTCCAACAAATCAATGTAAAAAAATATACTTTATTTATTGTACTTGCATCCAAATAATTCACTTTCCATGTCCAGTGACCTTACTTTAATTATTTAACAACCAAACTATGCAAATCTTTCAAAACACGAATACATACGATAATTATTTGGCTAATGCCTTAATAACCTGCATACTTCATTTTTGGTCCTAAAGATATGTGAATTAACTGGAAGCAGTGGGTGTGCCTGCTAGCCAGCAGCCAGGCTGTTTCCAAGCCCTCATGGGGAATCATACACTCACTATTTAATCATTCTTTAAGGGGTAAAGTGCTATGTAACTAGGTCAGCGAGATAGTATTAGAAGCATGCTGTTGTTTTAGCCTAACAGCTCCACCATATAATGCAGTACTTTGAAGGCACTCTAAGCACTGATAGAGCCCCTTCAGGGCAGCGGTGTAACATGGTCTACTTCACCAAGAAAAAAGTTCTCCATAAACAGCGAGTATTCATGAAATATTGCCATATACGCAAATAAGTGAAGCGCTTTTTGAACAATACGTGACATTTATATCAGCGCGTGTAGTCTAGCAAGGCAGGTACAGAAGTTAATTGTTTTCAGGAGAACATTCTTTATTGACAATCTTGTGGAAAAAAATGGTGTTGAACACTGGCCTTAAAGTGAACACTAAATTGTGTGCTCCATTTTATACTTACTTTTTCACTGATCATCTTATTTTTCTTGTGTTGCTTTTCCATTTTACAGTTTAAGTTATTCAGAGGGAAAATTGTATATTGCTGAGAGAAGAAACATGGTCTCAAGTGTCAGTTAAGACATTCAGTGAGGGCATGAGAAAATAATTGACTCTTCTCGGACTTGGACTGGAAATATGCAGTCCCGAGGACATTCAGGTGGCACACAGAATAAATCTACTTATTCATGTTGTAACTGTTTTATTTTGTGCACATTAGTTGTTTATCTGAAATGGTATGATTATGTCTTATCCTTGTTAATTTGTAACTGCTTTCCTTGTTTACATATATGACTGAATATAATGATAACACCTCAATTAAAAGATTAAGATTTCTATCACTTGCTCAATTCTTTAATATTCCGCTATTTCACTCGCAGCTCATAGGGTAAGAGGGGAAGCAAAATCACAGAGGAAAGAAAATTAATGTGTGAAAGGGTATTCATTTTACTAAGAGAAATCCTCCTTTTTAAACCAAGATTCAACAATGACCTTTTAGTTATAACTATTATTTTGGATATTGTTAACAGTAGATGAGAAACTACTGTGTCTTCAGTGATCAGTAGTGAATTTTAGAGAGAAATTTTATTCCTAAATATGTGAATCCAGAAGATACTTAAGGAAAATCTTTGCTTAGGGGAGTGAGTGCAAGCAGAACAGGGTAAGCAGAAGTATTCTGAGGCCTTTTGTCAAGGTCTAGTTCTAATTTACGGACAACATTCCATCCAATGTTTTCGATAAAACATCGCACATACTACATGTGTCTTCTTTGCAGAGTACAGATATAAAAATTCTTATTCAAAAAGAAAATGCATCCCTGGTGTATAATTGAATTAAAGTCTATTCAAAAGGTTATTGAAAACTGCCATTTGTTTGTTTTATATAATTTGCTGGATTGCATATTTCATATCATAGCGCTGATTAATTGAATGTAAACAAAGTAATATTCATGTTCAATTAAATATCCGTCACAAAAAACACAGTTCATAAACACAATTCTGTTAACCAACAGCCAGGCGTTCAAAGGGAAACTACAACAACGTGTTCTTTATTGTTGCACAGAAAAGAAATTGTTGATGCATTTTTCATTGTAAGAATGTCTCAGACAGTCCATTTCAACCTGTTACCTAGTGCAACAGTATATTATAATTAGGGCTGTAAAGATTAATTCATTAATTTGGTAAACTATCACCTTCTGCTGCCCAGTAACATTTAACAAAAATTCAGCAGGTTTTGAGAAATATCTTAAATTCATTATTTACCTGTCACATTTCCTCAGTGTAATCCCTAGAGTTCATATTATGTGATATAAAAAGTGAAAGTACTGCCATAATTTTCAACATCAGTTTTAAGGACATTTTACCACAATAAGGGTATCATTAATGGTGATCATAAAGTTTGATGAAGGGTGTTGATATGAATGAATGAGTCTTTGAGCCTAAGTAGCCCAGCTTGGCACCCCGTGCCTTCTGGCTGTTGTCTAAATTGAAACAAATGATGAAAGAGCAGTGTTTTGACACCATCGAAGACATAAGATCCAACATGACAGGCTATCTGAAGGTGTTTGACAAAGAGGACAGACACAGAAAGGTCTCAAACTGTGGCAGAAATTCTGTGTGTGTCCGGGATGGAGGCATTTTAAAGGGGATTAGCGATATAAGTGTTTAATGCTCAGTAAAATGACTTCATTCAAACCTTCACTGTCACTCTGTCACTCAGTTTTGGCCTACAGAAGTGGCATAGAGAAAAGGTTTGTTTTTGTGGTGCTGTGTTGAACAATGAAAACATAGTTAACCCAGTAACCCAAAGATACATTAGGAAAGAATTCTTTAGAAAAAACCCTAACAATTCTATTCTATTTCATACATAGTAAGACTGATGTTTCGAATAAACATTGTACACGTTGAGTGAAGTACATTGTGTGTGAACCTGCTATTTTCACACAGGATCCAACAGACCACCGGTGACCCATTTATAATGAAAATTTGCTCATGGTTTGATAGAAAATTCTTATCTACTACAGCTTATAACACATCACACGGAAGGGCAATTAATTTTAATTTGGTCCAGAGAGAAAAGTATCTCCCACTGTCCCACCAGCACTGCTTCCAGCACCAACATTCCCAGGAATGTCCCCATCCAGCCACCGTACTAACCAAGCTCAGCCCTGCTTGGCTGCAGCCCTGCTGCTACAGCTGGCTGCAGGTGTCTATGTCCATGCTGTTGCTTTAAAAATATTGTTACGGTTGAGGGCTTCATTCGGTGTGTTTATTTTGGGCGTTTTTGTTCTGGTGCCTGTGGGGCCCTGGCATGGTGGAAGGTGTCTCTCCTTCATGATAACAGCTACCCAGCTAAGAGCTGAAGGCCAAGCCCTAGGTGGTGACTCTGAAAAAGCAAGAATATTTTCCAAACTGGTGAAAAAATAAAAAAGGAGGCCTGACATTAATGAACTTGTATTGCAATCCTAATTTTGCACAAATGTGATTTCATTTAAAAAGTATCTTTTAGGCATGTGCGATTTATTGAACAATTACAGTACAGAGAGTTCTGCTTTCACTGTGTCCAGCCTCAGTCGTTCATGCATGTTCATTTACCGCTGCTCATTTAGCACTGAGACTAATGCAAATGTACTCTGCAATTTTCTGTTTAGTACCGCTGTGACTGACATACATTTACTCAACAGCTCAGTGTTTAACACCACTGGGATTCCTACATAATTGAACATTCGGATCATGTAACCCGTAGCACCTTCATAGGCCATTTAGATTTGACAGCACGGCTCACCGACCAATGGCGGCATGGGTCAGGTGCAAACAGCAGCAGCAGCCTAAAAGCCCTGAGTTAATGTGCATGGACCCAGAATCACTGACACACTTACTCAATAAGCTGTCATTTGCAGTTAAACTTTCTTCCAGCTCATCAGAGCTACAAACTGAGGGAAGGGGATGCTGTAGAGGGGAATAGAATGTCTGCGCTGAATAAGGCCTAGAGACGATTCACAATGATCAAGTGACCTTCTCACAATGTAATGACAACCGCAATGTCCGGTTAACATAACATGAACATTAGACCTGCTCAACTAGCTAAGGGTTCTTAGGCATGGCAAGACAGCTTTAGGAAGTTGTTCCCAGTAACATCTGTATGCCCAATGTAGATGAAAAACAGATTCATTTTGACTAGGCTTTAACAAAAACTGGAGAGGAATACCCCAGTAGAATCCGCCTGTCCTCTCAAAAGTCATTTTCATTACAAATACATCATAGCAATTTTTTTTGTTAACGGGCTCCCCTAGAATTATACATTACTATATTACACAATGTTTAACCCTTCCAATTCTTAATCATCCATAAATGAATACTGTAGGTGCAGCATCTTTTTGGTTTATCTGTAGGAAAGAGCGATGCATTTGAAGATACCGTGTGGACCGAGCACAACGGTGCAGCCAGCGGTTTTCTATTTAGACAAGTAAAAATACTCATTGTTTTATAAAGTTTAGGTGCAAATCCTATTTTAGTCACAGAGTATAAATGAGCCATTTTGTCCTGAGTCATCACATTGGCTCAAGCCCTCTTACATTTTCCTGTGGAAACTTGGCTGTAGCAAAGATATCATAAGTCAGTGTCACTGATAAAACCACACAGTGTAAATGGTGTGTGTGTGTGGGGTGGGGGTGGAGGTGGTGGTGGTTACTGTTCTGAGTTCAGTTTAGCATTTTTCTTCCTAATGGTTAAGATCAAGATTCTGTTAGGGTTTGCTGATCCTGTATCAGCACATATGGGAAGTGTCCCGCCCTATAACTTATGAGTACATCTCCCTCCCTTTCCTTGCTCTCGTTGAGGTCCTCTCCTTATCAGTGACAGTGATAGTAAAACAGTGTTAGTCCAGAATACGGTGGCTCACTGATTTTGGTGTTTAGTTCCAACAGGCTCACTGTTAGCTTCCTGAGTGTGGGTGTGGATGGCCATTATCATGTTCACTCTTTCCAAAACGGTACAGCCGCTCACACAAGGATGCGGATACGCATATATGTGGCTGAACACACACACACACACACAGCAATTTTCTGAACATGTTACAGTTCCCCATTCATTTCTTGTGAATTTTGACACAAACTGAATTTCACTGATTAATGCATAATTTGAATTTGACTTTGTGATTATAATAATTATAATGAAATGCCGGCTGCACACAGGCAGCAGCAGTTCTACTGCACATGTACTGTTCCTTGTGACTTCATGCAATCCCATTATAAAAAGAGCTTACAACATACACCTACATGTTTCACCTACAATCACATGAATACTTTGAGTCTCACCATCTCAATGTTACATTCATCATCTAGAGCTTAAAGCTAATCTAAAACAGACTCACTAAGGAACTCACACAATCGATCCATAGCATCAAAGTAATATAAATGATGCTTGCCATCTTCATACAATCAAATGGCATATCAATTGCCACTGATACATTTAGGATTTTTTTTTCATAATCATGCACTATGTTTCATTATACCAAACCTGCAAAAACTCTCCCCCATCCACGCAATTATATAACAGCAGCATTAAGCATGTTCAGACTGATTCTAGATGAGATTTTCTTTTATTAAGAAAGTGACAGTAAAAGCTTATCACTCAGCAGAGCAAATATAAAAGGCATTAGAGGGATTAACAAGGGCTGCAAGCATTTTTGAATGCATTTACCTGCAAATCAGCTCTAACTCACTGGCTTAAACCAACAGCCTTCATTCATATGACTCAGGTCAATACGACCGCGAGCGAGGGACACGAACAGAAAGAGCGGGGAATGGTTGCCGTGAGACCCTGAGGTGTGTGACAAGGCCCATTGTTCTTCTGTTCAATTGTTGGGCTGTAACCAAGGCAGTGGCCGTGCACCCCTGTTGCCAGGGTCATGATCAAACAAAAGGGGAAGTTTTTCTTTTTTTTTTCCAGAATGCGGGAGGCCTATTTAGTGAGGGTCTGGAAAGACTGGCTCGGAACGAGGGATGGGAACCATGACCACATATGTGGGAGGGGTGCTGTGGCTTTGGGATGGATGAGAGAGGATTAGGGCAGCAGGTATGCTTCGCTTAAAGCAGCCAAATATGGAATCGCACCCAACTGCCTGACCCCCCACTCTGGATTACTGCAGGCAACACAAAAAAAACGGTACAGCCAGGATAAACTCTCTGGGTTTGCTGCCACTTCGGTGAATGCTATACAATGCATTTCACAGAACACTTGCTGTTTGCCTCACTTCAAAGGAGGGTCTGAACTATATGTGGGGCGCCTCTTTGTCAAATGAGCTGAACTGCACCAAACTGTGATCTAGGCCAAATTGGAGAGATCCTGCTCTCAAACAAAAAAATATTAACCCTGGACTGAACTGGCAAGATTCTGCTCTGAAACAGATAACAGCAGCATTGTACTGAATTTAAGAGATCTTGCTCTAAATCAGACAGCCACAGCAGTGGTTTGATCTTGACAGATCTTGTTCTCAGACAGACGACAGCAGCAGTGGATTGAACTTAAGAGATCCCGTTCTCCAACAGGCAGCAGCAGCAGCAGCAGAGACACCGCCCCAGCCTGAGCCGCTGAGTACCTCAGGAGCCGATCCTGCTTCCGCAGACAGGCTGGCACGGGGGGGTTGGGGGCAGCACATGCCTTTGGCACAGACACCCTGCATAAACCCCAGCTCCAAAGAATGTTCCAGCATCAGCGATGCACTTTCTCTCGCTCCTTCTCTGTTTATTTATTTTTCTCCGTATCCTCTCACTCTCTCCCTCTGTTCTTATATCTGTCTGCCCCCCTCTCTCTCTCTCTCACTCTCTCCGTCTCTCTCTCTGTTCCTATATCTGTCTCTCTCTCTCTCTCTCTCTCTCTCTCTCCCTCTCTCCCTCTCTCTGCTGTACTCCACCCACCTTCTCTGTTGCAGTGGAGGGGTCCCGGCAGAGTTGCACAGCTGAAGTAATCGTGTATGACAGCTCATGTTGTTGCAGGCCTGTCTTGCACTAATGCATGGAGCTGCCCGGGGCTGCCTGCCCCCTCTACAGTCTGTAAGGCTCCGACAGCCGCTCCGTTCCACTAACCGCCGCCCAAATTAGGCAGAGTGGAGAACAGGATGAGCTTCATCTTCCCCCGGTTAGGCTTTAGCACAAAGCAGGGGAAACTGTCAGCCAGAAGCCTCGGAACGAGGAGGGCAGAGCTGCTCCAGGAATGATACACTCTCATTTCCATGTCTATAATACGACCACTGAGCTATTCAGGAAGTCTGTTCTAGATGAATGAGGTCAGGACCACATTTTCTCAATGAGTGATCAATAAATGTTTCGCTTTTTATTTCACAGGTGATCCACCCTAAACTGCATCCCACCCTCTTTCAAATGGTTAGCCAGCTCAACCAACACAGACTTACTCCACAATACATATTCAATGAAAATGTATATCTAAATGTTAGGAAAAAAACAGCTCAGCCACATATCTTCCAAAATGTCTGCACCATTCCAATGTGGCAGGTCTGTTCTCCTCTGAAGAATGTTGACAGCCTGAGCTGACCGAATGACCGCAGCAAGGCCAGACATGTGAGTTCCTGACCACTGCATGTACCCACAGTGTGTAACTGCAGTGTGTGAATATGGTGTACAGACTCAGTGTATCACGCACAATCACAATGTCTGACCGAGGCATATAACCACAGTGTACCGCAGTGTATGTTCACAGTCTATCAGAGTGAGTGAATATACTGCATATTTACAGCACCTAGTGACAGAAAGTGACACAGAGCAGGTCTACACCATATGGCCACAGTCTACCACAGCGCACGACCGAGTGGCGACCACAGTACGTGACCGCAAATTTAAGACCACAGTGCATGAGTGTAGTGCCTAACCACAGAGAGTGCCCACAGTGGAACACAGCAGACCGTAGTCTACCACAGAGCACAGCCTATTAGAGCTGTGATCACAGCGACTACAGTCTACCAGAGTGAACAGAAACCGTACATGACCACAGTGCCCAGCAACGGTCCATGACCGCCATGTTAGACTACAGCCTGCCACGCCTGCCACAGTATACAGCCCTTTGAATTACCAATTTAAACAAGTGATTGTCTCTGTTGTCTCTGTTGGGTGAACTCCTCCACTGATCTCAGAATCAGCTATGCTGTTCCCTCAATTTGTTCCCTTCGTTGTGCATGGAGTCTGCATATTCTTAATGCCTGTTTTCAAACCCGCATGCATTCATTCCGATGTCTCTGAAAGATGCGTTTTAAAAATTCATTATGTTTATTATTATTTATAAATATTTAATGTGGACAGAACCTAATTTGGGCAGGGGAAAAAACAGCTTCATTACAGAGAGATTGCAGAGATTATTTAAAATTCACCCACAACTCCCGGCAATCGGCAAAAGAATTTATTTTACAAACAATAAAAATATGTGCCAGTAGCCATTTGAATAGCTCACGCTGTAAAATTTTACTGTCTGTTTCTGGGCAGTGAGAGAGACATATGCTGACCATTTCTGTTATATCATTATTGTTATGTTCATGCATATTGAACGCACTCGTAAAGATGGTCTGGGTCATGAGAGATCAGCAGCTAAATGTGCTCCTGTTTTCAGCTGGATTTTTATCTGCTTCTGCAGTTCATAGTTTGATGGTTAAGGAGCTGAGCCCGTAACTGAAGGCCGAGTCCAGACCTGCACTCAAGACTGGCATATGGGGCAAACGTTCCCTTAGATCACAGCTATGGCTGTGCTGTTGTTTTTTTCAGATACTGTCTCCCTGTCACACAGCTGCCCTCCAGAATCTCTGGCATCACCATTCAACCCTGCAACCCCTGTGCCCGGGGCACAGCACCATGGTGACAACATCATTCTAAAAGAATGTCTCTCCATCAAACTACAAGACTCTGTATTCTGTACATTCTACTGATTTAACATAACCCCATACAAACTCATACAGACATCCATTGTATCTACATACATAATGAGCCCTCTTATTTCTGTCTCTTCCAGCCATTGTATAATTGGCGAATTGTCAACTTAATTTCCTCTCCAGGTTTGGGCAGGTTTTAGAGAACAGATTTAATTCAATATGCACCATATGGCTACATCTGGGAGAGGAACATTATGAAGAAAATGCCAGATTTATTCTAAATTAATTCTAATTTGTCTCAGTTTTCAGTATGATAGCATCTCTCTGTCATCCTAAGATAAATGATCTTTTTTTTGGGGGGGAGGAGACGATGCAGCGACGTGTTTGGTTCTTGACAGCCGTTAAAGCTCATTGTGCCGGGGCAAAATTCATCAATCTCAATTACTCCTGTCATCCTGTGGATGTGAGAGGAGTGAGAATGACACGGAGTCAATGAATAATTACCACTTCACCCTTCTCTGCATCACAATGATTTTGAGTGACAGATAGTGAGACACCTGGGACAGTTATGCTGCTGCCTCACCCACAGACACGCCAGAGATCTGGTGTGTAATCACTAGAGAGCAGGTGCATCCCTACCCTAATGAGCTTAATGACAAATGTGTTAATGATCTGACTCTCATTTATACGTGTGTGCGTCAAGTAAAAGCTGCACTGTTAATTGGTGGGGACTACTGCATGTGTCTGTAATCACTGGACCCAAAGGTCAGTGTCCGTAATCACTGGGGCCGAAGGTCAGTGTCTGTAATCACTGGGGCCGAAGGTCAGTGTCCGTAATCACTGGGGCCAAAGGTCAGTGTCTGTAATCACTGGGGCCAAAGGTCAGTGCCTGAAGTTGCTGGAGTCTAAGATCTGTGTCTGTGATCTCTGTGGTCCAAGGTTTATTATTTGTAAAAAAATTATATAATTTTTTATGCCTGATACTGATAGGAGCTAGGAAAGTGCTAGGAAAGTGTTTGTAATTGCTGGGGGCTATTGCATGTCTGTAATTCCTGTAGATTGAAGTAACACAAACACATACAAAAACATATATGCATAAATGCACTGTATACATACATACACAATGACACACATACAGACAATTTCTGTAGTAGGATTTTCTAATAACTTGAAAGTGTTATCAACAAAATATCATGACATCTTTTGTTCATGTCATGTTTATAGTTGAGTGAAATGACCTAGATAAACCCCCTTTGGCACACTGCCCAGTCTCTCCACTCCGTCTGACAGCAAGGGCACTGGCCGCTGGCCCGACGTTGTCATGGCAACCCCCAAAAGCTCCAAGATGCCCTGTTTAGGCTTGGCAACTTGAAGTGAGCTGGTCATGGACCTCACACGTAAACACACACACACACACACACACTGTGAGAGTTTAACACCACAAACACCCCAGCGGAAGAGATCCACCACTTCCTTTGACCACAGCCAAATCCCTTCCTCACCCTTCCTTCTGCACGGAAGCTCTCGCTGGTCCACACCATTGGCTTTCCAACGCTCCAGCGCTTTTCAGCACAATGGAAGCTCAGCGTAAATTCATATATGAATATATGAATTTCACTATGATCCTATCATGATGATACTTTCATGTTGTGATATTAATATTGTTTACCTTAAGTCTGACTGATAAGCATAACCTGTGTTAGTTTCTTCAGAGAATGGACTGCAAAACATTTATGAGACCTGAATAACTATAAGTGGCTTAATTTCAGGTTGACTACTAGACTGTTATCATTCTGCAATATACATCAGTAATTATCATTGAAATGAATTGGTATTGATGCATACGTATTTATATTTATTAATACTGAGAAAAGCCCAGGTATGTATTGTGATATAGATTTCTGTTCATATGGGCCTAGCATTACAAACACATGTTAGTCTCCGGGGCTCATGGTCATAAAAGTCAGAAATTTTGGAACCTCTGGATTGATAAATAAAATGAATGAATTCAGCTACATTTTTATATTTAGAATTCAGCAAAAAAAGAGGATTTTAATCAAAGGAAAGACAAAGATTTTATTGGAGAATGTCCTCTCTTGAGTCCCTTCACTGTCAACAAATGGCTCGTCATGAGAGAACACAAGCTCTTTTCATATTTCTGAGTCGCTACCAAAGAGAGTCAGCTGTATAATGAAGCAGCCCAAAATCCCCTGTCTGGAACAAGAGGAGTACAAAGTACAACCGCACGGCAAACTGCTTTTGTCAGGGATCTTTAATTAGGGAAGTGAATGTGTGGATGCTGTAGAACAGGGCAGAAACGGTGGTACAGATAGCCCTATGAAATAACCCTACAGACATGGCATTGGAGAGCCCTGCTGAATCTCTACATGGATAGTGATGAAGGTGGACGGTAAAACAGTATGGAGATGGTGTTACACGACTTTCATAACTGATTCGACGCATTCTTATTCACTGTTTTGATATCATGCATGAATAATTGTTTTAGAACATGATATCTATGATTCTAAAACTTTGGTCTGGAGTATGGAGTCCTTAACTTTCTGTCATTACGAAAACAAGTTTTCAGATCCGTATATAATATAATATAATATAATATAATATAATATAATATAATATAATATAATATAATATAATATAATATAATATAATATAATATAGAGATGGTAATGGAGAAGCAGTATATATATATAAAGCTGTACAGTAATGATAATGTATGCCCAGCTGCAGTAATAATTAACAACATTAATGCAAAGCAGTGAGCTTATAGTGATAACAGCCACTCCCAGAATGAGAGAAATCAACATACTGCAGCTTATGGAAGAACACACAGAAAGACAGACAAACAGACAGACAGTCAGAGGGACAAGGGGACAGACCGGAGGGAGGACAGCCTCACAGCTACCTCCATCTCCAGACAGAGATACAAAAAACACATTTCCAACAATTGCCTGGCACAACCTAATCCACTTCTACATCCATCCCCTATGTTATCAGTTGTGGTATTATGTTTTTATTTTCAAGTATGAGTGTTACATTTTATTTACGTAGTCCTATACTTCAGCACGAATAGCACAGTATTGTTCTTAAACGTATTGGAGCATAATTTCCATGCAGTACTTGAACTGACACGATAACAGCATAAAAGGTCTGCTAACGTATAGAGAAATTAACCTCAGGCCAATAAAGCAGCAAGAAACTGAGGAAGGAAATGGAGATGAAGAATGGCAGATAGAGACTAGCACTGTTCATTAGCCACAGAAGGCGGGTGGATGGGGTGGGGGTGGGGGTGTGCAGTATTTTTGTGCGTCTGTGAGAGAGCTGCATGTGTGCGACGCTGTGCATGAGTTCCCACTGATAAAAGAGGGATTAGCAAAGTCTGCAGACTTCCACAGGCTCTGCTCCAAACTAGACAGGGACAGGAAAACGTGCCCAATCCAACTGCTCACACCCATTCAGATATCACTGTCTGTCATGCTCACTCTCTCTCCCTCTCCCTCCCTCCCTCACTCCCTCTCCCCCTTCCTCTTCCCTCTTTTCTCTCCCTCTCGTGTTTAACAAGAAGAATGCACCAAACATTTATAAATTATTTAGGTTTTCGCGAAGGACAGAAAACGCTTCACGTTGCTGCCTGCGTGTATCGGATTGTTCAATGGGAGCAGGATACAAAGAAGGACGCAATGCTCTCCGAATTCCAAACATTGAACTGTGATTATGACAAACACATATTGAAATTTCTGGCCAAAGAATTATGATCATTTCACTCCAGAATATAAATCCCATAAACCTTGCAGGCAGTGATTCACGAAGCAAGGAGGGTTGAAACCGGCAAGGATAGGACGTGTGCTGACTCTGTTAAGGCTCATTGGTGTTCAGCATCTTCCATTTTTGTGTTTGCTTAGCCATGGCAGGACTTCAGAGTGGCTGAGACCCGGCCTTACTGCATAGTTGCCCTTGGCCATGTAATTGGCCACATATGACTGTGAGTCACAGGAGGGGGCGGGATACAGTTGGCCTCATCCTGACCGGAGTAATGTGGGTGTAGGTCTGCCAGAACGTCAGTGTCAGTATATACACTGACGCATTGTGAGACTCTTAGGGAGTGTAGGGGGTGTTTACGTTTAATAAGTGTAGGTGCTATGCTCTCTGTTCACCCTGTCTCTGATGTCTTTCTGAGGTGTGGATGTGCTTGTTTTTAGTAATGGTTATCTCTGGCTGCATTGTTATAATCTATGTATATCTGTTATCTACCTGTCTCATTCTCTTGCTCCCTCTGACTCTATCTTTCCCAGAGACAGACAGACAGGCACACAGCACCATACTCTGGTAACCTGTGTTCAGAAGGAGGTAGAAACCTCTGGAATATTCATCCCCCAGGTGCTCAGGAGATGGGGGTAAATCTGAACCGGGTAGGAGTAGCTCTGTCCCAAAACTAATGCTCTCTCTCTCCCTTAGCAGCTAGCAAAACCACATATCCCAGATATTCCACTCCAGACGTTCTCACGAAGACATTAATTTGTCAGTTTGAATCAGGGGGGAACCGGTTGCAATGGGCTCCCGGGCTGTCACTGACATGACACAGCCCTATTCGCTATTCCTGTGTACAAGACACAGCACTAAAAATGCTCTCCCAAAATAGAAACCCTCAAACCATCATTTCAACTGAGCGGTTTGGAGAGAAAGAACGATAATGATGAGAACGTCGATAAACTTTTTGTTTCGAGGGGCCAGGGCCTTGTCGTGAAGTGTATTTATTTATGGTAGATCAGAAGAATTCAAGAGAAAGTCACGGTGTGAGGATTCAATTTTCCATCTGGTCACTTCAGCCTGTCTTTCCACCATAACAAAAAAAAATCACCATGGAGGATGTTCGCTTCATTACCATGGTAATAAGATCTTTCAAAGGCATTCTTTCCCCTTTAAAGTGTAAATGGTAAGGCGTACTTGTGAGCAATTAATACACTGTGGCTTCTAAGGCCTCTTCAATCAAGCCCCGCCCCAAGAACACTCATATCAAAGCCACTGATTTACATCATCACCGCCACCAGATGCTATCATTGTTACACTGTAACATTGGATGGTATGGCAACAGCACTGAGTCACCTTTGGCCCAGTAAAGGGAGACCAATACAGTTGCCATTGAACTGGATAAATCTGCCCCTTTTCCTACTGGTTATCCATAAGACGCACAGCTGTACGGGGTCATGTTGGATGTTTGTGTTTTGTATAATCCATCACTGTATCAGTACATGTACATGTTCACCAAATATGGCACCACATCAGCTGTCTAGCTTGCTACATTGTATCTGACATGGTGCATTGATGCAGCTTCTGATAAGTGATTGATTGGTTGCTCAAAAGAAACAATCCAATCAGAATGGTGCATTTCAGCAATCTGTGTGGTGAAGAGGGAATACTTATAACGCAATAACCAACCTATGATTTTTTTTCTCTCTCTGCCTGTTTTCAACATTTTTTTCCCATTATGTTTAGTATATATTTACAGAAACCCCCTGTGCGCAACCAGCGTGCAAAATCATTATAAGTGTTTGCATATTTCAAAGGCCTTTATGATTAAAACCGAGCCTATGAAATTATGCACAGTTGCTAGCTCTCCCTCCCTCAGGTTGGTATACACTTTGATTAAGAAACAGTCTTCTTCAAACTTTCCCCCAATCTTTGAATGTGTTGTTTCACTTCATTGTTCAGTTGAGCTGGTCACACAGGACTATGCCGGCTGTTCTTATTAACGCACATTTGCTTCTCGCCTTTTGTCTCTCCGTCCTCTGGGGGATAAATTAGAACCGCGGCACAGACACTTAAACCCGGATAATGACAGCTTGCCTTTTTAAAACCAAAACAGACGTTTCTCTTTCTGGCTTGTTCCGCCAGCAGAAAAACGCTCTTTCCTTTTCCTCCACGGCTCAGAGTTTTTCTTCAGAAGAGAAATCTCTCCTCCGTTGTGAAGTGTGACAGGCTGCAGGGAGAAAGGGGTAGAGATACATCCCTGTGCTCTCTCTCTCTCTCTCGTTCAAATATTTAGTGCCATCTAGATAGGTCCTTCCCAATTTATAATGGTAATAATAAACCCCACCCCACCCCCACACACACACAAGCACGTGTGCACACACACACACACACACACACACACACACACACACACACACCTCCACAGATCCACTCAGCTGGTGGCCTGGGGGCTATATGCAGCCTGCAACTGAAGTAAACTTAGCTCTTTGTTCCAAAAGAAAAGAGAAAATATTTCATGAGATGAATCAAAAATGCATATTTTTTCAAAATGCTAGTGACATCAGAACATGTGAATAAAACTACATATAGTAATGAAAACACACCAATCACCTCAGCTACACTTGTCATTTATGTACAATCTACAAAGTATTCAGTGCTGTGTCAAGACAAACTTGAACACTACAAGGGTCTCTGCCTCAAGAACGTGACCTGGCACGCTGTTTCCAAACTTCGATAGCTCTGTACAAACAACACTAAAATTCTATTTCATATCATCATAGTTGCACATTATTTTTATGTTGTGCCTTTGAACCTTTTTTTCTGAGTGCAATATCATTTTTAAAAAGATATGGCGCTAAGTAAGAGCTGAGGAACACTTCCTCTCCTCATTACACTCATCTGAAGAGGCTGTGAGTGGAATAGTAATAACAGTAAGCATTGTACCAGGATGTGATCTACAGACAGGAGGAAACTGTCTGCAGTCCTCCTTAGCTCATCTGTGCATGAGGTTACTTTGATTACTCCAACACAGGGCTTCCAAAACAGGTCATGAAAACAATGTTTTGGTGACTGTGAAGGACATGGCGTATGAAAAACCCTGGGTTTCTCTCTCTTTATTTTCTCTACGTATAAACACAGGAAATGAGAGATTAGGACAGGGAAACACACCACTATGGAAAATATGACCCTCTCACAGTAATGCTGAGGAGGGTCAAACTGCACTTACAGTTTTACACACACTCAAATGCTGTTTGGCAAGATCTGTAAGGTGCTGTAAAAGAACAGCGTGTGCTCTGGAAGAACAAAAAGATGAGCTGCTTTAATTATAGTCTTTTACATTTTTTTTTATTTATACTCTAACAGGGGTCAGGTGGAGCAGGACAGGGGAGGAGGAGAAGATGTTGCCATTAGGTCCAATTACCTGGTTTAGTAGCAAGAGCCCTAATTATTTAGTCTCTTTCCGTATTAATAGATGTGTCCTCCTCATTGCAGAACACTGGGGCAGCCAGTCCAGTGGGACAGTCACTTACTAATGGAAAATCTGAGTCCCATCTGTCATTTTTGGATCAGGAAAAAAAAAAGTACGGCTCTTTGAGTAGTTTCCTTTTGGGAACTAATTTGAGACACACTTTCTCGAGAGAGAAAAAAAGTTTCAGCTCGTTTTGGGTTTTTTTTTTTTTAAAGTGAAGATAAGCGCCTGTTCTCATTTTCATTGAACGGTGCGGGGGGGAAAAACAGACATTTAAAAAAAGGACACACTCGACACACTGATGGGTACATCTTTAATGACTGCCAGTTCCTCAGCATCATGATTCAGGTCATGTGATACCCCCTCCCAAAAAAAAAAAAAAAAAAAGCGTGTCTCCTGGGGGAAATTACTACTCACTTTCTGAACCAATTAAAGATCTCAACGGGTGATGCCATTGCGGGAAGCTCACTGCTATTGTTTGCCGATTGGGGTAATGACTGTAGCATGTCATACCCACGGGAGCTGGATTCTCGGGGTAAAAGTACTCTCTATCTGGGTCCCTGCACTCTTCCCTGTGCTTTGCCTCATGTGCATACTACATCCTATAGTGTGAAAATTGTGTTGGAACAAAGATCAGGGTCTGAAAATGGAAAATGTCAGTGAATGTATTAGTAACTGGACTGTGAAAGTCAATCTTCCACCGTCCTCCCACAATGAATGTGCCATTGCACATACTTGCATACATGATGTGGCCTAGATATCCTGTTCATAAAGTTAAGACAAGGGAAAATACTTCTCCAACTATTCTGGCATCCTGCATGGCCGCCCACCAGCACAGTCCTGTACCGTCACTCTCTGGTTACATTTTATAAGTATTCCTTTACATGAAATCAGGAAATAAACTCTGCTGGAGAGGGCTCTCAAAGAAACAGCACTACACCAATAGCCTTATGGGGCTCGGCATCCCATAATTTATTTCCCTAATTATTCATTACACTTTTGAGTTCATGCACAAAATAAACAAACTAACCCAGATTATTAGGTTCTCTAAATTTGGAATATATAGTCATTTTCGATGCAACGTCGCCTGTATTGCAGTCATTCCATCAGAAGAATGTTATGCATTGTAGGTCCCCAATAGACCAGAGGAGGCGCTCATGAGCAATGGTTATAATCCCACCTCTGTACCTGCTCAGTACCCTACCTCACTGTAAGAGACTAAAGTATACAGGGTAACTTTCAAACAAAAATCTAAATTACATTACATGTTTAAATGGCTGATTTTGTATTCTACCAGTCCATCCACATAGTTTTTTTGTAAATCCAGTTATTTAAGTCTCAACATGATCTCTGAGATCCCTTCAGCCAAATATAATGGAGGTTTATGGCGAAAACGCGCCTGAAATCTGTACTCACACACTATAGAGTAAATGTCAGACTTTGAGTCTATTTCTTTGTGTGCGTGTGTGGGGGGGGGGGGGGGTTACCTCAAATGACCTTAAGCACCATTTGACCCATTTCAGTCCTATGGTATACAAAAGAAAATGTCCGCAAACGAACAATGAATGGAATGCCACTCCGCTGCGAAGGAATAATTTCAGGTCTGATGGTCATTAGCACTATCCGTCCCAAAGGGAAACACAATAGCGCCTGTCACTATGGCAAACCCAAGGCGATGAGCAGCACTCTCCTCTGGTTCAGCGATATCATTCTGTAATTACAAACCATTCCATGTGGGAGAATATACTCATCAGAGGAAGACATAATCAGATGCAACACTCCACAGTGGTGTTTCTCTGCTTCTGCCAGACATCATACAAAAAAAAAGCTCTATGCCAGTCACAGGATTGAGACTAATTAAGAGAGAGAAATAATTCCTTTCTGGACATATAGCAAACACTCAGCAACAGGATGTGTGAACACCCCTTAATACTGTGGATTCTGTGCCTTCCAGGAGCTCTCTGAGAAACCCTGTCATTTTATTCTATTGCTGACATACAGATTGTACTTAAATCCTCTCTCACTAATGCCACTACCGTAACTTTAAGTATAAATATTATCTTGACACTTGAAAAAAAAAGCTGCTGTTTGTGAAGATGCCTCTACCATAGACCTGGACTTGTTTGCGATTTCATTGATTTACTTCCTCAGACAATGTTCTGATTGCCTTGTTAGATACTCTTAAAGGTTGCTTTGATTTGGGGTGTCGAATAATTGCCTACAAATAAACAGAGATTGGAAAACCCTGGCTTCGGAAAGCAGAGGCGCTGCTATGTGTTTGTTCCACCCGTACACTACAGCTGCAGATTCTAATTAGCATGGCTCTTCAGCCAGGTAGGGAGGCTAATTAATGAATTCAGCTGGTTTAGAGCACGAGTGGAAAAATACATGGTGGTACTTTACTGACTGAAACCAGAGTTTCCACTTCTGCAGGTAAATTAGTAACAACCTAAACTTTATTGAAAGACATGTATGCCTTTTGATTACATTTTTAAGCTTCATGAGAAATTTATCAGGACTTATTCTCCTTGGTCTTGAACTTGGTCATCCCTGCAATAAGTTCCAATAATGCCTGTTGAGATTTTACGCAAACACCGTGAGTCCCCATCAGAAAGCCCAACAGACATCATCCTCTGAGTATCCAAAAGAAATGCATTCTAATGGACTGGGAGAATCCCCTGATTCCTGCGATTGTTTTAAAATTCTTCATGGTTCTGGCCCCTGCACCACTCGATACATTTGTAAAACACAAACCCACTCTAGCAAGACAGCAAGGTCAACTACAAGAGGTGATAGTCTCATACCCTACAGACAAAGCACTTTTATCTCAGCAGCACTCTCTGTGAGAACATCACATGTCTGGAATTCATAACCCCCTGACTTAAGAAACAGTGCAACTCATCATTCTTTCAAAGGCAACCTTAACATATGGCTGGAGGCAAATCAATCCGGCAGTCGTGTAAACCAGAAGACAGCCTTTGTGTTTTATCTTTTTTTTTTTCCTGCTATTATATGTCTGCACTATTATGTTTTTGCTATTATATGAAAGATGTTCTGTGCTGCTTGTATATGCTGGTGCTATTGCAATATTCGCCCCATTCAGAGAACATGTATGTAACATGACACTGCATGTTATGATTATAATAGGAGGTAATCATTAACTGTTCAAGGACCGGACTACACGAGCTGTTTGGCTAAATGTGGCACTTTTACATAGACACATTCATGGATCTGTTCAGCCCCAAATACATCTAATGAAATAAAGCAACTAAATCATAACTAGAGAGAGCAGTATCATCATTATAGCAACCATAAGTAATGAAGAGAGACCACTGTCCCTGATAAAGCAGGAGACCAGCACTGACACCAAACAGCAGGGGGTCTCTCTCCTCCACCATGACAATGAAGAGGGCTGAGAGCATGCATCTTCATTATCACCATCATCATCATCATCATCATCATCATCATTGAGACCAGCACCATGACTGAACCAGCTATTAGAACTGGAGAGATAAATTCCATCACTAGAGGAACTACAGAGAGATCAGCCTTATTGCTATCACAAGTGGACACCAGCACTGACAAAAAACGCCCAGTCTGTCCCCCGCTCCATCAGTATAAGAGCTGCAGAGGGCGGCAGAGAGGCCGGCGCTGTGACTATTACAGCAATTAGAAGTGGAGGGATGACAAGCTCTTACCTCTGCACAGCTCCGGAGAGTTCACTGGAGTTCTGTCTGCAAGACAAGAAACCAATAAAGAGAGGAATTAGTTTGAGATGAAAGTAACCTTGCTTTGAAACAACATGACATCCATGCTGAAAGAGAGCTTTGAACATACATGGAGTGTCCTGAGAAAGTAGGTCTATGTCTAATAATTCCCACATAATCGAACATAATTGTACAATTTGTTTGAGAAGACCTTTATTAGTGTGTTTTTCCTGGGTATGATTACATTTTGATGGTTTTTCTTTGTCAGTGACCCCTAACCTTTCCAAATTCTATTATTAAATTTTCAAACATCGTAGACAAGCACTTCTTTTGCAGTGTCAGTGCTATTTAGAAAGAAAAGCACGCATGCAAACATGCTTGCATGACTCACGGTCTCACATCATGTTGCCATTGAATTGTAAAACCAGACATCATGCACAAGATACAGATTAATAGAGAAAAGAAATATCATCTTAAAACCATTCAGAAGGAGAAAGAGCTTACTGTAAAGTGTACAATCTCTAGTCATCACTAGCCAAATGCAGTAAGCTGTCACACAGTTATGTACGCTGAAATCCCAAGCTAGGACTGCTGGGAGGCTCACCATGCTAACTCACGGTTTCATGCTATGGAACAGAAACCTGACTATGGTTGACTGTCCTGCTGCGGTTTCACCCCGGGAGGGTTGAGCAGTATGTGTCTCAAAGCAAACCAGCGACCTCCCCTGGGCATGAACACCCATGTCACACGTTGCATGCCAAGCATACTCCTCTAACGCAGTGACTGCGCAGCTCAGCTGCTGGGTTATAGAGTGAAGCAAATGGGCAGCTTGCCAGTACATTCCTCTGAGAAGGGCACATCCCTGTCTGTGCTCTCCTGCACCAACACGGGACCGCCATAATCACATTGTAGAGACAAAAAAAAACCCCACTACTGAAACGACAGGCAACAAACTGATTAAACCAGGCACTTTATTTGTCCACCATGGAGGATATTGTTTGGGCATCAGCTTTGCTATCAAAAGCAGAGAGATCATATGGCAACCCCACCATTCAAGACGTTTAACACAATCCAGATGTGTTAACGTCTGAATTACCAATCAGTTTGACTTGCAAGCCAATTCAGCAGAACATTCTGGTCTTCTCCATTGTCAAGCAGTCTCTCAACAACAATGAGCTTTACTGGATGACAGCTCAGCTTTTGCATGTCCAAAACATCAATACCTATTAAGAATGTATCACTTTCTCAAACCCTTAACACCAAACAGGCTAGACATTTTACAGCCTCTAAAACCGCATGGCCCTTCCACGCCACAGGTTAAAATTGAAGATGACAGAGATGAAAAATAAACCTTTAAAATGTGAAAAATAATAAGGCACAATATTTCCCAGAGAGCAACATTTCTCTATTTGGCAACGGAGAGTGCTCAAATTGGAGCTCTGCAGCTGGAGGTAGGAGGAAAGAGATTCCAATATATTCCTAATCGTCTGAATGTAATTAGATTACACATCTGCCTAGAGGTCCAGACTCTATCATGAATATCACATTTCAGGAGAGTGCAATTTAGCAGGGCCACTCTGTCTGTTGGATATCTGCATTGTGGATGACAGATTCTAATAAATCTGCCATGGAGCAGCCGGGGTAAACAGTACACTGTGTCATAATTTCATTACCACAAACTGTAATTCCACTGCTTTTCCCATGTGGCTTTCACCCAAGGAAAATTAAATTAGTTTTAACAGCAAATTTTTCACGCGTGGAGAGCAGCCCTGCAGAACAACTGAGCGGTTTGGCTTCATTTCACAGTGATGTGTTGGGTCACATCTTGCTACTTGATCAGTGACTAAACCGCAGGAGCAGGTGAATTAATTTAGTCATATCTATTTTTAAAAAAACCTGATTACATCTTCATTAAGTTTTTTTTTTTTCAAACGCTGTGACAGCTTATCAAGATGTGTATCACTAGTAACCTGTAGAAATAGGCCTTCAGCTTTATGTGTAATGTGCTCTTCAAGTTAATTTTTTAGCAATACTTATGTGCTCAATGACTCATAAGACAGCCATCAATGGCAATAAAATTCACAAGACTTTTGTCATCTGAAAAATCTGCTTCTGTCACCTGACAAATCTTCTTTTAATGAACTAGAATTCCTGATTTGAATTAGTAAAGCAGTGCACACACATTTTGGTGGGGTGAATCTTTTAGAAATCACCCCATAGCAGACTGGCATCTGGAATGAAAGGGCAAGAGGAGGCCGGATATGGCAATATCCCCAATTCCTAAGAAGGCCCAATTGACATGCCAGTTTTTTTCCTAGGAGACAATCAAGCTGACTGGTCTTGGATCAGGCACTTGTTTGTATGCTCTAGTAGAGATTTCCCAACCGAAGAGCCAATGAAGTATATGCCTGAAGATGTAGGCTACTGAGTTAGTTAGCTGCAGTGGTGTAATATTTTGTGTCTAAGAGTGTCAATTTGACTTAATTATTCCTTATCGAGAATTTAAAAGGTGGTGTTGGGTGTTGGTATAGTGCAATATTGCTTATACCTTTGCTGCATGTCCTGCTACACTCACCAAAAGCTACTGAGAAACCTTTACCCCTTCATCACATGTATCTCTCTCTTTCTTGCTCTCTCTCTCCTTCTCTCTCTCTCTCGCTGTTTGTGGCAGGGCTCGTCTAATAAAGATTAAAAAGGGGATTTCGATCATTACTAACACCTCATAAGGATGTCCCTCTCAAAACAAGAATTAAGCCCAACAGAACTGTTCACGGATCCTGTATATGTCTCCAAAATAGCCTGGAAGAGTTGGGACTTGTCAAAAAAGGAAACAGGACACCTCAGAGGCCCCTGTGTCATGTGACATCAGCAGTAAGACAGCAGTACTTTACAGCACTCCGCTTTCTGTAAAGATCTAACTGGAGAATCACCACCCATGCCATAACATGTCTGTACAGTCATTATACAGAGTATTTCACTGGCACAAGGTATTCCCATGTGTTAACTGTGGAGTTAAAATGGGGTTAAAATGTTGCAGGTGCCACACAATATAAATGTAACACTGGTCTAGCATTGATCCAAGCTGCACACCACAGTTATAATGTCACTGGTATCATACAATGTAACTGTGACACTGCGGTTATGATGTCACCGTTTTCACACAATACATGCATGTCACTGTAGCTATAATGTTTCAGGCGTCATGCTGTGAGTTTGTGGCACTGTAGGGCTACAGCAGTGTTGTTAGAATGCAGTTTGCAGCATCTGGCTCTGCATTTCCAAGACAGTTCAGTAACCTCCTGCTGAGTGCTACTTGCTGGGTTATTTTTATCCTGTTGTGATTTTTTTTCCCTAAGTAAACAACGAAGAGGGAATTTTGGGCCTTTTACATTAGAGTTTAATCGTCGGTTCCAGCTGCATCATTAAGCAAAAGCTTTGAAATGCATTGCTTAATGGGAATTAGTGATGCCCAGCAAATTAAAGTCCATTAGACCAATTAATGACTCAGTGCTGGACGGGTTCAGAGTACTCCAAGAGAAAGGCAAGACCCCTTCCAGTAAACAAACAGGAAGGCAGCTGAGGGTGGGCCATACTTGCACTCTTAGACACAGGCACAGATGAATGGGATGTAACCACCAATCGACTACGCGGAACAGGTAAGATGAGAAAAAAAGCTGTGGTGGGATGTAGCGTTGTGAAGACAGAAAAAAACCATATTACTTCATTAAAAGATCACTTCTGTGGCTTGTGCTTTAGTCTTTGACGCCTTTTTAAATGATTAATAATGAATAACACTGTCCCTAGGCCCTGGATGACTTGTTGGTTAATTCATATGCACAGCTCGTCTTGCCCACTCGAGGAACAGCAGTGAATAGCTGCACTGGTGCAAGCACAGATACTGCCAGGAAACATGCACACCCATGAAAAGTTACGACATGGAGCCACCCTAGCCCATATTTACATATTGAAATGTATGTTGCTCCCTACTGCAAAGCAAATATTATATACTAATGTGACTCCCCACTTACTCACTAACTGCTAACTTACGACCTTCTAGTAGGTGGTGCCATTGTCAACACTGCAACAGAGCATGTTTTAGTTCATTCAGCTTTAAGCCTGACATCAAACAATTCAGGGGCTTGTCATAAAGCATCTATACCATAGCCTTGTATGATTTGCTACCCCTGCACAGTGTATAAGTTTATTTATTACGTCCTCTGTGTTGTTTCATGCCTGTCTAAAGTGTATTACTCTGACTCACCAACTGAACAAATCGACTGATGGAATATCTAGAAGCAGCAGCTGTCAGTGTGTGTTTCGGTAGAGGAGGCTCCAGCAAGGGGACTGGCCTAGAAATATAAAATGAGGTGGTGCTATATTAAGGGATCACTGTCTGTGTTATGTGAAACTGAATGAAATATTAATGTCGTCATTGCCATGTAAATTACTTAATGCATCCAGGACATCCTGCTATCACAGCTCAGGAACTCTCCTCAGAGCAGGTGAAAGCAAAGCACCCTGGTCGGGAAGACACATCCTCTTAAAGCACCGTTTCAGTGGGCGGATGGGCCTCACAGTCTGGTATTGAATCCGGACAGGAGCCAGCGCTGACTGTGGCCAGCAGCCCTGCAGGGCAGCACATAACTGACCGTAGCATAACCTCGGGAGAGAGGGATCCAGTCAATGTGGATGCCTGAGTCTCATTGCTCACCAGTGACCCCTACTGGTCAATCAGATGCTAGCAGTCAGCCAGTGCAAAACTGTGCACAAAGTCTTATTCTAAGCCTGTGTCTGTGCAGAACCAGCTTGTAGACCACAGTGTGATGAGAAGCAGCGGCTGCTATCACATGCTTTATCTGAGGATAACATGTGCTTGTCCTCACTCTCCAAAAATCTGCCAAGCATGGCCTGGAATACAACTGGGCATTTCAAAATGAGAAAAGAAGGGGAAAAGCTTTTAAAAACATACCCAACCCGATCAATTCCCCGTCTCTGTGCTGACACAAAGGGGGTTGATATCAGCAACTTGCTGAAATGATACCCAGAAAGGTTGTACGGCTTATCTAATGATTTTTCACACATATACCATGGGTTGAATAAGAAATAAAAATGTGGTTTTTCAGTAAACTTATCGATTAATCATTCATTACAGCTGGTCTTGCAGCAAGTACCTTTGCATTTTATTGAGTTAGTGGATATGCAGCACACAACACACTCAGTGCTTCAGTGATTTGTCCTGTTCTTATGACATCACCCACACATTAGCAGAATGCTATAGCAGTCGGGTGCCTGCTTCTCCTGACAAAAGGAAAGTATAAAAATGCTTGTCATTTTCTGGATTAATTTCTCCTTATGCATGCGTTAGAAAAACACCTCTGCTATCATTATGTTCCATCTTTTACTGAACATGAAAAAAAACTATTTCACTCTCAAACCTGCACAACACCATTGTTAAAAAAGAACATATGTATCAAAAGGTCCCTGGACCCAATTTACATTAATGCCCAGCTTTCGGCTGAAAATAAAGGTCACAGCAAGATATGGTGGAGAGGCAGTTTGGTCCTGAATCACACATATACCTGTCCAAGCACAGGCAATGAATTTTCTATCAGCTGAAGAAAAAACATTTCGGAAGTTTTGATAGAGCAACCGATGTGTCTCTGCTGTGCTTTTTATAGATACAGTCACATCCATACGACATCAAGACTCAGTAACCAAGGTAACAGACAAAGAGATTATGTAAAAAGAGAGAGAAGGAGCAAGAGGAAAAAATAGCAACTCTGAAAAAGTCATTGAGTTTCAGACAGTGAGGAACACAATGTGCAGATCTCTGCCTGCAAAAAGTGTTAAGCTGAGGTGGCATCTGGAGCAATTATGATAATCACAAAAATCTGAAATCACTGAATTATAAATTAATTGGTGTCCATAATCCAAAATGGGAATGGAAAAAAATCATAAAACACCTTGAACAGTAACCAATGTCTATCACTGGAACAGATGAGGTTCCAATTATAAATATGACTAACTAATCACAGCTCAATTCTTCAGACAATGTGTGTGGCTTAAAAAAGGGAGATAAAAAATGAACACAGAATATTATATGACATAAAAGATGCTGCATGTCGGTATTTCCTGGAAATGGTTGGGGAAAGGTTAGCTTGTTCACACTTGTACTGAGATAGCAAGTTCAGCAAAAGTACGTTGTCAAGTTTCTCCATCCTATGTGGCGGTAAGGTTTTGAACTTAAGTTGTAGGGCACTTGGCATGTTGAAGAATGCACTGCCCCCCTGTAGAGCTTCCTTCCTCCTTTTCCCCTGCCCAGAGCTGCCACCCCTTACCCATGAGCCAAACCCACCTGACCATCTCCATCAACCTGGACCTCCATTATCAAGATGCAAAACACATGCAGCTTCCATAACACCATCCCCTATTAACAATGTGCAGCATTAGCCCAGCTTCTGCTGGACTATTCTTCATCATCAGTGTGATAATTGTATTGGATTGGTGACAGCATAACATAATGTTGGCCCAACGCTTCTTTCACCAGACAAGGATGCAATACAAAGGTGAGAAGAATTCCAGCATTACACACAAAGCTGCTTTCTGCAGCCAATTCACTTCCTTCCAGCAGAGTGGCGGCCTGTAATTATTACCTGCCTTTGAATAGCCCAGTCCTCCATCAGGGCGCCATGCAGCCAGTGTAAACACTGAACTGTTGCCCTGACAGCTATAGTGAGGTAACAATGTGAGAGTTCTCCATGTTCCAACCATGTCACCACTAACAATAGCCCAAAGAGCTTGGACTCCATCACTGAGGTCTGCGCTGACAGTGAAGGTTGAGCTGGTCCAACAAAAAATCTCCTCTCTCTGGGACTCTCTCCCCCTCACCATTTCTCCTCCTGTCTATGTCTCTGTCTCTCTGCATACACCATTGCCCTTTTTCTCCTCTGTCACTCTCCCTGGCAGCAACTTCTTCTAGATTTTCATTTCCTCTTTATAGGTATAATAGACATTTTCATTGTCTGGTTGTGCATGAACAAAAAGAACAAATAAGTAAGCAGTTTTCTCTCTCTTGTTCTCTGTTCTTGATTCCAGCTTGCTTAATTCACACAACACATTCCATAATATCACAAAATTTAAGAATAAACAGAATGGCATTAGTATAACTTACAATTTGCAATGGCAACTGACAATAAATGCAATTATTACCTTATACAATAAGAAAAGCCGCATGCAGTGAAACATTCACAAAACTTAAAGGAACCCTGATTTACATGTGACATCTCAAGCTTGCAGCCTGAGGTGTTTCATGTATGTTATGTGTGACTCACTCTCCTTAGACTGTGACAGGCCACAACGTGTGCCACACAGTTCCTCACAGCTTGGGATCTCTCTAGAGTGGATAGGCAATTTTTCCATTTCATGTTGTACTTTGAAACGTTATTTATTTGTGTTATTTTTAGAGTATAGTCTCTCGGGTAAAGGCTGGCCTAATTCTGCCCTGTGTGCATTATTGGGACTTTCCTTCATATCGAAAGGGAGCCTGGAGTCCTGAGATCTGCCTTTCTTTAGGAATATGGCATTTTAGTTTTCTTAACATACAACGTTTGCACATATGGCACAATTTAAATTACCAGAGAAGAACAGAATTCCAAACTAATTTACAACATTTTTTTGGTCATTTTTGCTATTCCTACCACAGACTTGCCTGGTAAATATTTAATAGTTACTTATTTAATACTTTGGAGATGGTAAAAGGAAGAGCTCATAACCCCAATATCTTCATACACACATTTTATAAACAATTTTACTGTATTCAATTATCTCTGACATTAACTACAATAAATAAATAAACACTTGTATAGATGGACAATAAATCTGTTTAGACTTATCCTTGTGTCACAAAAGAACTCTTTTTATTGTGAGTTGCTCTCACGGTTGACGTCATGAGGAAGTGATCGCTAAGTGCCGCAAAATGCAGAAATAGGCAAATTAAGTTAATACAGAGCAACCCGCGCCTTCAGAGTTCACTCGCGTGTGTAAATATAGTTAATTGTTAATATACAGTACAATCATCGAAAAAAATCATTTGTTAAGGACGTTGTGGGATAGCTATGTTTCACTGGAAACATTTTGGATGAGACAAAAGGCATATAGATACAGATGACTAACATAATAGCCTGACGTAATTGTAATTATATACTGTGTGATAATAGCAATAGTCGATACCGTTTTTTCAGGCCAGAAGGTGCATTCAAACAGCACCGTCGTGGCAGTTTAAGAAAATTGGTCCAGGTCGCCTGCATACTACACAGAGAAAAGAAAAATGGCAACCACAAAGGGTTAATGAAATGTCGGTGTCGAGCACTGGAGTAGTTTTCACAGGTCTGGCACATCAACGCAGAAGGAATCAAAAAGTGAACTGCAATGTCGCGAGGGTCTTCTTAAATCTTTCTTTTACACATACATAATCTGTGCGTACATATGTTAACCTAACAAAGAGTAGCATTCAATTTATCCGTATCTACAATACATTTTACATTTAAAACCCTCATGATAAAAATGGTCAGCTCCCTACCATTGCGGCACCACGTTTTAATAACTTATACTATTACTCTTTCGCTTGCCGGACTCCTACCTTAATACGTTCCAGCTTTTCAGTGGATCCAGATCTGAAATTATAGAAACCATTGTTAGCTTAGCAGACCGGTACGCGATCTCCTGAACAAAAGCTGAGAGAGCAGTACTCCGTCTGCGAACGTTGCAGGCGTGCAGTCTAAACTCGTTCTACTTCTTTCAGTGATAAGAGCTGTCAAAGCTCTCTCTCCGCCCCATACAATCAGTTCTGAGCTATATTGGTTTTCGAGTCCTGTCTTTTTGCCCCGCCTTTTAATGCCGCCCGTAATCTGCTCCAAGCATCAAACTCGACCTTTTTATTTTCTCTCTATTCACATCGCAGTGTTGAGCGAAATCTATTTTTATTAATTCCCCGTTGGTTTTATCTGCAGGATAAATTTTTTGTGAAACCCTTCTCACACCGGCTTCTATTTAAAAAAAAATCTTTAAAATGAAACAAGCTTGAAATCAAGAAACGGTAGAATGTTCTCAGTTGCATCTCTTGTATGTAACTTCTTTCTATCCTACCTTAATTGTTGTGCGAGAGGGGTGGCTCTGTTCTTCGCGAAACATACGTTGTTTTAATTCTCATGAGCGCACAGGCGACCGTTGGCTCATATGAATCTATACCAAAGATATTCATGATGATTCATGTTCAGGATTGCTGCATTTATGTTAATATTCAAAATTTTCACAGAATGTGTTTTCTTTACAAGTGTAATCCTACAGTCCTAAATTCTATAATTATGTTTAATCTTACATCCTGTATCAGACAAACAATAAATAAGTAGTGTGAATCTCAACACAACTGTCCATTTTCTAAACTTTTTACATTTTTAAAATAATATCTTAATTTAAAGATTTGTGCTCAAATGCAGCCTTGCATTTAGCCATTTGTCACTTTCAAGAAAGTTGGATGCATTCCAATCATTAAAAAAAATGGTTTGTTTAGGTTTCTTCCTAAATGATAAAGTTTGATGCCCAAAACAGGAGTCAAACAAGGAAGTAAGTTGCAACCCCAATTTTGTCATTTGGATTTGCACATAATGTACATTTCCTCCATATTTAGGCCTTGAGCAGGCACCCTTTCTTCGCTCAAGGTTACAATGGCAGTGCCTCGCCTGGGGCTCCACTCCTCAGCCCCTTAGTTACGAGCCCAGCTTCCTCACCATTACATTACGCTGACACCCCTGTATCCCAAGGGATATGAGTGTCTGATTGGCTCTTCACAACCAGATAGTCTGACCAATTACAGTGCCAGTCTGCAGCACTTACACCCAGTCATTACATAATCACCCTGGCAATCACAGAGGCCAGTAGAGAAGGTCTTTACATAAGTTACGGCACATTAAGAACCAAAATACATCTGTTCCTTTTCACCACAGTTTATCCACGGAAAAAAGGCACTAATTTAGATGTGAAATATCTTATCTGGATCATTTATTTCAAATTATGCAGAAAATGTATACACTCAGCGCATGTTTAGACTGTATGTATGATATACATTCGTAATTTAAAATACTGATAGACCCTATAAACCAATGTTGATATTTTTGCTGTACTACAAAGCTGCTAGACATTTTTAATATGAGCCTGGAGCTGTTTGCTGTTTGACTTTCTCTCTTTTCAACTCCTTAATAATAGAATTTTCCTTAATGTACCTTTAGAGGACAACATCTGAAGTCTAATTAAATACTGCACAGAATGGTTCTGTTGTATGCCTCATAATTCTCTTTTATTACAGTATAGTTATCAAAGCAGAGTTAGAATAGGTCTTACAGTATGAGTCATGATTTAGCATTAAGAGCCTAAAAACACATTGCAATCAGACTTCCAAAACTGGAACATAATCCACATATCAAAGTATGGTCATATAAATCCAGCAATATAGACACACTGAACAGGCAAAAACAGGTATCATACATGCATGTGCTTCAGTTTACACTATACAGAATAGGTGTACATTCTTCAGTTATTTTACAGTTTATAAAATGTTGTTTTAAATTTGATTTATGGAGTCTTTGCATCCAACAGTGCAAAAGAGGCTATTTTTCAAATGTTTTTTTCACTTACATACAGCGGAAAAAAGTTCCATTTTTATCCACTGATTTGCTTCCGGAGGCAGTGGGACTTGCCATTTACTGAAAAGTATTGCAGTTGTTTTTGAAATGTAATATCTATGAGTCACTTGCTAAATGCTTCATTTTGGGGCCTGAGCAAAAATAATCAATACACTTCACAAGTAAACATGGTTATACATGATATCTGCTGAGTGCTCAGGTACAGAACATATTGATACCTGCTAACAGCCAGAAACTATGGACATGTAACAAGGTAAAAGTGAGAGGAGGGGCTGGACTGAACATATTTTCCACTGTTCAAATTAAGCGTTTATGAGCTCCTCGCAACAAAAGGCAAACCTAATCGACTTGTCCTGCTCAATCGCTGCTCTGTACCGTCTTGACCGGTCTCGAAACAATGTAATGAGAGCACAGAGGAAATGATGTGGTGAACCAGGGATCAATACCCCTCCTCTTATGAGGGGTACCCTGGAGAAGCGTGGGAGGGATGATGAATGGACAGAAAGAGAAGCGAGGGGATGAAGGAAAAAAGGATCATGGGAAAACGGCAGAGAAGGGGCGAAGGCAGAGAGGTCAAAAGGGCAGAGGAGGGGGAAACAGAACACTGACTTGCCAATTTATTTAGATGCTATGATCACTTCTTTGAAGTAAAATAAAAGGGTGTAGACAGAACTATCCTTTATGTCATGCATGCGCACGGAACTTTCTGACTCCCCATTGTGACATATGCTCCAGCATATATTACCGATGTCAGGCAGCCATACCGTTCATTATGTTATAGAGCAAAGGAGGGGCTGTTACTTCCTCAGGTAGTTCTGTAACTCCTATGTCGCCATTCTCTGCTTCCATTTTATGGAAATTTCCACATGTAAAATGAGAAGGTAAGTCTGGCAGGAGGCTGCCTTGGACCATGTCATGAGTGAACATCGCATACACGACAACAAGTAAGGGATTAAAATCATTCAGAACCCTGAAACATGGACAGTAAACATGGAAAGACTTGATTTTTAGGAGCGTGAAGTATAGATTAGAAGCATACTTAAATTGTTTCCACAACCTTCCCAGGCTCAATTAACTAATTAGCTGCATAGACCACAGTAAATACGTAACTCAAGGACAAAGGAACAGCATTCAGTTGCCTTTGATGAACTTTATGAAGAGATACAGCTAAGATTTCAGATCACATAAATTAATGTTGTAATTATATAATTAAGATCGGAGGCTGGAACAAAATTTAGGAACAGATATGACTGTCCTTGCCCACCCCTGGGCTACATACACTCATTTTGTAGCTGTAAACCAGCACAGTTTACGTTAATGTCTAATAATCTAACTCATGGTTATCAGGTCTTCATTAGGAGATTAATCATCTTTCCAAAAGATATATTACATTTCCAGCGACCTTCATCCACTTTTCAGGACTCTTGACTGTTGATTTCAATCTTTCTGTTCTCTTTCTCTCAACTTTCCCATGTCATATTTGTTGATTCTTAAGCATGCCCTTATACTGCTGAAGCATTCCTTTTTGTCTAATTTTGATAGTATTTGTAGTTTTTGTAAGGTGCAGATTTGTATGCTGTTTCCAGATTCATGCTGTTTGGTTGACTGGTCAGTCTGTTACTCTGAGGTACTCCACTGCATCCTTGCTCCACTGTGTTTGTCAGTGCGGCTCATGCCATCTCCCACTCCCAGTGACTCTATAGTCTGATGCACCACTGTACATTATGCCATTAGGTTTAAATATTAATGTGACTTTATTTTTATCCCTTTCTTTGTACTTTGTACAAGCAAGTGTACATCAGTGCAGCCGGTTGTGCTGCTACCTCAGAAAATAAGCAAACCATTCTCTTTTTCTCCCTCCCTCCCTCCCTCTCTATGCCCTTGCAATGACTTTAAATTTCCTTTAAAGTGTTCCTGCTAATGAATAGTTAATTACAGACAATGATTCATTTATTTTGTAGAATGTAAATATAATACAGATTGGCTGGAGTAATTTAAGATACTGAGGTTTGCACACGTATGATTGCAATACGTTTTCTCTTCTGTGCATCTGAAAGGGCTTGCATTTCAGAAGGACATCAGTGGCACCACTGTGTGAGTGTGTGGCACCGCTGTGGTGCCTTCTGTTTGGCTGCCTTTTGTAAAATTGAAGCTGCTTTTGTTCCCTAAGAATTCAATATATCATCTTCAGTCCATAAATGTACGAAATATTGGATTTCTGCATCAGCGCTGGATGTCAAACCTAGAGAAATGTGGATATTCCTAAATATCAGGCAGCTGTTCTCAGGTTTCATACCAGTATTTATTAGTGCACTTGAGTAATAATGAGCTAATGTCCATCTGTATAACAGGCAGTGTGTTGTGGTTTTCGGTACCTGTGTCTAGCAGGACAGCATTTGTGTTTGTGCCACGTGCTCGTAATTGCACTGTATTAAGGCCGTATTAAGAGCAGAAAAGGGGAGCTCACAATGGTATATTGGCGCTGTGAGAAAGGAATCTTTGAGAGCTGGAATCATAATTATGTGACATGAGAGAGCCGGGGATTGGGGGAGGGGGATGACCTCATACAACCTGTCTCTCCTGGGCAAGCCTCAGCAAGATGGCCTCTCTCTCCTCTTCTCTTCTGTCCTCTCTCTCTCCTCTTTCTCCTCACCTCTCCTCTCTTCTCCTCTTCTCTCACTCCTATCCTCTCTTATGCCTGCTCTCTTTCTCTTCTCTCCTCCAATTATAGCTTCATTTGTCAAACCTACACAAGGCTGGCATCAGTCTGACTCACTACCAGCCTCCATATCATTAAAAGCAGGACTGAAAACAGAGAAGGATGGAGAAAATATATTCCTTTCACACTTGTTCTTGTTTCGGGTTTCAAGGTTTCTCTCGGGTTGTTTTGGGACAAAGAAAACAAAGATTCAATAAAAAAAAATCTGGAAGGCTTTGTGAGGCTGTTAATTACCAATAGTGATTGTGATCTGTAGTGGATGCCAATTAAAACATAATTAAAGGAAGTTGGCGATTACTGTCTCTGTTGTTCTCTGGCTGTGAGGATCAATGTGACAGCATGGCATTGCTGAGACTCTAAGATCCAAACATTGCTGCAGATGTAGCGCTGGAAATACTGAGAAACACAACAAAGTAGAAAGAGCTCGCTGCTCTGTGCGATACGTTTCTGTGACTTCTTTGACAGGGCAGCTGGGGAACTCAGTTTATCTAAACGCCTGGTTGATTAGAGGTCTTGCACCTGAGACTGAAGTGCATGAACCATGAAAAAAAAGTGGAAAAGTAAGATTTGTGCAGTATATGCACAGCAAATGGGAGGCTGCTCAGACTTAAATTCCCCTGTTTCATATCCAGGTCAAAGACCCACTCCGTTAAAAGTTACTTTCTGGTTTTATCTGAAGAAATACTGATACAAAGCAGATACCAAAACATGCACTCAGTACATGCACAGAACTTCAAACACACATATGTATGCTTAATCAGGCATGCATATACACACATATGCATTCACACACATACATATATTTGCATGCATGCATGCTTGAAAAACACATACACCTGAATACACAAACATAAATGCACACATATACACGCAAATGCGCCTGCATGCACATATATGAGCACACTGAGCATCTACTGCACACACATAATGCGTGGTTTATTTTTGGACATTTCTCTCTTAAGTGCTGTAATTAGAAGCCCTTCAGACCTCTGAAATCAATAGTAATAAATCACTGAGATGTTGCAGCATTGTATGTTGATTCTCTAATCATTAGCACAGACCCTGGCTATGACTGGAAGCTGATGTATAGGATCCAGTGAATGTATGATTGCCATAATTCAATAGTTTATTGCAAACAATCTGAATTGGACACTCTTGAGACTAATGTAATGCTTAAGCAGGAGAATAGTTTCTCCTGAAAAATACAATGAGCTAAAATTGTTTCAATATATACCTTTCTGGTACTGGGAGAACTAAAATACTGCCAGTAACCATGGAGACTAATTCCTATGATGATTTCTATGTTTCTCTTCAGGCATTGGGCCAGAGTGTACAAGCATTTAAAGGATTTTCAAAATCCTCCACCTAGCAAAACAAAAAAAAACCAGATACTTATCAATAAAGAACGTCCAAAGAAAACAATGAAGCTAGAAAAAAAATATTGTCCTCACTAACAATATTTATGAACTTAATCCATCACACTTTGTACAGTGAGAAAAAAAAAAAAACATTTGTGGAATTAAACTGCAAAGGACATCTTGTGAAACTGCTTGGTGAGTAACCACGGAGAGTGAAATGTCTGAGGAGTGATAGCATGAAGAATCAGGTTTGGACTTGGGCTCAGTTTGGAGGGGGGCCAGGTTTATTTGGATAAAAGGGGTGTAATTATAAAACACAAACCGAATTTGTGCCACATGAGTAGTTGGTGTAATAAGGGCTTAGTAACATAATTGCCCATGCCCCATCAGTGATTCTTTGCCCTGCTCTGACGCCGTGCCCAGCTCCAGGACCAGCACAGTTCACTGTGGAAGATGTGTGAAGCTTTGCTCTATCATCAAAACAACAGGGCACTGCTGGAAATTAGCTAAAGGTCAACTTTGCATTGATATCGAGAATTAATTTTTTGTCAGTACATGGAATAGCTTGCCAGGTCATGTCGCAGGGGCAGAGACCCATTTAACACTGCGCTGTTTTTTAAAAACATTAGGGCGTATGTTGATGACCTCTGTAGCTAGTATCACATTGAACTTGTTATTTTGCTTTTCGACCAACAGATGCTGCTGTTGATTCTTGCTCTGAGGCCTGTTGCAGCCCTGTTCAAGTGATGGTTTACATGGGGCTTCATGAACCAACATAAGGCTCAGTTATCAACCATTGACCTGTTTAAAAGACCTGAAAAATCTTTTACTCTCCACAGCCAATATGGCAATTTATCCAAATCATTGAGTCACTACACTCCCCCATTACTTTTCATGACATTTTTTCATCCATGGCTATTTTTCTGACTTTCAGTTATTGGCTTGCATGGGCAGGAATGTGTTTTGACTGAACATATGGCTAGATACTATAGAGGGGAAAACAATGAGAAGCCTAGACGGGATGACAACAACCCTAATGTTCTAACCCTGTAATCCGTCCAACAATGCGCACAAAATAATTATTGAAATATGGTATCTCATAACTTGGCTTGGGATTAAGATAGAGGGTTTTTCCCCCAGTACAAAAAATATTGTGCTACACAATGTGATTTTTTTTATTCCATATATAGACAGCAATTGTGATGCTAACTTTAACCTTGCACAATGTGGGCTATTATTTGGAGCAGTTAAGTCAATGACAGTAATGAGCATTAATCTTCATGTCGATGGGGTCAGACTGCCATTTAGCTGAGCTTCAGAGGGGAGTCCATTCAGCCCCCTCTCTCTGTGCCAGTGATTCTCACTGCAGCTGGATGTTTTTCTCTCGGTCAGAGAGCTCTTCCACTGTGTGCATGTGCACGTGTCCTTTGTGGGATGGCGAAAAGATAAAGCGAGGACCTGTGAGATGTGCACATGTAAGGACAGCCTCCATTTGCACAGATCCAAACCCTTTGCAACTGAACTGAGCTTAATTGCTGGACATATTCTCACGTCTGTTCAGCTCTCCTGCCTGTCCAAGCCGAACCCATTCAGAAAAGGTTCTTCGTAGCACTGTCTGGGATTGGTGAACATGGGATGGTGCAACGTATTTGTGTTTATGTCATGTAGCACACAAACCACGACTGACATAATACCCCATTTTCAGGGCCCACTTTCATGCTCAACGGTGCTGAGCTTTCAGCTGCTGATGACAATTACAGCAAAATTACTGTTGGGTAACTTTCACTTGTAGGCTCTGGAGTGAAAAAAGATCATGTTTCAGAGGAAAACGTGGGCTTGTTATCTCTCCCCCTGATGTTATCTCTGACAGGATGTTGCAGCCATGAGCATGACAGCAATTAATTAATGCATTGCTAATTATGAGTAAACAGTCATAAATGAATTTGAAAAAAGTGTTTTTGTAGAAATAAAGAGATTCTAGTTATGCTGCTATTACAATCTCATGAATGTTGAGAATGGGATGGTTGTTTGATGTGATTTGATTTGAAGTGTGTCTGAGACTTGATCGACTCTGATTATGCTTTACATTCTAGTCAGTCAGCGGGCGGTTTTAATCCAGAGCAATTTCCAAGAAGGGCATAAATTCCTCAACAATTAACAAGTATCAAACCCATAAACAACAATTAATCATGTGCAGCACAGCAATACACAAATGGCAATAGTCGTTGCAAGTACATGGTAATTGCAATGTCTTTTTTTGCCTAGTAGAATATTTAGAAGAGGGACATGGTTAAGGGGAAAAATAGTTCTGAAGGAAGGACAACCACAAAGAGATGTACCTATGAATTATCTTTTTAATTCAGAAGTACGCTTTTATTTCAGCACTTCAGCTATTTCCAAAAATACCAATGTACAGTATAGTCAAGTTGTAACCTGGATTTGCTTCAAAGATTTCACCATTTATCATTTTCAGTATGAACAGGATCTCAATCATAATGTTAACAATCACAGTGTTTGTTCAACCAAAAGCCCCGCACTGAGTGTGATATATTTGAATTAATGATGTCCTGGGTAGGGACAGGAGAGTAGAAATCTCTCTCTCTCTCTCTCTCTCTCTCTCTCTCTCTCTCTCTCTCGTTTTTTCTAAGCCTCGTTCTCTGGAATGCTCTGGGAAATGAACTGTCAGTGAGCACAGTGATCTCTATGAATTCAGAAGGAGAGGCTAATGGAAAACCTCACAGCCAAAACTCATATCTTCTCACATCTATGTTATCTAATCACAATTTACTATAATAATTATTATGACTATTTAGCTGTATGAGTACTTTTATTACCAGATTTCTCATGCTTTTCTACTAACCTCTTTTACAGTAGGTATCAGCATTTAAAGGCTGAAAAAGACATTCATTTGTTTCGATATTTCACAAAATAATTTAGCAGTTTCCCAGTATTTTTATTTGTATTATTACACCTGGCACTAAAAGCCATCGCTGATGGGACTGGAGGCAAAATCTGGCAATGTTTGATGTTGCTGGGTGTACGCAAATGCACAAAATACGCGTTTATGTGTGATTATTAACGGATCTGTGAAACCACCTCCATAGATGGATGAGCCGTGGCCATGAGGCTGCCAAGCATAAATGATACAAACTGCCAAAACCATTTACAGCCATGTACATCATCCTGAAAGGTCATTCCTATTAGCTTGCTTTAACGCTCTTGATTTCCTTTACCAACTGGCTACCTAAAATTCCAATTATATTCTGATGATGTGCATCATTATAAGTGAGAAGTGACTTCATTGGGGCTCACAAGAATACAAATTCACATTAGAGGACAAGAAAGTCAATTACAGTCATCGGTAATCATAAAGAACTCTGTCAAACCAAACCATATAGGGTGAAGTGTAGTTTTGTGTGTGTGTGTGTGTGTGTGTGTGTGTGTGTGTGTGTGTGTGTGTGTGTGTGTGTGAGTGTGTGTGTGTGTGTGTGTGTGTGTGTGTTTGTGTGAGTGTGTGTGTGTGTGTGTGTGTGTGTGTGTGTGTGTGTGTGTGTGTGTGTGTGTGTGTGTGTGTGTGTGTGTGTGTGTGTGTGTGTGTGTGTGTGTGTGTGTGTGTGTGTGTGTGTGTGTGTGTGTGTGCAGGGGTTGTTGGGTGGGGGAGGGGTAGTAAATGTGTGTTATTATGCGTTGAAATTGCCCGAGTTTTAAAAGAACATATTTCCGATTCTGGTAGCAAATCCGTCCCTAATGATCTCTTGTTTAAGGGCTCTGTTCCTCCTTCTCTCACACAGAGAAATGCCAGGGGAGGAGACTGATGGAATAATCATTGGAAGAGAGCGAAAAAGAATAACAACCTCTTCCATTTAAAAGGACCTAAAAGGGGAGCAGACAGGCAGAACGAGACGTGCCTTCCTCCCAGAATGCACTGGCTTTTCAGGGGGGCCGATGTTTGCACAGCTGACATGCTAAACGGTAAGCTGAAGGGGGTCGAGGGGCTGAGGGTGTTTGATTATAAAAATCAGCAGCTTTTTAATCACTGAATCAAACAGGAACGGTGATTCCACAGCCATTTCAAAACCAACGGATACACACACCCTCTAATCTTAAACATAGACCCCTTCACTGATCTACATAAATTTTTGTTCACCTGTCACACAAACTATCTCAGCAACCATGACCACCAACAAAGCACTGAAACATACCTTTGGCTGGGCAGTTCCTCTCTGGCACTCTAGGTTCTAGCTCTGAGATCTCTCCATGGGTGTAACCTCATTATAACTGTGAGATTTGTATCTTTTAGCATGAGCGATTTCACATCCCTCTCAATAATTCATGTGCATAGGGGTCTACTGAAGAGCAGTCTACGTTTTTTAGGGCAGAGGCTCTCAGACGAAGCAATGTAACATAATAAACACAACAGCAACTTCTCCTGTACAATAAAACATACTTTTTTGATGCACTGTTCAACAGACACATATAGATTTGATATACAGCACATAGGTCAAAAAACAAGTGTTGGTTTTTTTCTGTGCTTTAACGTAAGGGTTTCTTGCACATAATCAAGTCATTTTAGGGCAGCATTAACTGGTTGGAATGAAAATCAGCAAACACAAGGCCCTCTTTGGCAATGACTTTAATAACCCTGAGTTTTACTAGTTGGAGCAAAGTAGTACATTCATGAGACATGATATGTGAGCTCCAAAGAGGGTTCCACTCTCAGGGGATGGAGATCGTACTGGGAGGGGGATATGTATTACCATCAGCTGGGACACTTAGTTCAGATTTGCATCAGGATATATTGTTGACTTTGGTGTTATGCAGAATTAGGCTATATATTTCCTCCCCGATGCTTTCTTTTTTTTTCTCTCCTTTCACTTCCAATCAAACCCCCGCCCCCGCGCACCCCCCCAACACCTCACCCAAAACCTTTCTTCCTTTCGCACCACAGCCCAGATAAATTCAAATGACCAGGGGAAATTCTAATTATGGACAGGAAACACAGCCAAACGACAGGAGCAGAAGACTTCAAACAAAAGGTGTGATGTCACCAAGCGCTAATCTCCATAATTTATTTCATCTGAAGTGTGAGACCCACTGGCATGATAATGAGCCTCTGGATGTGGCTGGTGCTTCAGTGAATTATTAATTACAGAGGTGACTACTGCTGTGGGAACCTGCAGTATTAATGTAGAAATGGTGCAGAGAAAAAAATGTCCAACCCTCTCCCCAAGACTTCTCTAAGACTTCTCTCTCTTAGACCCACAATGCTTATGTGGTTCGGTCATCTCTTGTGAGATTGAAGGCAAAATGGAATGGCACCTTTCAATTTGCAATATGACACAGCAGTTCTGTAAAACATCATGTTGCAAATTCCAGGCTACAGGGCAAGGATTCCAAAATTAATTCAAAGTCAATGGTGAGAGTGTAACCATGGAAGCAAGCTGCTGCTGAAGGAGCATGTTGTATTGATATAGAGATAAGGCATCCAAAATGTTCTGCTGTATTGGACATATCTTCAGTAGACCCACAAGAATACATTTTGCTTTTGAGAATACCAAAACGGTGGGTGGCTTTGAACTTTGCTCTGTCAAATTCGAAGATACCATTACTGTCACAAATCTATACTTAGAAACTGGATTCAGAAATACTTGTTGGGAGATTCTCATGAGACCATAGCAAGAAAGAGGTTAATAAGTTGAGGTCAAAAGATTTGTCACATACCTTGGAACTAAATGGAAAAAAACATGCCTTCTCAAATTCTCAATTCAATACACTTATTACAGGGGACAAAAGTGGGTAGGATCCCACTGACAGAGGATGAGGTAAAACAACAAAAGTTCTTTAAATATTCATAAGAAAAAATAAAGACTGGGAAGATCCACAGGGAATGTTTTAAGTGAAACGCGTCATGTAGAAATCCTTACTTCTGAACAAAGAATGGAGGGAGAAGCAACTAATTTGCTGGTAGAGACATGAACTAACAGACACATAGCATCAGTTAATGAAGATGTGTTGAAGACCCTGACAAAACTGTGACAAGAGTTCAGAAAAAAGGTAACAGCATTGAATTAAGAAGGAAAAGAGGCAGTGCTTTTAACTCAGTGGATGATTGTATTTCTTTACCTCCTCATCCAGAACAGAGACAAAGCTGTCTTTTGCAAGAACTGCAGCATCAACCCACATTAGTCAGTCTGCCTGTCATGAAGAAAAATTGCTTTTGAAAGTGGTGCAAGAAACCCTGAAAGTCTGAAACCAACTGAAGTGAGGAAACATGTGGCATCAATTTAACAAGTAATGAACTTCAAACACAATGAGCTGGACCAGTGGTGTGGAGTTGTCGTGTGTATGCTTGTTTTCCCTCCAGCCCCCTCTCTCGAGCAGATAATTAGCTCCATTATTTGTTAAATTACTCAAGCTGGTTTGTATATAACGCATATAAAGTTAAATGATTTATTTATGTTGTTTTCATATTAACCGTTGCTTATATTACATGCATTAACATGCAGTTTCTAGCATATGATTGAACCAGTTAAGGCTGAATTAATAGGTCTGAATAAAAACAATTATATAAGTGTTGGGGTGTTAACCCTGGTGTCCTGGTCAAACTCCAATAAAAATGGACTCTGTGACCGGTCACCCGATTTGCTATAACACACGCCCTCAAATTCCCTACCCATCTTGATACTGTTGGTCATCAGAGCAAAGGAGAGTTAAGCTTTCCATTGACTTTCCTGCTTGGTCACTGAAAAATGAAGTGTAAAAACAATAATTCAGGGCCCAAATCGCTCTAGTGTCAGTGGTGGAGCATCATTCGGCAGCCTCTTCTCTTGTCCATCTCTGTATTCAGCTGCTGAACATCTTGGTTACTGTTAATGGCATAACTTTTTTAAATGATATTTGCACAAAGTTGTCTTTAAATATGGTTTTGTTGTATCATAGAAACATTGCTAAATTCAACACTGTTTTTAAACCTTTTCAGCACCTCGTCTTCCAGCGTCTTCCATGAAAAGGGGCCCAGACCCGGACACCTGCCTGTATACTTTTCTGCTGTGGATGTTTAATTCATGATGCAGAGTGGTGTGTATGTTTACTTATACATGTTATGCTTAACATAATTCCCTGCATACATATTTACTTACCTCAAGAGTAGCCATGGTAGTATAATCAGAATAAGCCACCTACATAATGCATCCAAGGATTACATAACCATGACATAACAGAAACACACAGGATTATTAATGCTTTATAATGGATTGAAAGTATGCATGAATGTGATGCCTCCTATTAACACCGGAGCCTAAAGCTCCCTGAAAATGGAATTCATGTTTACGCATCGATGGCACAGCTCCATCTGTCCTGATGAAGGCATTAGCCGAAACACATTATCGTCTTCTTGTAACTTGCTTTAGTTTTGCAGGCTGCATGATAAATGGTGTGAAGAGCTAAGCCTTTATTATTTATTATTACATTTTATTTGCAGCCCATTTTGCACCTTCTCTGTTTAGCAATTATTTTCACAACTCTCTTTGTTTTTGGGGTCTTGTTTATGAACACTTAATAACTAAGCTTTAAAAAACCTTCAAAAAGAGCTTTGGTTTCCAACAGAAAATGCAGCCATCACTCAAAGAGACTAATTGAGAGCTCTATAATGTTGAGCACTGAGCAGACTACTAAGACTTTTGGTTGCCAGCTTCTTGTAAATTCTAGGTTTGGTGTCATACCACATTCTCCCATCGTTACTGTATTTTGTCTTCAGGTTAAAGCAGTGTACACTTCAGCTTACAGCAGCAAGACAGCGTTCGCTAGGTGGCTCTCTAGCTCTACCAATCCCATATTAGTCATTCTTTCCCTGTGATGTAAGAAAACAGTTCCTCTCAAAACAAGCCTTATTTTCCTCAAATTGTCCTCACTGACCTTGAAATGTGGTTCGTAGCGAATTAATTAGCAAGCAAGCGCTATAAGCAACCTCGATTGTACTCTGAACGATAACGCCCAGTCGAGACAAAGCAACTTCTCTGAAAGCTTGCACTCTTATAAGCAAAATAGTTTGGATGGCATTATTATTTGATGCCTTAACGCACGAACGGTCGCGCATAAAGAGTTTTAACTCATACAATTACGTGTTGCTCTAAATGTTTAGAGTCTAAACCCTCTAACAATAATTTCGGGGGCGCTATTGCTCTGGTCACTGAGACTTATGAGGTTATTTTGATGTCTCGAAGCCAATTTCTACGCCCCCATGTTTTGCACCAACTTTAAGCTGTGACACATCAGTTCACCTCCAGTAGAAGTAATGTTCCCGCATAAGCGACCGTATAAATGCTAATCTATTGCAAATGAACAACTGATATGTCGGTCGGTCCGTTACTTTTTCCACAGCTTGAACTGCATTTATTCCCTTACGCCTCTGGCAATTGCTGAATACCGTTTGATATGAATCTAACGAACGGACGGGCTTTTGCTTCATTAATACTCACATTCCATGTAAATTTCATACGTCATAAACAGGTGATGTCCTTAAGGTAAACTCCTTGTCCGGGGGTTTTTCCTAACTGGCTCTAACTGGGCAAGGACAGGTTGTCCTTCCTATTCAATACCCATACAACCTGTAATAAACTGATTTTGAACAAAAAATCCCCATATTGCCTTACCCTGGAATACCCCCATGTCTATCAGAAGCTGCTTTCACTGAGGGAGCCAACTGTTATATCCTTTGGGTTTTCTGCTTTAAAAAAATGTAGCTTTTTTCACTGAAACAGATTAGCTGCTAACTGCTCCCACAGTGGTCTGACAATGAGTGGACACAAATGGATACAGCAAGATCTAGTCCAGAAAGTGCAGGTTCAGACCAAGGGCCATAATATTAATACAACAACCTAAGATGTTGTATTACTGTTTTTAAATATATTGTTGGGAATGAACTATAAAAACTGTGGGTGGTCCTCAATATGAGATGGAAATACTTTCAGCAGTCCTCAATACATTCTCTGAAAGCTATGGTGAGCTCATTTCACTTCTGCAGGTGCAGTATCTTTGGCTGCCCTGTATGCTAGGACATGGGTTTGTAAAACATTTTTTAAAAACCAGAACTGGAAACTAATGGTGGGAGACAAGGAGAAGTGTGGAATGGAATTTCAGACAGCTACAACTTTTGACCAACTGCCTTGTAAAAACTTGCTAATTGTGGAAGTTCAAAAAAAAGTCATGTAGGGTGTTAGCAGAGGTGGAGAATTCCATCTTTAAGAACGTAAAATTACTACCATGTAATTGTTCTGCCTGTGTGCTAAAACTGGGGATTCCACTGGTTAGCTCATCCATCTTGGTGAAGAGTTGCGCTAATTAGAACAAGCTGGGTAAGTGCATGGTTTACACAAAAATATGTGATGAGTGTTTTCACTTTCTGAAGAAGGGGTTTTCCTTCTCAGGGTGTTAGTTCCTCCCTCAGCTAACAGGGTGAAGGCTAAGCTGTGTGTGATGATACGTATGTACAGTTTATCACCTTAACAAGCTTGCGTGAACAGTGCTTACTCTCCTTTGAGTAAGTTGCACACGCAACAATACAGAAAGCTGTAATTTAAGCTTGAAATAAAATGTTATTTCACTTTACAAATAGGGACTGAGTGCACATTTTTTTCCAAATACATCCTTGAAGTTAAAAAACATGGTCATTTTAGACATGAACATTTATAATCGGAACACTTTCTGTATCAAAATGCATTTAAATATCAAAATGTCTTATCTTGGTAAAATGGGACAGTTTCACACAAACCAAAATCATATCTCTCCCCTATTTCACATCAGGGTATCTTTTAGTTTAAATTCAGTCTGTCTGCTGTAAGTGTTCCTCCTCTTAGTCATAATTCTCCTTAGAAATAATGGATGTGCCCAGTACAGAATTCAAGAAGACACGTACAGTTCTTCTGAGCTGCTAAGTTTTTGGTATAAGTTTAGCTAGTCACAAAATTGCAGCCAAACTCCAGGGTGCTGGAGGTCCACAAGAAGTCAGCTGATTGATTACAGATCAGAGAAATGTTTTTTTTCCAAATTATAAACATTTCTAAATAAATTCACTTAAACAAGCAAATTTGGTTTCATAGGTGTTCAGAGCATATGACATAGTATACACATTTTTTATTCCTCTTACACAGCATCACCTTTAGCAAGGGTGCTAATAAATCTGGAGTTGACTGCATATGGACAAGCATTGAAACACTAATCTACGCAATCTTCCAGAATGACAGACATTCTAATTCTATTTCTGGCACATGATTTGACATTGGGCAGAAACGTCTCACCTGAAATGACATACAGATCCTGGAACAGGTCTCGCTTCATGGAAGCTATCCCATCCCGGGACATTCTAGAACGAGTTCCTCAGATTACATAGCACTGGCCTGGAAACAGCTGAACGACTTACTGAGCGCAGAGTTTTCTGAATGCTGACTCAATATGCACTAACTGTGACACACAAGTACACAAACATGTTTTGGAACCAGACTCAGCAGGTGCCTGGCTCAGATTCTAAGATGCCAGGTATACTGAGGTATCTCTGAGTAAGTTTCCTCTTATACACTAAGCCAGTCTATACATGTATGTATATGAGAGAGAATGAGCAAGGTAACATTGTAGCAAGTACCTGTAACTACAGCAGAAATTAATATAATGATAATTTCCTGACCACATTAAATAGAGTAGTCCTTTGGCATATTTCCTTGCCAGTGCTGAAGAACCAACACTGACCAGAGATACTTTCTATTGACAGCGTCCATCACTGTCTTTCTGAACATAGCACACATACACAAGGTTACAAAACAGTCAGGGTATGAACTGGGGACAACCCTCACCGATAATGATAACCTGTTCTTATGTTATGTCGTATATCTTAGTTGACTTAGTTTAACTAATTAAATCTTCCCTTAGCAACTGTTACCCTCACCTTTAATGTGAAGTTTCACTGTTTTGGGCACTGTGGTTACATCGTGTGTAGAGATCAGCCTCTGCTGTCTGTACTTGATACTCCCCAAATATCTTCCAAGTTCTGTCCATGAGAGAAATCTTTTGGGTTCTATTAGCCCTAGTGATGATATTATCTTGTAACAGTTTATGTGCTTGCAGCTTTGAACACGGACTGGAAACAGCACTGTACACGGGCCAGTTCACTGGTGAGCAGTAGATGGAAGTGACTGTTAACTGTGTTTCTGTGGTTAAAATGACATGTGCAGCTGCAGACCTGTTGATAAGATTTTTCCAGAGGCATTTACCACACAGTTGTTTCATGAAATGTTCTGTTTACCTTGCAAGCAGGCAGCTTCAGCACCTCAAATGTGTCTTTTCAGTGAAAGGCTGTGTGGGTGTTGAGCAGTGCTGTGTTTCTTTCTCACCTAACTCAGGTAAAGCCAGCAGAGAGAATATAATGAAAAAGGCAAAGGCATGTCTCAGTGACATTTTTCCACTCAGATGGTGATCTTTTTAACATTTTGGATATTGGTACACTTTTTTGTAACCAAGACTGTCATATAGAGAAAGATTAAGAAGTGGTCCACGACCTTCTTGGTCCAATGTTGGAAACGTATGGATATATATTGATACACAGGGACTTACACAGTTAACGGTGGTCACCATTGGTAGCTGCTGTTGACTACATCTGTAAAAATTTACAACTGTATCAAATATATGTCCCTGAACATCAAGCCCTGAATACAGATACAGACATTTAGATGAAGTCGGCACCATCGGAGACCAGTTCTGGCATAACTCTCTTGCTTGTGGTATAATGAACCAAACAATTGGTAGTCTAACATTCACCATTATCGGTCTAGTGATGCCACATCACATGGTCTCCAGCAGCGTAGCTAAGTCAAAAGCCAGTGTTGGCACTCTGAATGTCACAGTCAATTTCCGCAAGATTCTGTTTTAATTCCGTTTATTGCCAGTTGCAATAAACTGATGGTAACTGACTAGCCCTATGTAAACTACCTCCTTTACAAAATAATCATTCATCTTTCAGTTCCCAAGATTTGCATACTGACTGTATGTTCCAAACAGGCCACTGTCTGCTGTACATAGTGGCACACATATGCAGTACAATCAGCCAAGACACAATGTAAAAAACCAAACAAATAACAGATAGTTGGCTACTTTCAGCAACTAGTAGTAGCTGAGAGGGGATTCATTGCTTTTTCTACAAAACTTAAAGCAGCTTTCATGGTCTTGTACAGCCCACAGATTTTGTAAAGATTTGCAGCTTAAAACCTTTGTACCTTTTGTACCTAATCACTATATTTGAGCAGCATGACTCTTTATTTAGTAAAATTGTTGTTTATTTTTTAAAAATTGTAGAGTTTAAAGGAACTGAAATGCTGCAAACTTACGAAAGGGGAACAATAACTCATCCACCATAACACAGTTAATGGTAAAAACTTTACATACAGAGCACAGCAGAGGAGTTCACCCAACAACATATTCATCCTGGGTAAAATGCACTATAATTTGCATAACTGTGTTGCTAGCGTACTTAACACACAAACAAAGGCACATCTAAGGACTACTGCCAATGACTCAGGACACATACAGAGACACGCGCATTTTTCAGGTTCATTTTAATGGCAGATGTCAATCATGTCTTAGTCTTCCCACCATGATATTGTTTTAACAACTGTGGCTCCAGACTTTACAGGAAAAAAAAGGATATAATCATGTGACTTCTCCTGTGCCTCACATGATGCATGCTGAGATAAGATACGCGTTAAGAATTCTCTGTACAGAGAATGCTATTCCAGATAAACAATTCCCTGCAGACCACGGGCATGCATCAAAAAGCAGAGTGGTGAAACAGTTTCTTCAGTCACCATGACACCTTTGGCTTCTGCTCTTATTACACAATTCCACCACTGAGACATTGTAGTACAGACTGTTTAAAATAAGAGCTAAAACTCATTAGCAGCGTCCTTAATACACCCAAGATAAAAACATTGGTTGTGCAGGTCAATGATAGTTACATTCTCTATGTGCGCATACATTTCACAGGATGAAAAGTTAAAGGAACAAAACAAATAGTGCAGCTGGAGAATTTACAAACTATCTTACAGCATCAGAGAATCATATTTATTCCAGAACAATATTTAAGACTTCATTCAGATCTATGTTGTCTTACTGAACCATTGGCATGGGGATGACATTGAAGGAGAATTGTGCTTTATTATTCCCTCAGCAATTAGCATTAGCAACCCCCCCACACCCACACACCCACCCCCAGCCTGAATAATGCTTCTGCCTGTAGCAAGGGGAAGTGACTCCCAATAACTGAGAAATATCTAGGTAGCACCACAATGTTTAATTAGACAAGACCCACAATTCTGTGCAGTCTGGAAGTTCTGGGCCCCCCAGACAGACATGGCAACTAAATGTGCTGGTGACAAATGCTTTCACTTCCTCTCCTCCTGTGGTTTATTTCTACTCTGTAAAGATGGTTTTGCGAGCATTCTAAAACCAGAGAGAGATGCATGGTGGAATACGTTTGACCAATGGAAGGCCTTCGTCTCAGTTTTTGAGTCAGACATGGTTGATGCTGCTATTTGGGGGATGGTTCAACTATGCCACACAAGGATCAACTCGTTCTGTCTGAATGTACTACTTCTTCTATGAATGTCTATCTACACTGAAAACTGGAAGTAACTTAACAAAAAAAAGAGGAATGAGGAGGTTTTAGCGATTCATTTTTTGTGCGCGTCATGAACAGGGCAGAGGGCGCTAACACTAACACAGAGAAGTGCCCGCCAAAGCCCATCTGTGCTGTCGCTCTGAGGAGGGGAAATGGTCAGCTTTAAAAAGCACCACATGGTTTTGGGGTGCCCTGCGGTCAGCAGTAGCGAAGGTAGTTGATGACGCGATTCGGTAGGTCGAGTTTGGAGACCACATCCAGCGCTCTCGTGCCGAGTGCTGTCCTCAGAGCCACCCTGCACAGCTGCTGCAGGCTCATTGGAGTACCTTTGAAAACACAAGAAAAGGCAAAATGGCAGTTCTGTATGAACAGACAGGAAACAGCGAAGTTTCATAAGGAGTACAAATGAGGACAAAGGAAATCGCAGAGGGTCATGGGAAATAACAGCTGCTGCAGGCCTAGCAGAGTACAGGAAAAAGCAAAAATGGGGGGAAAAGATGGAAAAACACAAAGGCTAACAGGAGTTCCATACGTATGGATAAGAAACAGCAACAGCTCATGGGAAGTAACAGCGGATATAAAGTACATTGACAATAACACAACATCTTACGTTCATAAAACTCAAGGCAGAGGGCAGGAGGGGTCCCAAGCTTGGTGTAGTCAATGGGCTTTTTATTGTGCTTGTCTCTGGCATAAATGTTTCCACCGAATTCTACGAGCATCTCGATCAAGTCCACATTCTTGGATTTAGCAGCATGGTGAAGCGCTGTCTCATGTAGCCTGGCAGCATTCACCTTGGCACCTTTTGGGGAAAAACAACAATAAACATAGTAATTGCACTATGCTATGTATATATGTACATATATTTATGTGCACTGTTAACGGATATGTGACACATAGATTCATACTAGGTGAGGTGAGGTGTCTTTGTGAGTATAGTGAATGAGTGGATGGGCAAAACAGTGTACTCAGCTAACAGTTATTGCAGTACCATAACTAGGTACTTTGTTGCACTTTTTAGAGCATACTAATGATACTGGATTGATGATTTGTTACTCAGACACTCTTATGTTGATCAGAGAACCATTTATCGGCCCACTTGGCTTCCAAGGTCCAGTGCTGTTCTCACCTGCGTTCAGCAGCACCTTGGCACAGTCAATGTTCTGATTAGCACACGCTACGTGCAGTGGCGTGCCGTAGTACAGATCGTACGCTTCCAGCGCAGCTCCTCTGGCGATTACCAGTCGCACACAGTCCGAGTTACCTGCACACACACACACACACACACACACAAGCCGCATACACAGTTAGTTTCCTGGAGATATAAATGGAGTCTAAGTTACCCTGACACACACTTACATATGCAGTCAGTTTCCTGGAGACACACATAGTCTGAGCTTCCTGGAGATAGACACTCATACTGTATACAATCACACAAGCCTCTAAGGAGCTGGGTCATAACACCTACCCCCCATGCAGGCCTCGTGGAGGGGTGAGGTGGTGCGGGACGTCAGGGCGGGGTTCACCGTGGCTCCATGCTCCAGCAGCAGCTGCACGCACTCCAGGCTTCCCGCAGAGCAGGCGTCGCACAGGGGCGTGCTCCCGTCCACGTTCCGCGCGTCCACCTACACGGACACCGCACAGAAACCGCGCAACCAAACCCTGATCACAACGCAGGCGGCAATGCAAAAACAACTTCACCTGAGTGGCCTGATCGGTCAAGGATTACTGTCATGTTCTTAGGCTGTTGCTTGGACCTTATCAGCCTGGAACTTGCCTTTGCACGGTCCCTGGTTCTTAGTTCTCCTTTCAGTATTAAGGTTTGGGTCATTGGATCAAATATAGATTGTGACTAGGTCAGCAGGAATTGCACTGCAGCGGCATATGAGCTGACTAATATACAATAAGAAGCCACCACCACTAATTCAATCAATCAATATCAACTAAGCAAGCTGGTGCAGAGTTATGCATTGCATTACATCCAGTGCATCCCATCCTGCAGGTAAAGGCACGGGTGTGGCCTTGTGTCTCTGACTGGTGCTTGGGGTGTGGTGCTGTTTCCCTTACCAGGAGGAGTGTTCCTATTTTTTTACCCATGGAATAAGCGTGGCCTTGTCTCTCTTTTCTGTGCTTTGAGTGTGGTCCCTGTCTTTGTTACCTGTGCTGAAGGTGTGCTCCTCTTTGTTACTGTTGGAGGAGGTGTGGCCGTATTTCTCTTACCTGTGCCCCAGCAGCCAGCAGCAGTCTGGCGCACTGGGTCTGGCCCTGTATGCAGGCCTCATGTAGTGGGAGTGATGGAGTCCACTGCCACAATGTTGACGGAGGCTCCGCTCTGGATCAGCTGCTGTAGCTGCAGGGTCTGGCCTTGTGAGGCGGCCTTGTGGACCGCCGTCCTCTCCGACCAGCAGCCTGTGAGACAGTAGTGGGTAGGAGTGTCAGAACATGACTCATCCCTTTAGTCAAGGCCTGTTTAAGTCAAGATACCGAGGACCACAGTCTAAGCACATATTTGCATCAGTTATGTACTAAACCACCACCTATGACAAATAAACTCACCTTCTGGACAAAGGTGAAATATTTGGTGAAACTAGGTGTAGTTCGAGATTTTTGTTTGACACTGTAGACCCCAGGGCTGGAGTTGAATTGTCCTGAGTTAGGCTATCTTGTAGGTTAAGCTATTTTGTAGTGTGTGCAGTCGTGCCATAAAGCTACCATAATTCAGCTATCAATGGTTTACTATTTTGTGCCCTCTGGACCCCTTTAGTCATGTTAATTTTTTCCTCAAAAGTCCCCCTTCTGCTAAATGCCATTCAAATGAAGTCTGCTTCAACATGTTCTAGTGTTCCAGGACTACATAAAGGAAGGAAACAGTATAAAGCTGTAATCTGTATCAGCTGTAAATAACTGACAAGGTTTTGAGCTGTTTTGATTCTTTCGAGAGTTAATCGCTTTCATTGTTTATGTTGCAGCTATCTTGTCACACTGCACCCTGAGGTGGTTCTTACAAAATCCCTCATTAAATGCTGACATCTGTGAGGAATTATAAACGTAAACGTAACGTTGTTAGACTTTTGATTGGCATTTTTTGTCAAGTGCTAGTTTTCTAATGGCTAAGACTACAGTCTTGCATTACTTATTAGATTCTATTTTTAGTCTGGAGCTACTGTTGCAAGACATGTACCCATACAAAAATAGCAAATATACTCTGCTCAAAGTCAACCATTTATATACTTCTATACATACAAAATACTGCAGTTCAATATCAGTAAATACTACAGTTCAACCGCAAGATACATGCCTTTGTCTTAAGATAACCCACGTTATAATTTACTTCATAATATAGTCTTATGTCATACATTCATACAACCACATCATTGAAGCAATCGTGGAAAATATATCTAAATCAAGTTTTTATTTTCGCACTGGGGATGCGGAGTAAGGCCAAGACGACACTAAACGTCCAGTGATACATTCGTATAACGAGCTAAATATTGGATTGTCTTTTCATGATTTAGCAACCAAATATCGACATTGACTAAAACCGCTGACGTGCGACATTAGCCATCTTCAGTATTTGCAAGCTCGTCACCGTGTTTGTAAACACTACATCGAACGGATTCGGTGCAGGCCAGCTAGCTAGTCAGCTTTTTGTAGTGGGACTCACCGATATCTCCAAAGAAATAAGGTCTGTCTGGCGAGATCTCCATTTCCATTGTATAACCTTTATACAAACCCCTTATGCAAGTAATATAGTCAAAACATATTATGCGAAAACGTGCTTAACATTACTGTACTGTCACGTCACGTGGTTTCTGTTGTTTTGACATATAGGCAACCGCAGGGTAAGGACTGGGAAGAACTCTGGGAGTTGTAGTTTTTCCTTTATTATGCGTCTCGTTCTACAACACAGTTTAGGAGTCTTCATCAGTTGAGCTCAAATTTTGTGCTGATTACTTCTTTGTATTGTTGTTTTCGTTGTAAATAATCTCTTGATTAATAAAAGGTGATGAGAACATGTGCTGATATTCCAAAATGCTGCGCTGATAGTCAATACAGGCTTTGTTCTCCATATTCTCCTTATATAGGTTTGATGGACAAACAAATAAGATTACATTAACAAATCATTTCAATAAATGTTTGTTTGTGGCACCTTACACATAGGTAATTTAAGAATACAACATGACCTTCCAAAACAAAAGGTATGTCCTTTAAAAGACAAGGCTAGTCCCTAGAGTATAGTGTACTACATAGTTTAAGACAAAGCCTAGGAAAGGCCACTTTTCAACTTAAGTTTCATACATATTTCATACATTTTTTCAAAAATAATATTTCCCGTGTCCAAAACTGTGTATTTCATTTACATGTCTTTTCTAGTTCCTGAAGAAATTTCTTTAGTCAAAAACATTAGAGAGCTGTGCACTGTCAAATTTCCAGTGTCTCTTAAAGTTCAGGACCCTGTAGTCCAGGGGGTCAGTTTTCTGAAGACAGTTATAGCAGGAGTGAATGCTTTTTCTCAGTGGTAGAAGATGTAGCTGATGGTGCGCTGAGATACGTTCAGTCTGGATACGACTTCCTCATGTGTTTTGCCACCCAGTGCCCTTCTGAAGACCACTCTGCTCAGCTGCTGTAGGCTCAAAGGGTTACCTGTGAACAAACAGAAAACAGCAAGCACTTTGCAGGGCAAGAATATTCTGTACAGCAAGGGTGGCCAACAGCCATTCTGCAGGCCAAAAGGGTGTGATGGGTTTTGTTTTTAAAATAAGCAACTAATTTAGAAAAAAAACAGGCAAGGTAAGAAATTGGCATAAAAAACTCTGCTAATTCACCAGTAAAATGTTGAGTAACAGCAGAAACCAACACACCCTGCAGCTCTCCAGCACCAGGGCTGGCCACTTCTTCTTTAAGAACTATTCAACAGAGTCAACATTCGAGGCGGGATAAACAAGCAGCTGGTATTTTTTTTTTACATTATAATTCTTACATTGATAGTTGGTTGCACTGATGACTTCATTTGCTACGTTGAATAGCAAGGCCTTATTTAATTGTGTAATAAATACCATACTGTAGTTCATTACATTCATAAAACTCCAGGCACAGGGCAGGTGGGGACCCAGGCTTGGTGTAGTCAATAGGCTTCCTGCCAAAGTTGTCTCTGGCATACATATCTCCCCCAAACTCCACAAGCATCTCAATTAGATCTTTGTTTTCCTCCTTAGCTGCGATGTGGAGAGCTGTTTCGTGGAACCGGGCAGCATTCACTTTGGCACCTGTTGGAAGAGTAGTATGCTAATGTTAAATATGACTTTACAGCAGGGGTGGGAAACCCCGATCCTGGCCCGGCAACTTCTGATCTGCTCATTTCATTGCGGTTATTTCACTTGTAGATTGAAATATGTCAAAATGTTTTTATATCGACACAAAAACCCAAATTTAGACTGCATACAAACGTGGTCTCTTTCTCTCACCTGCATTGAGCAGCACCTTAGCACAGTCCACATGCTGCTTGATGCAAGCTGCATGCAGTGGTGTCCCAAAGTAGATATCAAATGCTTCCAGGTGGGCACCCTCTGCAATCACAAGTCTCGCACAATCCGCATTACCTGCAGGAACACACACATAATACACACGTGAGCGCATGTTAACTGCTGGTATGCATCTAGCTTGTCTGCATATGTCACACAATGCCCACACACAGGAAGTGGGTTATCTGTACATGATTTCACACAGTATAGATGTATACATAGATGGATGTATGTGCTGTGCTTCGGTGTAAACATAATATGTGTGTCCTTATATCGGCTGATGTCTATGTGTGTATGTACGTACACATGTAGATTCATACATTATCATATACATACATATATATATATATACATATACGTACACACACTAGTAGATGCAAACACACTGCTTTCTCTGCACACATCACACTGAGTCTGTGTGTGTGTTTATCTGTGTTGGTGGGGGTCTCACCTCGTATGCAGGCCTCATGTAGGGGCGTGGCTGTGAGGGCGGTGAGGGTGGGGTTGGCGGTAGCTCCATGCTCCAGCAGGAGTTTGGCACACTCTGGACTTCCTGCCGCACAGGCGTTGCACAGAGGAGTACTCCCATGCACGGTTCGCACATCCACCTGCAATGATGTCACAACCATGGACAGTGGGACATGAAAATATCACATTCCTGGATGAGGAGAAATTCTTGGCCATACTTCCCTGAACTGACACAGGGTAACACAGGGATGAGCTGAAGCACACAAAAACAACTGAAATTCTGAAAAAATAAAGCTAAAATAAAAAATATATATTGACATAAAAGGGAAACGCATTGTTAGGATCATACCCTTACAGCAATTTTTAAAACATACAATATTTTACAAGATAATACATGTTCAACCAAAGCATGATTGTGTTTATTAACAGGTGTGGATACATTTTCTCTGGGGCTGACATTTCTATACATGTAGTTAGGCAGGTAATGAAAAAATGGAAAGACAATATAAAGTTACTATAGAGGACGTTTGGTCAGTAGGGCCCATATGCACTGTCACACAGAATCTTCCAATGTCTGGAATTCTGTGGGAGGAACAAGACACCACTCTTTCACAAGAAAGTCACAACATACAGGGTACACTTGGTCCAGATCTGGTGACTGAGAAGGTCATGACATATGGATAATGTCAGTGTCATGCTTCTCAGACCGCCAGGCAACTACATGTGATCAGTGAGCAGTGATATTGACATCTGGAAAAACACCTCCCCTTTGCATTACAACTGGGTCAAGATGATCATTCAGTACCTGTGAGTAGTGATTTGCAAAGACTTTGCCTTATCAGAGTTGACTGCACCCAAACCATACCAGAGAAAAGCACATGCTACACCATTATAGAACCACCAGAAACCTTTGTTGTTGGAAAACTTGTGCTGCCATTTTATTTTGATTCACTACCCACATGGTTTAGGGGCACATTATTTGGCATCTAACTTTATCTCAATCCTCAGTATGACGTATGATATGTCTTTGTTGTTTCCTAACTCAATTACACATCCCTGGCCTCCAGTACTCCCCCTATACAGCCCTGTCTCTCTGATCTTGGGGCAGTAATTTCTTTCTCATCAGGGCCAGAGGCAAAGCCCTATCTCTTCCACCTATGTGGGGAGTGCAGCCCTATCTCCTATTTGTGCTCAAGGTATGACCCTCTCTGTTCTACCTGTGCTCCAGCATCCAGCAGCAGTCTGGCACACTGGGTCTGGCCCTGTATGCAGGCCTCATGTAGCGGGGTGATGGAGTCCACTGTCATGGTGTTGACGGAGGCTCCATTCTGGATTAGCTGCTGTAGCTGCAGGGTCTGGCCTTGTGAGGCGGCCTCGTGGACCGCTGTCCTCTCCTCCCAGCAGCCTGTGAGAGCGAGTGAGCGTTCTGTCCATCACAACAACATCACCACTGCCTGTACATCAAGGCTATACATCAAACTCTAGGTCCTGAGGGCTTAAGTGTCTCACACAATATGTCACTTATTGTCACTAATTAGCTCACCTCCTGGAACAAGCAGCACCATCAAGTGGTGTAGCGTGTGACTGAAGAAAATATCTGCAGATATTGGGGCCTACAGGACTTGGGAGTTGAATAGCCCTGAATTGTATTATCAGATCACTATTCGTAACATTGACAGTTAAGTCTCTCTTACCAGAAAACCAAAAAGAAACCTAATACAATTTCACATGAATATTTATGAAGGAGCAAGACCAATGAAAATGCCAAAAGCAATGAATGCCCTGTCCTTGAACATCCTTCATCATGAATATTCACAAACTGTAATAAGGTGCGAGAAACTGCCTACCAGGACCTCTTCAGTCAGAGGGCAGAGTGGGCATGGATAGTGGAGGAACAGATAGTTTTAAAAAGGCTTTGAAGATGAAATCATTAAAGTAAAACCCTTCTAGCAGTTCAAAGAAAGCATATTTCATAGGAATAAATAATGAAATAAGCTGTCAGCTGTTGGGGTGGGTGAAAAGGGCTACTTCTAATGTTAAAATGTGTACCGTAATGTGTTCTTATCGGAGGTCTGTGGTATAGGTCATTCTACCTGGCCCTCAGCAGTCCTCTGTGATGAAATTCACAAACATTCCCTGCTCCCTGTGAATCACTAACATTCTAACAGGAATTTACCTGCCAGGTCAAAATCTGGTCACAAAGACTGTTGACCAGTGGTCCTCAATCCTGGTCCAGGAGAGCAAAGAGAGGCTGCTGGTGTTTATTTTCACCTTAAAATCAGAGACTGGTTCAGACCCAAAAATACAGGTATGATAACGCAACCATGTACTTAATTGCACTAACTGATTAAGTACTGAGCAACAAGAAAAACCATTAGGCTCTGTGACACTCCTGGACAAGGGCTGGGGACCCCTAATGTACAGCCTGCAGCTCCCCACACTCTGGACACAGCAGCAAACTGCATGAAGGCTCTAACAGTGTAACACAGCTATTTATATGATATGTAATATAAAAATCTCCTCTGAGAAATATTATTATCTATATTTCCATACTTCACAAACTGCACGTCATACATTTCATATGAAAAAAACCTTCTCTCAGATTTTGTGATTGATGTAATATTGGTATATTTATATTGTAGCAAAGAGCAGAATTTTAGACATGCTTCCATGTACTGGTGGGTTAAAAGCCACTGTGCATCTGTGATAGGTGTTGGATAATGGTAACAAAAGTTGTATGTTTTATGGACGTCCTCAGCCATGCGATACTCATGTAAGGGGGACTTGAGCAACACTGAGCTTCAGTACTAATTCTGTACAACAGCGGTGGGGAAGGAAAATGAGTTTGTGAAACCTAAAAGTGGTAGGCAGTAGTGTTCCCTAGTGATGACAGCATTACGTTCCATGAAACTGCAAATTGGCAGAGCTACCATATGCTGCCCTTGCCTGGTTTGAAACAATATCTGAGTTCTGATATTGAGGGAAAACCATTTCTGATTGGTCTCAAGAACTCAATGACTGACAGCTCATTCTATTTCCAACTACTTTAGGTTCATCAAACCATCTAATACTAATTCTGCCATCATTAGTCACCCTTCCTCCAAAAGTTAGATTGCATTCTGAAGACCACTGTCCTCAGTCACTGAGAGGGGTAAGCTTCTTATGACCTGAAAACTGAATCAAAGACCTGCAACTAAACATCATTTTTAATTTTATCAAAGAGGTCTTTTGATTTCTGGAAGAGATATCTCATTGCATCAATGGCTTAATTATGCCGAAACATGTTTGATAAATAAGTTGCTTACCCACTGATATTCCACACATGTTTACACTTAATTGCTGCAGTACTCCATACCTGTGATTTTAACCATTGCTGTTTTGACAGGAAGATGTTATTTTGCTTTTATTTATTAACATATAACAACTCATATATTTGGTTGCCATGGTAACACAATAAAAATCTGAAATATGAGATTTGGCAAATTACATTATATACTGGGTTTGTTACTTTGTAACCACCTCTGTTCCACCCCAGCAACCCATACCAAAAGTAAATTTAAAAAGATTAAAAAAAAAAAAAAAAAGAAATACACACTGCATTATAAATAGTGTATTCAAATCCAATTCTACAGTAAAACAGTGGAATTTCACACTTTGACAACAGATTGAAACAAAATTCCAATACTTGTTTACCTCAATTTACATAACTTTTTAAATACACATGTAATATTTCTGACTCTTCAAAATGAATTAAACAGTTCAGAGACCGAATACATATTGAGCTCACATATTTGGCCTTATCTAATGCAATGGCTAAAATATGTTCAACTAGCTTATTTACTGATACACCAGCTTATTTGTAAATTCTGGTCGATTGGCGTGTTAGCCACAAAATCGTTATCTATGTCACTGGATATTAGCGATTTAAACGCTTTTACTACTAGCCACGGGCCAGCTCCTGATACCTGTGGTGGCAGTCGACAGTCTTATTAGGTCACATTCGACAGTATGAGTAAACAGTAAATCCGAATCGGGTCTGAGCTGACGAATCAGCTGGTTCTTTTTCTTTAATGGGACTCACCTATTTCCCCAAAGAAATTTGGTCTACCCGACGCGATCTCCTTTTCCATTACGTATACCTTAAATAAACCTAGTGTGCAATTAAATAAAAAATAATATACAAAAATACATCTCTGAAACGTCTTCGTCGTTATTGCACTGCCACCACACGTGATTTCTGCAGTTCAGACACCAATGGAGACGTCAGTGGAAGAACTCTGGGAACTGAAGTTTTCCCTCTGTAGTCGTATCACGTGTCGCAATCCGGCCATCTCTTACTATTTTTCTTTCTTTTTAACGATAAAATACATATTGATCATAACAGAACTGAAGAACAGAAACACAGGATTCTAAACTAGAACGTGCTGAAAGAAAAGACCAGAACAACCAGACTTCCTCTAACGAGTCTGAAGCTTACATTTCTTTTAAAAAGTATTCAAATACAATATTAAATAGTCACTCTAACACAGATTGTATTTATAGGCTTATGGTGATCGTAACAGTGGGACTTGACAGTAATCTTTGGCATGCAGAGGGTCTGTAGTATACTTTTAATCGTCTCCTTGGGATCCATTGTCGTAGAGGTAGTTAAGGTGGAAGGTAAGTAAAGGCTTTCAGTAGAAGGAGATGTAGCTGAGCATGCGGCAAGGTACGTGAAGTTTGGACATCACCTCCTCTGTTCTTCTGCCCAACGCTGTCCTCAGTGTCAGTCTGCACATGTGCTGTAGACTCAGAGGTGTACCTGCAAACAAATGGGAGATGGCCAGGGCTCATGGGATATGACGACATGGCACAGAAGCACAAAATATTCAACAGGATCTGGACAATTTTTCAAGAAGGAGAAGCCAAGTATTTAATGTTTTTAAAAATGTTTTTGATTGTGGTACTTGACTGCAGTATATATTTGCACATAAATTATTAAATAATAGGACCTTTTATTTGGGAAATCATGATGACATTATCATAACTTACGTTCACAATGGCTCAGGCAGAGGGCAGATGGGGACCCAGGTTTGGTGTAGTCAATGGGCCGCCTTCCCAAGTTGTCTCTGGCATGAACGTTACCTCCAAAGGCCACCAGTAACTCAATCAGCTCCACATTCTTCACTTTAGCTGCATGGTGGAGCGCCGTCTCGTGGAACTTGACAGCATTCACATTTGCACCTTGAAAAACCATGGTTTTTTTTACTGTTTAATATGATCTTACAGTGTTAACTTGTCAGATCTTAGTTTGGGAACAGCAGAGCTGGTTTACTGTATCGAGTGCTGTATTTTCCAAGCAGCATATTGTAATACATCTATGGTTTGGGAGCAGTAACTAGGCCAGGTCATGTTAGGGACTGTAGTTTAATGGATACATGTCAGCAACCTATTGCAGCAGATCTGCAGTTCTGGAGCAATATGCCGGCAGTGTGCTGTAATGGATCTTTAGTCCTACAGCAATATGCTGGTATGGATCTGTAGTTTGAGAGCAATATGCCGGCAATGCGTTGTAATGGATCTGGAGTTTTGATTCAAAATTCTTGTAGTACATTGTAACTGACCTGTATTTTGAGAACAATATGCTGTATGTGCAGTAATGGGTCTATAGATTTGAGGCAATATGGCAGCAGTGCGCTGGAATTCCTCTCACCTGCATTGAGCAGTGCCCTGGCACAGTCCAAATGATTCTTGACGCAAGCTGCATGCAGCGGGGTCCCATAGTGGATATCGTACGCTTCCAAGTGGGCACCCTCTACGATCATTATTTTCACACAGTCCACATTTCCTGTATGAGCACACACACACAATCTATGATCACATGATAAAGCAGACAGGATATGGGTTATTTTTATATGATTACTTGCTCATTCACAAACATACATGCACACACACACACACACACACACAAAGTCAGAGGCTTCGTTATCTGTAGGGCCCACACACAGGAAGTGGGTTATCTGTACATGATGTCACACAGTATAGATGTATACATAGATGGATGTATGTGCTGTGCTTCGGTGTAAACATAATATGTGTGCCCTTATATTGGCTGATGTCTATGAGTGTATGAACGTACACATGTAGATACATAGCCTATATAATCACATACATACATACATATATGCACACAAGTAGATGCAAACACACATATGTTTACACCCTACTTTCTCCGCACACATCACACTGAGTCTGTGTGTGTGTTTATCTGTGTAGGTGGCCGTCTCACCTTGTATGCAGGCCTCATGTAGGGGCGTGGCTGTGAGGGCGGTGAGGGTGGGGTTGGCGGTAGCTCCACGCTCCAGTAGGAGTTTGGCACACTCTGGACTTCCTGCCGCACAGGCATTGCACAGAGGAGTGTTCCCATGTACTGTTCTAATATCCACCTGCACAAATGCAGAAAGGGGGGGTGGTGATTGGTTCCCATTAACATGGTTTACTACATGGTTTTGTAGTTTTCCTGACCTGGTCTTAACTCAATAAAATATGCCTGGACTGCAAAACAGTGATGGAGTTCTCCAGGCATTCAGCCCCATCTGTCTTTCCTGTGCAGAAGTTGAGGCCCTGTCTATATCACACTGGTGATGGGAGGGTAAGAGTCCGTGCACCCGTATTAGGTGAAGTTACATTTAGGTGTCAGTCACTGATGGCCTAACCAATCACAATGGCCTTACCCTCCATAGCAACACGCTGGTTGAAATCAGTGAGTAGGTTAAACTACACCTCGACATTTTGGCTTACTGGTACCTCATTCTCCCATCGCTATCTCTCACCTGTACCTTGTCTCCTGAGGAGAGAGTGTAATCCTGTCTTACTCACCTGCGCTCCAGCATCCAGCAGCAGTCTGGCACACAGAGTCTGCCCCTGTATGCAGGCATCATGCAGGGGGGTGATGTTGTCATGGTTAACAATGTTGACTGGCGCCCCGCTCTGGATCATTTTCTGCAGCAACCAGGCATGACCCAGTCCTGCGGCTTCATGCATTATTGTTCGGACAGCCCACAGCCCTGCAGGGGTCATGAGAGTTCATCATGACAACACTCTCACATCAGCCAGGCAATGAAGAGGACCAGTGGCCTCACTCAACACTGGGTTGACCCGAAAGATACCAAAATACCAAAGATCATCTGTCATGGTTTGGCATTTATGGGGATCCTCATTCTTGTTTGTACATGATTTTTTTAAATTTGCATTAATGCAGTAATATGGTTTGAAATAAATGATTGTGATTAAACATCATAATCATTTTCCATTTTAAGAGAATCAATCTAGCACATTTTTTCTTTAAATTCAGCCATAGACTGCAACCTGGCTCCACTAATCTCCTCACCTTATATGCCACAACAGCTGCAGGGTTATGTATTACCGTCTTCCTGTAATTTGCAGCTGTCGCATGTAAACATCATGGAGGTTGGTGTCAACAACCATTGAGGCGAAATAGGGTAACTACACGTGTTTACCAGAATGATTCATTAGACCCTTAAGGTTTCACAAATATTTGTGTTTTTAAATAACAATTACAGTACTTTGGAATCCAGTATGGATCCGATATGAGGCATAATTTACGATGGATTAGCAACCTAATGCCTTGCGATAGCCGAGAGAAAGCAATGTACAAAATGCTCTGAGCTAAACGAAAGCTGCATGCTTTCCCTTAGCTCAGAGCTATTGAAATAGTCATGAGCATGCGCCCACTGGCTATTGTTTCCACAGTCCCCTCGCATCGTCACACCTTTGGTCCAGTACCCTGAACTACCATTACAAACGGGTTACCTTCACCTAATAAATACATTCCTCAGTTATATTTGCATATACATAGTTATCTTCTTTTAGAAACAAGCAAACAGCATAACATTTGTTTCATAAAGTGTATAGTTTTTACCACTAAGTGATAGATTGTTTGACTACATGTTCATGACATTTTGTGAAAGAAAAGTTTGCATGTCCGATTGCCAAAGCAGTAGGCTAGGCTATAACTAACATATTATGTTAGTGACGACACATGTGCACTCGATAATTAAGAGTATATTTACATCCGCTATCATAAGGGACCCGTTAGAAATTAAAAGTATAAGCTGCCAATGAGCTCGCACGGGCTTACCTGATTCTCCAAAATACGACGGTCTACTGGCTGCCATTTCCATGGTCGTTTTGTGTAGTTAGTTGTTGAAAGTAATGGAGCGATATGACAGAAGTTGCTCGATGAACAAAAACAAATGTTTACACATGGTATTTATAGAGTCTACACTGTGCGTCATGTCTGTTGTGACATGCGACTAAAGAACGTGAAGTGGGGATACAGTGAAATACAAGTCGCTGATGTGATCTGCAAAAAGATACCCGATCCCTTTTCATATGTTATTTCATCATAACCGCGAAAAAATTGAAAAGCTAATTTCGGACCCAGTCGGTATATTTCTATTATTTTTGTTCATGTTGATACATTTTAAAATAGATTTACATGAATAACTAAATGAAATTAAGTACATATACCTGAATCACAGAACATTCGCTATGTATCGCAATGTATGTGTTAACTATATGTATGATCATAAACTGTGCATTTCTGAAAATACATTTAACTGAATTTAGATTTATTACGCAGCAAAAATGTGTTCCCCTGAACTACTTGCTCAGTCGTTAGGCCCATGGTTGTTGGTGAGATAAGGCTGTGGGTAAGAAGTTGTTCACCACAGCTGTGCTTTTACTACTGTACAGTTGGGGGATTCAAGGTAGACTGATTGTGTTTTTTTCCACACCTGTTCAACACAGAAGTAGCATATTGAAAACTGAAAGTGAGCTCAGTTAAGTTTGTCAGTGGCAGACAAAGCACAGTGAAAGTGAATTTCTTTCACTAATGACACTGAGGTAACTTCTAGCTGTAACAGCCAATCAAGAATGAGTTGAAAGTTGGACGTATGGACTCTGCTTTTAATGTTTTGCTGCACCATTATAACGCAAGCAGGCATACTTACCATACTGCCACCTCCTTGAAGATCAGCTGGCCCAGCTAGCGACCACATCCCCATTTTACAAGGCAAAAAAGTGTACAACACAGAATTTCTATGAAAGCTACAAATGAAGACAGCGAAAAAATTTATTTTAAGATGAACCCTCATATAAAATGATGTCTTCCAGTCATCTCTGTGTTCCTATTTCCCATGCATCTGAATAATGAAAAGAGTGTCCACCTCTCCATCATTGAGACACTTCTCTCAGCTAGACTGTCTTGCCTCACTTCAGTCCAAAACGTTCTTGATCTGTAAGAAGCCTCTGAGGTAAGAAGCCTCAGAAGGCTGACTATCTGCTGTTCGTTCTCATTGTATTGAGGATATCAGACGCTGCTCTTAAATGGCTCACATCTACATCTCTGGATTCTCTTTCTGGGTTTACTGGGATGGAAGTTTTCAAGGCCCCAAGGCCTTCCAAAAGAGTTCTCAAGTACTTGGCCCTGCGTGTTTAACTTTTTCTTTCTTTTCCTTCATAAAACACACACACACAAACACACAATATGCATCTCAGCTTGCCTGAAGGACATCTTGGGATGGATGGTGGATGGTCACCTGATGGTCTTGTGAAGACTTACTGCGACAACAGTCCTTCCAGGTCTTTCCTGCTCCAAGACTTCTTCCTTAATCTGAATGCTTCCCATCTGTTCTGCTCAGCTAGTCCAGGCCCTGTTACTCCCTGGTCTTCCTGACTGTCCCAGCAAACCACTGCATGACTCCTATACAACCGTCCAAAGCTTTCATACCCCTCCTCACGTACCCCTCCTCGCTTCATTGGCAACCAAGTTCAAAGACATGGTATAGGTCCACTATATATCCAATAAATCATCAGACCAGCTAGATAGCTCCATTGCATAACTTGTGCGGTCACAATCACAACCCACCTCTTCAGATTGCTTCTTGGATTCCCTTCCATATTCACCTCTTAGAACTGGCTGTATAATTATATTCAGTGATTGCTGTTATTGACGCTATGACATATGTTATTGTTTTGTATTGTCCTGTTAGAATAATGTGGTTGATTTGAAAATGAACAAAACTGAGGAAATCATCCTCAATTCCAAAAAAACATAAAACATGTTAGCATGGTAGGTTCACGTTATGCAACCAGCATTAACTAATAGTCCCATTATATTAACCTCTGCCAGAATATTTGTGATTTTAGCTATTCAACATTATTATGCTGGTAATAGGCTTCTTGGTTACAGTGAATTCTATTTAGTCAATATGATTGCTTGGCTGGAACAGAATAGATGCATATTTTCTTAGTATTGACTAGATACACTCATACCCTTCGAATGCAAGATCAATATTCATTGTTGCTTAATGGAGTAGAGTGCTTATTTTCCTGTCAATGCTAAAGCATTTCCCTCCTGCAGAGTTTGCCAATACCCCCATCCAGTCATGCAATAGTTAAGCCCGACACCAGTGTTTCCCATATGAAACAGCTTTCTCAACCACCTGATCTGAACCCACTGGAACATTCATGGCATACTTTGAAATGATGCCTGGTACAGTATTTTCCACTTCCATAAGCGTGAGTTGATTGAATTTCTTGTGAAAGAGTGGTGTCATGTGCCTGCTGGTGATTTCCAGGCGCTGGCAGATTCTATGCAGCAGAGTGCATACGGACTGTACTGTTCACACATGGTTGCCCAACACCCTATCAGTGACTTAAATTGCTGTTTCTATTTTTGAAAACTGCCCTTACCAGACATCAGTACGACATGACAGCGAGCTTGTTACTAAAGGTGAATGACATTAAAACGTATGTAGCTGGGTTGCTAACTTGTTTTGTAGGTTGTACTACAAATTACTTTCTGGCTGTGTGTCTTGAGCTATCAAACAGCAATACTATTCATGTTCTGAGAAAAGCCCTTGTGATATCTGGTCTTTAGTCCTAAGTGTGTGGGGGGGAGGGGGTGTCTGTTCATTGATTTTTAATATTATGCATTTCAGTCCAGTCTGTCAGCAGTAGGTTAGGTATCTCACAATCTGAAGGGCAGAGCATCGGACACCAGTACCCACTGCTGTCCTCAGAGTCCCCTCGCTCAAATTGTACAAGCTCAGGGGTGTGCTAGGAACGAACAGGCAAACAGGAAATTGCAAAGCCCCTGGGAAATTATGAAATAATAATGAACAGTACAATATTATGATTATTAGTTTATTCAGTTTTGAATATTAGCATTTAATTATTGCAGTCACATAATTACATTGTTTTATTACATAATTGCAGACTTCCCATTCTTTAATTCAAGGGTCTCTAGAAATAGTGTTACGTAATCTAAATGGAGTGACACAACAATCACTCCCTGGATGTGTCCCAATCCACTTTTTGCTTCACCCTCATAAACTTCACTCAGGGGAATCCCTTTGGAGACCTGGATGTACCCTTGGACAAAGCGTACAACAGAGCAGACCTTGGTCATACTGCCCACAATTCACAGCAAACTTCTCAAGTAACGCTTAAATGATGTTAGCATTTTTAAATAAATAAATTCAAATAAATTCTGTCCCATCCTCTGTTCTTTTGGTAAATGGTCACATCCTCCCAAGTAAGATTTGCATGTGAAGCTTATGAGGCTGGAGCAGAAACTGGATAGGGACACTGCCCCTGGCTCTGCCCAATTGCAGGGATAAGCTCCTATTTCCACCTAGTGGCTGTTTCGAGCAGCCTGACTGCAGAAATAATGCTCTAATACAGTAGGAAGTTCAGAGATAAAACCCTCAAAGTTGGGTACTGACCTTTTAACCAAATGTAGAATAAATATGGAAGTATCATACACCATTATGCCTTATTGTTATCAAACACTGAGGCAAGAATTGAAACCAAAATGATTGGTTAACCTTTCTGATCCCTAAATATTACAATGGGCATGTCTTAGTTCCTACTGACAAAAACAAAAGAAATAACCTTAACTTATATGCTTTCATGTAAAAATGTATTGGGATTGCCAGGTGAGAGGTGACATTTTGGGACACACCCCGCCCTTTTATCTGTGGTGAGGGCATGGCCCTGTGTCGTTCTCTCTCACCTGTGTTTAAGGTGTGGTCTTATCTATCTAACCAGCACGCAGGGTGTGGTACTGTCCCACGCACCTGTCCTGCACAAGGTTCCTTCAACAGACACACAAAGGGTATCCTCACAATCAAATTATAGTTTTGACCAATGTGTTTCTTTAAAACAGTGGAAACTTCCAAACTTCAAGAGAAATCAGCTCCCATTTGGTGGGTGTGCCAGAGGCACAACTAGCAGCAATCTTACATATATAAACACTGTTAATACTATTTGTTGGGCATGCTAGGCCTGTAATGACTGATTTTTGAGTGAGCAGAACAAACACATGGCAGTACTTCTACTTTATTAAGCTGCAGTTGTCCACCTCAGCCCACTGACCAAAATGCCTTCACTCTGGTCCATATAAGCTCACCTGCCAAACCCTACCTTAAAAGAATCCATTGTGCGTCTCTAAGTAGGGCCATACACATCTGGCCGTTTACAACTGAATAAATACATACATAAAAACACCTTCTTCCAGCATATGGCTAGAAACCATCAAGTTAACGTTAGCCCTCAGCAGATACACTATAGGTAGCCATGTTTGCTTTGTTTAATCAATAAAATGTTAGACAAGGAACTCTGTGTAGGTTTCGTCATGTGACAATCAGCCTACTTGTTACCTACCTACAATACATTTTAGTATCGATCGCCAAAAAACATCCGTAGCTACTTATCGCTAGCTAGCAAGCTACTTAAAAGTTGATCTCACCATATTTCTGCGCAGTCTGTCTGAAATTAAATCTTTTAATACCTAACGTCTACCATTTCATATAACCTCAACTATCTGGAATAAAATGGCGATATATTTACCAAAATATACACATTCATATGACTTAGCAGGATGGATATTCGGCCACCATACCTATATGCCTTTCAGACGCAAATTGTGGAAGACTGAAGAATTATGGGATCGCCGTTTAACCTCTCTAGGACGTCACATCCGGATTTCTAGCCACGTACATGCTTTCACTTTGAACAGGGAGCCTGTCCCCTGCCTTAGGTAGTGAGATGGTTTAGCTGAAAAGATATCACCGTATTGACTTACAATATGTTATTGTTAAAATACAATTACATAAATCAAATCAGAAAACTTAGGCTGGATGTGCGTGCTATTTTACAATGGTGATCAACATGACAGGGAATTATATGACATGTTTGAGGATCAATCATTGATTAGAATTATGGTTGCTTGTATACACCTATAGGTCATCTTAAGTGATAATTTTGCCCATATAACATTTTAATGTGTAAGCTAACATTTTAAAATAAATGCAATACCAATAGGCTGTGCATATTTTTGAAGATTGAAGAATAATTCAAGCCAATACTTCCATCTTACTGAGCCTTCAGTGACAGATATCTTTCTCTAATTCATACATTACATTTTAATAAGACTGAGCAGTGGGGGGAATAAAATAATGTTCTTGAATGTAACAGAGGATGATGATTAAATGAACAGATTATCCAATGAATCACATAACCAGTGGCAGGAACCATGAATAAACTCCTTTACCACTATTTAAGTATTGGATCAATACATTACAATAGGTGTTCCCTGCTGACCATGAAGCCTCTGGCTCTAAAAATGTTCCTAAATTTAACCACATAAAAAAATTTAAAGTAACACTAAATCAATATTTCCTATTATTATTTTAAACCTGAGAGTGTATATTTCAATTTACAATGTTACCTTCGGCAAGGCCTCTGTTCAAATTAAGAAAATTGTTTTTCTTTTTGTATCAAAATCATCAAAATCTTTATTGCTTCCTGCTTGTGTCTGTTGTATTGCTTTATTTCCAAATCAGTCAATTCAAATGTAATGGCATACTTTTACGTGTCACTAAACCAAGGAACATTGGAAATATTGCGCATGATAACCAAGAGTAACTAATTAACACATGTTTTGAACTCCAAACATTAGATAAAAGAATAATAAGTGTTAGTAGGCCTAGTGATGATGGTAACTACACAAATTATTTGCGTTTACAGGACGTCAGTAATGGAATGCCACACCGCAATGGCAGCGGTTGCCTGCCAAATATGAAACAGTAGCCTACTAAACTAGACGCACCATTAGAAATTGTTAGGACACAAAACGTTTTTATTACGAACTATGAAAAGACTGCATCCATACATATAAACATTTTACACGCATTATTATTTCTGTCCCCCCTTGAGGTGTACTGCATCGTCAATATCCTGTAGGTTCAGGAAGCGACAGCACGAACTCAGCTGCGGGTACTAGCGAGCTGCGCAGCAAGGCAAGTGTGACAAAATGGATGCGTCTAAACTTTCTGTTTCTATTTCGTAAAGCGGTACTCTTGCTCACCTAGGTGTAGTCATTGATGAAAGGACCCTGGAAATATAACTAAGCGCTAGGTGACTTGTTTAATGGGCTAACTTTCAGCGAGTGGAAAACGATGAAAACAGGATTCAGTGTAAAACGTCGGAAGGTTAATGACTTTACAGTCCTTCCTGGTTGCAGAACACTTTTTTCCTGAAATAAAATCATCAGAGCTGACAACGGTTCATGTTCTCGCTTGATGAAATAACTCACTGACAGGAATACACGGGACATTAACATTGGAAATTGAAGTTGTTGTATCAATACAGTGGAATGTCCTTCGACCCAAACGTTTTAGAGACTCAACAATGCCGTATTTCAAGAGGAAAAAAGGGAAAAGACCAGCCAAAGGAAAACGGTCTTCAACGACGGAAAACGCAAACGCTGTACCCGAAGCAGGTGACGATTAGCTGCCTCCCAAACCACTTTCTATTTACACTGATAGCTATACCGCAGTCTTAGCCAGAGTAGTAAGACGTAAACTACGGTATGTCAAACCTATGTCTAGAGGTCTGTAACCTGGTTACTATTCCGCCAGCTAACGGATAGATACGAAAGCATGTATGGTAAGTTTGCAATGTTGCAAGCTCGCCATTCCTGCTCTCTTCAACCAACGGCTATTTGCTATCACGAATCCAATAGTAACCTAGGTATTGATATAGCATGTTTGCTGTTATGTAATATTTTGCCATAATGTGTAAAATATTTTAATGGATAGTGATTATATGTTAACATGATATATGAAGATGGATTGTAATATTATTACAAATTACAATGTTGATCAACGCAGAGTCCCAGCCTTACAGCCCATGATTGTGAAACGATTACGTATTTAGTTGGATATTGAAGTTCATTATTTAACATTCGTAACACTGTATTTGCTGGTAGCCGCTCATACAACGACTTGCTTTAGTTTATCTGGCTATGCCTGATGTCTGGAGACACAGTTCGTGGTAGACAAAGTGCCTTTCTCTTGTGCAAGAAGGCAGTGTCCCACCAAGAGTCGAACCTGCAACTTTGTGCAAACCTGCCGCAGATTACGTGGAAATAACAAAAACAACAATCTTACTTATCACACAAACTATTCTTAACTATGATGCATGTATTTGGGAAGGTGTGTGAGTAGTTTGAAAGAATAGCCCAAGCACATGTCGTTGGTGTTGGTGGTCTGCTGTTCAAAGCATGTGATCAATGCTACATTTGGGTGTTGTCAGTCTGAAAGATGAAGCTGTACCTCTTGATTTCATGGAGGGATGTGAATCTTCGCTGCCCCACTTGTCCCAAAATCATCCCAAAAGTATATGTTTTTGGACCACATTTGTCCAAAACTTGTTGGGGGCTTCATCGACAGGGTTATAGTTTAAGTAGCCATGGGTATCCCCAGGGTCCACAGTTTTCATGAGCTCCAATTCTTCAGCCCAGATGTTCTCCCAAAGGGTGTAAGACTAAATTAATCTGTTGGTCTAGGATGACCTGAACAATATGCTACTTCACAACAGAACACACAAAGCACATTTTCAAGGGCTTCGGGGATCCTGTGTACTAGGGCTGCAACTAACTATTTTCATTATCGATTAATATTGCCGATTATTTTCTTGATTAATCGTGTTGTGTATAAAACATCAGAAAACTGAAAAATGCCCATTTCAGTTTCCTAGAGCACAAGGTGATGTCAATAAATGTCTTTGTTTTGTCTGACCACCAGTCCAAAACCCCAAAATGCTCAATTTACTACAAAGTAAGACGCAGAAAAATTCTCACATTTAAGAACATAGAACCATCTGATTTTTGGCATTTTTGCTTCAAAAATGACTTAAAGGATGAATCGATTATCAAAATAGTAAGCGGTCAATTTTCCTTCGATCGACTAATTGATTAATCAACTATTCGTTGCAGCTCTACTGTGCACAGAGATAACAGCAGGATGTGCTGCACTTGAAGTTCAGTGCTTCAATCTTCTGTAAGTGTCAGCAGGCCAGAGGGGTATGGAATGTTGACTTGCCCAGCATGCCCTCCTCGTTGATGCACTGTGAGAGGCTCCTGCTTATGGTCAGGTGATAGGCCTTCTCCCAAATGGAGGCCTCTTTCAGTGTTTTGGTTCTCCTGTCCTCTCAGGAGAATTCAGGAGCAAAGCCTTACTTGGGCTATTCTTTTGAAAATAAAAAAAACACCTTCTAGGCTTCATGAAAAATGTATCAGTGTTTCTTCGTTCAGGCAGTTCTAGTGGTCATCAAAGCTGCTTTTGGTGGGTAAAGTTACTCATCTATCATGTATCCATTGTTATAAAGCATTGTGAGTGCCACCAGAACATTTTGCATACATTTTAATTGGATTTAGGCTCTGCGTTCCAGCATTCGTCAGCACCATTTATGCCACATAAAATCATATAAAGGTGGGTTTTGTGTGAATAATACCATTATTCACATTCTTATTCACGTGTTACAATAGAAGCTGCATTTTGTATTTAGTTCAAACACTGTTTACTGTTCTATTTTTAATTTATATGAGTTTTCTAAAAAAAAAAAAAAAAAAAAAAAAGGCATTAAAATGTATTGATTAGGGACTCCATCACATTCTTACATGCAGAATGATTACAGTGTGGATATGATTGATGAGTGAAAAGGGAACAGGCTTTTATAAGGATAAATTGGAACAAAGCATAATGTTATTAACCAGCTTATAGACTTTTAAAATAGTTTTCTCTCTCTGAAGTTATTTCATTTTTGTTTTTGTCCCATGAGAAATTCTGTTTGTTTTTGTGTTTCTTCTTCATTTCCTGAACCATTCCTATAAAAAAACTGTTAAAAACTTTTCCAGTGTATGATAATGAATGAATAACCCTCCCTTTGGTGAAAACTTAAGCTCTACTGTCTGCTTACCTCTGGTGTGCCTTCACAACACGATCACTAAAATGTGCCTCTGTGAGATATATGTATAAACAAATATGGGTTAACAAGTTATTTTATTAACTTTGTAAGAAATATTTAATCTCAACACCTTTTCTCTGACAGGGAAGTTGCAGTCAATGCAACCAGGTCCGAGGACACAGCAGGAGAGCATACTACATGTGCTGCAGAACTCATATATGTACACGGAGTCTGGAAGCTGTTTTCGATACAGTGATATCCAACTGGTCAACAGTTTATCCCTGCACAAAGAGGTGAGTGAGGACTGTTTCCAGATCGGTGTTCTTCTGATGCCAGCATGTGCCTGGCATATGTGCAACTGTGGTAAGGGCTTCAGAAGCACAGCGTAGAACACATCTTAAGTACATGTGAATTTACCACTGTGCATTTGAATTCTCATGCCTGTGATCCGGTCCTGGAGCAGTAACCAATCGGTCTCAATTACTGAGCCATGTTCATCTTGCAGGAAACTGTGAGCTGCCACAAAATGGCCAAAGTCATTGTGGTCATGGTGTGGTTGTGATGGCGGACATGCTTTGCTGAGGTGTTTGCTGGTGTGGTTGACCGCTACTCCTGTCTTGACAGTACCAGGCCTTCCGGCTGGAAAAGAGGAAGATGGGGTACACGGAGGAGGAGCTGAAAGAATCCTTTGGCTTCCTGCTGTTCGAACATGGAGAAAAGGTGGAGAAGTCCTGCAATTCTCAAAACCACAACATGCTGCAGCAAAATGGGGTGGTGTAAAAAAGGAAAAAAAAATCACCGCCATTGTGAAGTCACCATTTAACAGGGCTCTCTGTTCACATTTTAGTTGATAACATTTCTTACCTGAAGAACATCACTATCATGTGATGAACTCGGAAGTAATAGGGCACTCTAAGTAACAAAGTGTTTGTATCTTTGAGGGTTTACAGTGTTTGTCGTTTTAGCCATACAAAATCATCATGTTTGCTAAATATCCCAGCCAATCACGTTTATCCAATTGAAAAAAATAAACCAAAATCTCTTTTGTATTTTCTGTTTGAAGACAAAGCAGCTGTGTGAACAAGGTCTGCTCCCCGGGAATGGCTCTTGTTCCACACTCGGAGACCCCAGTAAAGGTAAAGCCGTTTGCTTTTAACTCTGTTACGTGTTGATCTGATCTTGCATTTGATTGGTCCAGATGCCTCAGTGTGATATTTTATGTGTGTTCAAAGCAGTGTTAAGCACCGAAAAAAGTAATGGGTGCACTACATCATATACCTACATCCCTGCCATTATCTGATCGAAACCGTGTTGTCATAACTATAATAATAATAATAATTATAGAAATAAGAATGCTACTCACTCCTTTTGCACATGCCCTTTTGAAAATGATGGGTTCTGCAAATCTACTAATGCTAATAATTCAAGCTTCAGTTGGCTTAGCAAATTGGCACACTGCAAGTTAGTTTACTACCTCTGTATTGAATGAAAAACGAAAATTAACCAGGTAATTTGTTTTAATATTTTATGAGCTCTGACATACTAGCAATTGACAACTTACTTCTCATCATTGACCGATCAGAATTTTGATTTTCATGCAACTTCAGTTTGATTTATTGCAAGTTGAATTGGCCTCAGTGCATCCACTGCCAGCATGATTAAACAACTGGCATAAACGGCACATTGAAAGTCAGAAAATTATTTTAAGGTTATGGTATGGGAGGACATGCAGCAAGGGGCCCAGGCAGGATTCGAATCAGGGCCGCTGCGGTACGGCCTTCTGTGGTATGTGCTCTAACGGATGAACTACTGGGGTGTACCAATTTGTTTGTTGGCCTAATTTAGTGTTATACTCCTGGATCACCCAAAAGACCAATAACTCAGGTTATTCTGTATATTTACGTTTTTCATTTTTAAAGCAGTTTCATTTTTAAAGCAGTTTCAGAAAGAATACAGCTGAATTGAATTCAATATGCAATTCTCTCAAAGTAAACGGACAGTCTTGTTTTACAAAAACACATAATAGGCATGACAGTTGGTGTAGTGGTAACTGAGTTGGCCAGTATACTGTCTGATGTGTATACTGTAACTCCAAAGCCATATATAAGACATAAGACTATAGGTTGGTACACTGTACAGCCCTGGAATTAATGATGGTCTGCTCTAAATATATGTGTGTGTGTGTGTGTGTGTGTGTGTGTGTGTGTGTGTGTGTGTGTGTGTGTGTGTGTGTGTGTGTAATCTGGGCTATTCTGTATATATTTAGGTGAAACTGAAAGTGTTTCATTGCTGGTAAGTTTCAGTTTCAGTCCCCTGCTACAAAATGAAACAAAGCTGAGATTTTCAGCGCAGTGGCTCAGGGAGGAATATGTTTTAAAGCTCAAATGAATTACCTTGCTGGATGAAAATTTGCAGCTCCAAAATCCTGTCGGTAGCAAGATGCAAAGATGTGGCTTCACTGTGCCTGGGGTGGAGCAAGGGCAGGCCTCGGTCAAACTGCAGCAGATGCTGAAGAAAGAATGCTGTCGACTCCAGAATGATAATGGAACGGAGTTGTGTACTTAATCCTCCAGAGAACCTCTCTCAGACAAGCAGATAGATGTCAGCCAGTGTAAACACATAGGAAATTAAGTCATTTTACTTTGCTGTTTCACTCTGCTGTGCTGTGCTGCCCAGTGTTTGTCTCTCCCGTTTGGCCTCCCTTCTCAACTGAAAATGAAACTAATTTATAGCGGTCTTTAAAGAGAATGTAGGAGGGTGGGGATGGCAGGAAGAAAGGGGGGGGGGAACAGAAGAGATGGGGAGGAGGTGAAAGAGAAAGTAAAAGCTGAGTAGAGAGGAGCCGAGGAGGGGAAAAAAGAGAAAAGAAAGGGAAAGGAAACAAAACATTTGTATTGCTGTTCCGTATCTGGGGGCATTTCGTAGTTGTCGTCTCTTGGAGACAGCCTGCCTAAATTACATACAAGTAAACTCACGATGCCATTGTTTATCACTGAGCACTACATTCACGCAGTGTGTGTAACTCACCACAGCATAAAGAGTGCCTTTCTTTCCAGCTGAAAGCTAAATGAAGGAAATGGCCTTCACTGGGGGGGAAAAAAAATGTAGGGTTTTCTGAGTTGTCTATATTAAGCATATTGCAGTTCTCACCATAAGTTAATACTGAATTTAAACGTCAGGAGTGATGTGAGCCACATTAATAATGAGACGATTGTTGTTTTATTTTTTTTATAATTAGTATTTATATAATGTATAAGTCTTGATATATATAATATTGCATGTGTTCTTGTTAAAGCCATTATCTGCCTCTATGAGTTAAGCTCTGCTCAAAGTTTCCTCCTGTAGATCAGGGAGTTTTCCCTATTTGCCTCTTGGCTTGCTAGGGGTCTCAGCACTGCGTGTAAAGCTTCTTCATGACAATTTGTGTTGTAAAAATTTGTGTTACTAGTGAGTAAGCCCAGCATTGAGTATTTACATCAGTAATAATCTTGATTGGGTTTTTACAAAAAATGGTAATTCTTCAGTGATTTACTGTCAAAAGGATGAACATATATTATTCACTGTGGGCTATCTAACTGTAGATACATGACTTGAATTGCAGGCTGGTTAGTGATTCTGATGGCTGCTTTCTCTTGACACACGAAGGACAGGCTTCTGGCCTAGAGAAATGTCAAATTCATTTCTATTTGAGTCAATCCTATTCCCTATTTTAACCTGCCTGTTAAAAGCGGTTTTAACCTGTTGGAGGGTTTTACTGTATTTTCTCAGAAAATGCAAAAATACCTGAGCACAAAAAAGGCTTTAGTTTCGTTTCTCATGAATATGTAATTAGCTTGTTGTTGATTCAATACAGTTCATTGTCTCCGGCTTTATAAAATACATTTTGTTCCCTTTGTAGATTTTATGTCATTAATTCTTTTTCCCCCATTCATTTGGAACAGATAATTGACTGACATAAATCAGACTAAATTCAAACTAAGTACTCTTTTCAGGCTACCATGTAATACAGGATACAGGCCACTCAGCTAAGGATAAATCTCAGCTCTCAGCTGAAATGATGACTGTTTTTATTCATGGGCGAACCTTCCAGCAGAGGAGCTAAAGAAGTCCTTCTGCCAGTTGTGATCGCATTCCAAATTCGTGTCACATCCTCACCCACGCTTTTCCAAAGGAATGCATTCAGCTAGTTCAACCCAGCAGAGGAGCATGCGTGCGAATGCAAAGAGTGTGCTGTGTGACGCTAATGTGTGAACAAGTGCCTCAGGGTTAAGGCTGTATGTACTGTAGGACATTGACATGCTCAGAAGATTTCACACGCGCTTCCAGCTACATTCATTCCCAGCCCCCTCACAAATAATTAGTTTTGTGTAGATGTCTGGTATTTTTAGTTGAATGCCAGTGCAGTGTCAATGTTGCAAAACACTCAATATCACTGAACTCTAACCTGCCTAAACTTGTTGGGTTCTGCTAGCTCTTGCACCTGTACATGGTACAAGTCGACTGTCAATGATGTCAGTTGACTCCCTGCTGTTGGAAAGAATTTTCTTTATCCAAAAAGAAAAACTTTGATTGGCCAAACATTCCTTGATGAAGGGAAGTGCCGTCTATAGACAGACTGTGTGCGTTTAAAATAAATCAGCACTTTAGTCTTGAACTAGGAGTTCAGGACAAATGTTGATTGATTCCAGGTCTGTGTTATGAAACCCGTACAGGAATACAATTGGATTGAGTAGAGCATGCTGTTGCCATGGAAATCTCCCCTTCTAGGTGGCAGATGCTGAAATATGAACTCTGAAATGTTGTGGGCCAAATGACCAGGTGTAGTTTCTGTTCAGAGCAAAATCCCCCACTCACTGAAAGGTTGTAGCATTTTTCACCTCCTTTTGTTTAAAACCAACTTAATCAATGTCATTTAATTGAGTGGTAGGTATTTAAAATGTATAAATACAATGTTGCATTTTTAACATGATTGAGTATATATTTCACAGCTGGATATGTGGGAGCTGCAGTGTAAATTTGCGTATTTAAAGCTATGAATTTCACTAACAAAAAGTTTATATCTGTTCCATAGTAACCTTTGTAGATATCCCAGACAGTGATTTCAATAGAATATGTTAATAATATTTCATCAGGCAGTGCTCTGGTTGCATTGTGTGTGTGTGTGTGTGTGTGTGTGTGTGTGTGTGTGTGTGTGTGTGTGTGTGTGTGTGTGTGTGTGTGTGTGTGTGTGTGTGTGTCTGTGTGTGTGTGCGTGGTAGCTGATTGTGTTTGTGTCCTTAGTGTACGATGAGCATTTTTGTACATGCTGTGCAGTGTGTGTCCAGGCCTTGGACTATAAATAGGCTTTTGCTTTATGCCATCAGGGCACATTACAGCACCTGCTCTATCCCTTCTTATCTCTTCAAAGTGACTCCTGGTTTGCCTTTTCCTGTGGTGTTTTTAGTGTTGAGATGATTTTTTTTCGGTGTATCAGCTGATGGTATGCTAACAGGTGTGGGGTAATGCTCTTTAGATGAGATTAATTTCATCGAGGCCCAGAATGCAGCCAGCTGTATCTGACAGACATTTTGAATTGGTGATGTCTTGGATGTTCACTTCACTTTGCTTTTTAAAAATGTATTTCTTTGTTTTTTTATTTATTTATATATTTACATACTTATTTTTTTTTTTCATTTTTTGTCATTCACCAGGGAGTGTAAGTAGAAGATACCGTTCTTCGTGTTGACTCTTTTGAAAACAACCTGATATTTTCCGAATGCACATCTGGTTCAGTGGAACACCATCAATGGGTAGAAACGGCAGTTTCTAGGCCTGTTGCCGTTTCATCTGCACTGAGTGCGAAGCCTCTTCCACCAGCTCTGCAGTTTTACAGAAAAAAAACATTACTTCCAAAATACAGTGGCATGAGGGGGAAATCTGACAGATTTCAGCTTGGATAAAGAAACTCAGTCATTCTACATCTTTGCAGGCGTGGAACCTGCAGAACAGGCATTTCAAGGTTGTGTTGTTTGGTCTTGTGAAAGACTCAATTCAGAAGAACAGTTGAAAGTAACAAGACACCAACTGTGCTTCCGCTTTAAAATGTCTTGCGCTGCCCACCTGCCCCCCTCCCCCCCCAAACCCCCCGCTTTGAGCTGCTGTGCAAAGTGGAGCAAGGCTTTTAAAAAATTCCCAAAGGAGCCTGGCTGTGAATCTTGTGCTACCTTATTGAGCCAATAGGCTGGATCTTAAGTCCTTTAGCGAAAGGAATGATGGGTGAAATGACTCGGGTTGGCCGGTTTCTCAGTCTCTGAAATTGTGAAGCCCATGCAGGCTGTGTGCACAGGGAGGGTGGAGTGCATCTGGAGAGAAGCATACGCCTCCCTTCCCCGGTTGTTTTGGGTCCTAATTCTGTACACATCTGAGTGCCGGTGTTCAAAATTCCTTACACGTAGGCAAATTAAAATCACAAGAACCGATGTGCTTTAAGGTGCTTTCTTAAGGGAGATTTTGATTGATTGATGTCTGCAGAACACAAATCTCCATTCATTTAGACTAATTTTAAAATGGACATGAAATTATCATAGAAACCGGTTCTGCTCTCTGTAAACAACGGTTGGAATGGAACTGTAATTACAACCCTATATTGATGCCATACAACAGCCTGCATATATTTTAATCTGCAGCATGAATTGGTTGTGAACCGTTGTGATTTTCTCCTCTCTTCCCTTCAGGTGTTTATGTGTCAAAGTACTCTGACTGCTTGGACCTCAGCCCTTGGTATCATGGGAAGTCGGGTTACATCGCTATTCTCAGGTTGACTAAGGTAATGTTGAACTGCTGGAGGCAGTGTTACGATTTATCACAAGTGAGGTCATAAGGCATAAGGCTGTTTCTCCTGCTACAGTTTATATTAACTTCCATTCATAATGGATAATCTGTGCTGTATGTATACAGTTTACACAGGCCCCACCTTCAGTCTCAGTGCTTGTTTAAGTGTGTTTACATGGGTCTGATTAAATGAGTCATTTTACATCTGCTGGGCACTTGGGCCTTAGTGTTAACATTTATTTGTATCAAATCATTTTCATTCAATCATTTTGATCCTGTTCGCATTTGGCCTCAGTCAGATCAGTTCTGACCCTTTATCTGTTTGTATTAATCAAAGCAGCTCTAGTCCTGTTCACAGTTTAATATATCTAACGTTTTATCATCTTAGTTGCATTTGCTTCAATTTGACTGTTTCTCCAGTAAGACTGGAATGGACTGTCATTACCTGCTTACACAAGCATAAGCATATTTTCCCCTCTTACACAGCCCTCTTTCTTCGCTCTAACATATAAACTTTTACACACCCTTTCTCCTCCCCCTCTGTCACACACACACACACACACACACACACACACACACACACACACACACACCCCTTCTCCCTCTGTCACCCATATACAGACACACCTTTTTTCCCTGTCTCAACACACAGTCTCTCTCTTGCCTTTCTCTCTATCACCCACACATTTGCACACAATCTCACTCTCTCCCTCTGTCTCACATGAACTCACACACCAGTTTGAGGGGTTAAACACTGATATTCTGCCCCCCCCAGGGCCGAGTGAAAGCAGTGATGGAGAACTACACACAGAACTTCACCGCACCCTCCCCAGGTTACGACTGCCACGTATCAGAGCAAATCAGCGCAGTGTCATCCACCACCAGCTCCTTCCTGGCATACGAGCGAACCCAGGTACGAATCTCTCCTGCCACACAACATCTACTTTTAACTGCTCACCTTATTCTAGGGTTTGTACAGAGATGGCAGAATGCATAGCTGTGTATCAGTGACCTCAATGAAGAGGCAGTCAGACTGTGAATATGAAGATTTTCATGCTTGTCTCCTGATCTTTTGGAGGCCTGGGGGATTCATGGTCTACAATGACAGAGAATGTCAGACTTGTTTAGTAAACAAAGGGAAAAGATTCTCCTGTAAATCCACCCTCTTTTACATCCCTTAAAAATCTCACAAACATATGATAAACCAAAACAAAATGGAAACATGACAATTCAGTTAATCAGGAAGCCTGATATATTTAATTCAGACAAAATTACTTTTGTTATTCAATCATAGCATAAGATTTAATATTATTTGCACAAGGGAACTGTAATTACAAGAGTTGTTGGTTTAAAATAAAAGAACATGTGTGCTGGAGGTTTTATTGTCACTCATGGGTAATGTCTCCCCAAAATTATACTGGAGACACAATTTTTGTTTCCTTCCTTGATTTCTTATAATGTGTTCAGAGGGAAACAAGGAAATGATGAAGATGAATGAATTATTCAAATGTGGCCATTAGTTAAACACATTACTGTGCACAGGGCACCCTTTGACCTCTGACCTCTGAATTGTCTCTCTCTGTCCATGTCCAGTACTACCTTTATGAGCAGTGTGAGCAGGGGGAATGTCTGACAGCACGCCCTCGACACGCTCTTCCGTTTGCTATTGTGGCGTTCTCTTACGGAGAGACCAAACCCTGCGCGTCCGTAGCGGAGGAAAAGAGGTATACCATCTTGTAAAACCAGGATTGAGACTGGAAGAAGTAGAATTCAGGCTTTCAGCCTTGTAGGCCATAAACTGCCATATAATCTTCATTGCTCCATGCTTTTTTAAAGCTGGCCTCATAGCTTTTGCATTAATTTGCAGTTGGGTATTAGAGCTAATATTCAAATTTCTCTAAATTTGCCCAAAGCTACAGTTGAATTATTGAACCGTTTTTTTTTTTTGATGGTAATTTTTGATGGTAGTTGACGGAATGTTTGAGTAGTAATGGTAATGAAAGTTATTTTGAAAGAATAACTGATTATGTTTCTCTTCTCTTTTCACAGTACAGAGAAAACAGGTAAGCAGGGAGTGAAGTTAATCTTTTATCTGACTGAATTACAGATAATCTGGTTTATGTGGGGTCATCGAGGAGTGACATGATTTAATGATGCATGAGCGTGTGAAAAGGACTTGTTGTCATGTGTTGCTAGTTGGCTAATAAGTGATAGCGGTGTGGTGCAGTGAAGGATGGAGGTGGTGTACTCATGTTGTGTGAGTGTCCAAATCTGTAGGAAGCTGCCCACACTTTTGCTTAATTTTGCAAGCTTGACCTTCGCACGCATGTCCAAAAACCAAAGTAATCAATGACGCATCCTTCAAAGGTGCCTCATTTGATTAAAATTTGATTGCAGCATCCAGGTAGGAAATCTGATTCAGCTACATCAGAAAACCTTCCCATTTCCGTTAAAAAAAAAGTTGGCCTGCAATAGCATAAAGTGCTTTGCAAGTTGTAATAAATCAACCGTTTGATGTAGTTATTGCTTGAATGGTGTCTAACATCATCCCACTTTCATGCCTGTCATATTTATTGCCTTGTGAGGTACCTTTTCTAAGAATGTACCGCTTCCATCGTAGGGCACAGGCAATAGATTGCTGACTTGATTGAAATGCAGGCAGTGGGTTAAAGGTTTGTGGTGATGTGACAGTGAGTGCATCTGGTTTTGTGGTGCGTTTGCAGTCTTGTGTGTGGGTGTGCAGTCATTGGTACTGTTTGGTTATGTGTGTGTTTGTGGAGATGTATTGAATATTGTGTGTGTGTGTGTGTGTGTGTGTGTGTGTGTGTGTGTGTGGTGATAAGGTATGTGATAGCTTGTGTGCAGTGATGTGCTAATAATGGCATTTGATTGCAGTATTTCATTACCACCCCTGGAGAGGCCAGCTCAAGATACAGTCCCTGGTTTACCATGTAACCCTAAGGTCTAACACAGGACCTCTGATGCCAACACAACTGTAAGTCATGGAGCCCAGCCAAACACCCTTACACTATAACTGATACCAGGCCAATTTTAAGTCATGCAGCCCAGCCATTCATGTATTGTCTTACACCGTAACTAACCCTTATTCATCTTCTCTGGGCTGCATTTTAGTCAGCGTAAGACAGCCAAGATGAATCTGGATAGCTTGTTCTCTTAATTGTGTGTTTCTATGTTTTTATGCCCTTGACCATACTTGATCATTCCATTTATGGTTTTGACTAAACAAGCCCTCTTACTCTAACACAATTGAAGTGTTACTAACAGAATGGAATTGTCTTGTGTTCGTTTCAGCCCTGCAGTGTTGACAGTTGACAGGGCTATGAGAGTTTCCGACCTCAAGGCACTCTTGCCGCTTGGCATCTTTGAAACCTGCTTTACCAGTGAAGGTATCACACGTTCCTTTATGTGCACAGACCACCTCACAGGTTTTCAGCTTAGCAGTGGGGCTAGTATGCGTGTGGGTGGTGGGGTATGTGTTTGTTTATTTCAATTAGAGAGTGAGAGAAACTAGATTTTTTTTTTCTCAAAAAGAGTCTTGATATCACCACTTAAATTCCTTTACCTCATCTTGTAGCATGCACACTGATCTTTCTTTGCAGCAGGATAGGTGCAAGCACACTTACACATGAGTACTGAGGCTGAAAGTATTGGGTGTGGGAATCCGGTTTGGTCTGCATCTGCTTGTTGTGTTACCCATTCTGTGATTGATAAGCTCTGGTGGTCTGTTAGTTTCCATGGAAGGCAGGTTCTTCAGCCTGTTTGAGGTGGTGGCGTTGGCGGCCGAGGATACGGGGCTCCCCCGGCTGACGGGTGAACTGAAGGAGAAGGAGCTGGTGAGTTACAGGGAAATGTAAACTTTCAGTGAAGCTGGCCCTTAAAAAATAACGAAGCCGCACTGCCCTGAACATGATGTCCCACATTGCTGAAATTTTGCCCAACATCTGTGGAAGGAATTTACCCCAAGAGGATGCAAAGAGGTGCAAAGATGTTACACGGTTTATACTGGTGACCCCTCAAGCACCATACAAGTTTACAAAAAAAAAGCACCTTATTGCTGCTAAATAATTATGCCCTCCTGTCAGAGGAGATCTGGATTGCGTAATCAAGCTTCAAAATTGCAACATAGTAACCAATGTGTGTTGCTCAACTCTCTTATCATTTACAACACAATGATACCATTGTTTAAATAGCCAATTAGTTCAAATTTTCGATCTCAGATTAAGTGAAACTGCGTTAGATTAAAATTGTCTGATTGTGGCATTCTGACATTACAGTCAACCAAATTGCAACAGAGTGTTACAATGATGAGCTAAAAGCTAAATTATGCCATACAATTATGCTTTAACATGAGCTCTCGTTCTTTGAACTTGATTTTTTTTAAAATATCAGAACTGCATTACATTTTATTATGAGTTAAAAGACTTGCTTTTTCCTGTAGTACAGTATGTGTATTTGAGACTAAAGGATAGCACATAAAACATTACTACATTTGTTTCCAATGTGGTCCTCAACTACACTCTCACTGAAAGCAGGTAAGAGCTTTACATATTGTGTGTTCAGGCAGGCTGCGTGTTTTTAAAATTCACAATGTACTGTACACAGAAACCTTTGTACCCCCTGCCTTGTGTGCTGTGTTATCAGGAGGGTAGGAAGGAACACACTGTGTTCACCCAGGCAACCAGTGCCCTTGGAGACAGCTCATTTCAGCCATGTTAATCATTCCCAGTCCTTCCTAGTTGCTCTTCTGATAGATTTTTTGGAATGCTTCCAAAAAAAAATTCATTATATACTTTATTGCTGCCTTTACAAAGAACCGATTGTCACACTATCACTCATTAAACATTTTCCCTTTTCTGTCCCAGGCCCTCATTCTGCAATTGAAAGACTTTGGTTTACTTGTGATAATACACTCCTCGTACTTTCTAACATATGAAGGTAAGGAACAAAACTAAGAAAAAGGGCCTGTTTTTTTGTCGTTAAAGGTACCCCTTCATTAATGTGGCATATGTGTTAACTGCTCTCCAAGTGTGTTTGTGTGTGTGTGTTTCAAAATTTGTAAACAATTTTGACATTGCATGTGAGAGCCTTTTATGTAGAATAGCTAGCATACAGTAACACTAACTGTGTCATCCAATAGTTGTAGTCTCCCACTACATTTCTGTATGTACACATTTCTGCATGTACTAGGCCAAACATATTCCCACTTACTGACAGATTTGTTTAAAAATCCTCTGTTGATCAAACACTCAGAGATAGGTTTCATGTGGACTCACTGGCCTATCACTGGTATAAGGTGTAAAATGTTAGATTGGTTGCAGTAAAACAAGTTTTATATACTGTGTGTTCTCAGGCCGTCTGTCAGAAATGACAGAGACTCTGCTTGCCATGTTTGTGTTTCCTGACTCAAGAGTGGTGCAGAAAGGTAAGAAAATCTCCTCTTATGAAATGAAATTCAGCAAACTTATGGGATTTTTTTTTTGTCACAATTTTTGTCACGATTCATTCATAGAATTCATAGAATACCTGGACGTGAATTTTTTTGTTTTCTATCAACAGAAACGAAGCTGCTGAGATCCAAGTCATCCCTCTCCCCGGATGTGCTGCAGGTCCTCCCAGGGCTGAACTACGCTGAGACAGAAGCTGAGAAGTGTCCTCCTGGCCAGCAGGGGACGCTGTGTGAACTGTTGGAGCAGCGCCTGCAAAGTTACGCAACCCTCATCCACCCGGGAATGCCAGACAGTCCCTCTAGGGAAGCCAGTGGGATTCCAGACCAGTATGACATGCCTGAGATGCTAAACCACCTCTATAGCACCCCCAGGTGCCGGGAGGTTACCGTGAGGCGTCTGCAGGCTTACCTGCGCCAGCCAGAGACCTACACCTTGCCTGTGGCCAGGGCGGTAGAGCTGCTGGCAGTAGGGCAGGAGGAGCGAGGCGATGATGCAGATGACGATGTGTACTATTGTCTCTCATCCCCTGAGGAGTTCCAGTCAGCACCTATAGATTTGTGTGGTGATGGTGCAAGTGTAGAGGAGGAAACTGCACAGGCTGAAAGGTCAGAGGGTGTAACCAGTCATCTGGAGGAAGGAGAGAATGAGATAGCATTGCCCATTGATTTGTCACAGCCTACAGTCCCAGAGGATCATGTTACACCTGGCACAGCCGTGCTCACCTGTGCAGAGCCTCCTGCAGAGGTGATGGTCTCTCCAACCACACCCATGTCAGGTGACCTGCCTACAGACCATGTCCCTGCCATCGCTGGAGACAAAGGAGTTCTTGGGGAGGCCTCACAACCCACACCCGAAAAGATCACAGAGTGTGTCTCAGAGAAGCCTGTAGTGGGCACTGTTGTCACAGAGTCCACTGACCAGGCAAGTGAGTTGCCTTTTGAGAAGGGCCATCTTTCACTAAAACTTGTGATCAAACCTACTCCCTCAAAGAGGCGGGGTGGCAGGCGACGCAGGAGGAGGAAGAAGGTTACATACACTGTTGCTCAGAAGGCTCTGGTGAGTGATGTGGCCCAGAGCACAGTCATTGAAACAGCTGTTCAACAGCCACAGCCTCTCAAAAGGAAGGGCTTTGGATATGGCCTGAAAACCATCGTCACAGACTGTGGCAGGGTTTTCATACCCCACGGCTCAGAAATCCTCCCCAAGGACATTGCATCTCTGACAAAGACGAGGAGGGGTAGGAGGAGAAAACATGCTGAGGAAACAGAGGTCGAGCCTGCAGGTGTCCCTTCCCAGTCTGTGGAGAAAATGGATGTACAGGTTCCATCCATGGATACAGCTGATCAACGGGTACTGCCCATGGATACAGCTGATCAACAGGCCCCGCCCACAGAGACATCTGAACAGCAGTCAGCGCCCACAGAGACATCTGAACAGCAGGCCCCGCCCACAGAGACATCTGAACAACAGGCCCCACCCATAGACACAGCTGTCCAGCAGGCCCCGCCCATAGAGACAGACATAGAGGCCTTGCTTATGAAGACAGCCGCACTACAGGTACCACATACAGAGGCCCATAGCAAACATGTCCAACCCATAGAGACAGCTGACAGGCCAGAGACTGGAGAGTTCACAGCGGATACAGCTGACACAGTGCCCTCTTCTCCTCCAGAGCATCACCAGATAAAAGACAGTGAGACTGAAAAACCTCCTGATAAAATCAGTTCTGAGGAAACACAGGGGTCAAGAGCCCTGATATCTGTCAAGGAACTGAGGACGATCGTCCAGAAAATAAATAGGAGAAAACTTAAATGTCCAGATGGTCGGACTTTGGCCATGTATGTGGCAGATTTAGCTAATGGTGAACCTCAGAAAAAGAAAAGTAAGAGTGATGGTGGTGCTGAGAACGAGCAAGGAAGGGTAGATGATGGCAGTGGATGTGCTTTCTCTGCGACGGCAGAAAATGCCAAAAACACAAACCTTTTGGGTTCAGATCCTACTAAATCAGAAAAAACACAGAGGACAGATAGAAGGGAGGGAACACGGCTGAGAAAAAACTCACCACGGAGGACTGACCTCAAGTCCTCCCTGGCTTCCAACGAGTTGATCCAGCTTCTGAAAAATCAAACCCCACCCTCTGACATGGTGGAGCAGGGGAAACTGAAGCCATTCAAAAAACGACCAAGGAGCAGGATAACTGAGAGTAAAAAAGAGAACAGTAAGTATTTCATTTCACAACATGAATGACCATTTTTCACCAGTTTGGTGTTGGCAAGTGGACTGGGCTGAGGTGTGCCTGTGTTGACAATGGGCTCTTGATTGTCTTTTGTCTGTTTTTTTCTTCTTTGTTGTTGTTGCTTCTGAACCATCAAAAACATCCTGCAAAATGCCCTATTTTGGACTTGCTTCAGTAGCTTTTATCTGCTTTTGCTTTTGGCACAATGCAAACTAAACGCTTAGTTCATTATGGTTTCTTATGCCGAGATGTGCCCTCAAAAGATAATACTGATGTATTGGTAGAAAAATGAAAAAGTCAAAACAGCCTTTGTTTGGGAAATGTCCTTGTGTCATGTCGAGTTCCTGAATTTTATTGAAGGTTTTGATGCACTTCCTGGCATAAGATATCTTAGTGAAGACAAATACGAAAGAATATAGCCCAAATTTAATAGGCATAAATCTATTAAATCAAATTATTTATAAAAATCTGTCCATGGAATGGCTAATTCAGCAGCCTCCTCTGTAGCCTTAACATGGACTGCAAAATCCCCATGCAGTGCTGCATGCTTGTTTTTCATTTAATTGAATTGAATTGACAGGTAATTCATATAATTTCATTGCGCTGCTTTACATGTCTGTTTTCACCTTGTTTTTCTGTCTCTTTCTCTTTCCTACTTTTTGTTTCCTGTCTTACAGGGTTGTTGAATAGTGACACTCCTGCGTCACATGACAGTGAAACGGTAGGCCAGTCTCAGTCTCAGGGACTGAGGCCCAAAGGGCACCGTGTGGGCCCAGATGGGGCAAGCCTTGTTTCGGAGTTGGGTTCTGCTGGTGCCGGTCAGCGCGCCGACGCTCTCACCTTGCTGGCTGATTTGGCCCTTAGTGCCAGTGGTGATGAAGCCTCACAGAAACGCGGCCCGGCCCCTGAATCTAATATCCCAGCAAGGGGCAGAAGACGTACCGCCAAGTGCAAGCTCCCCCTCAGATCCCCCCCACCTCAGGGCCTGGTGGTGGAGGGGGAAATTATTTTGACAATCTCCAAAGAGCATTCTTACTCACTGCCCCCCTCCTCTATGCTGTTGGGTTTGACAGGTGGGCCCCACCAGCTTTCAGCCCAAAGCGTCGTGGAAACCTGTTCCCCGTCTGGCCAGCAGGAGCCGCTGGAGCACATAGACAAAGATGGGGTCACCCCTATGTGTCAGGAGAAGAGAGGCAGAGAGGAAATGACAAACCAGTTACCCAACGTGCCGTCACCGCACCCAGTCACCGGACGCCATAAGCGTGGATTCAGCTCGGGTCGGCGTATTGTACAAGAGGGCAAAACTATCCGTGTGACAAGGCGTTGGAAGGAGAAGTATGAGTTTAATCTGGACAGCAAGTACACCAATGACCCTCTGGATAAAAGTGTGTTGAGGGCCTTGCATGGGTATGTAGAGTGTCATTGTTTACAATGTATTGTTTTCTACTAAATGCTTATGGTCTGTCACAGTTTCCTGCATGGCTATGTGCAGTATCCACCCTAGTAATGTAATTTTGCTGCATATAAAACTGGTGACATGTACTTGCTGTCTCTCAACTCCACAATGCATAACCATAACCAAGTATGTGTGTGTTAAGTGGCATTTCATCCAAATGGCACACCTCTAATATGTCACCTGCCACATCAAGTGATTTATAGACCTGTCATGAGAGTGCTGGTGATGTGCACCACGAAACACTGAATATATGGCTTATATAACTCAGAGTAAATGTGTAACGCCTTAAAGGGGATATTTAATAGCACAGAATTATCATAATACTGCATATAACTGAGGCTGCATTGTATAAAATATTTTAAAATTTTAAAAAGTTTGGTTGCATGTGTTGTACATAAGAAGGTTTTGAAGATGGGTTATATGCTTTATGAATCAGAACCGATTCTGCTGAGCTGGAATTGGTATGTATTTTTCCTTCAGAGAGAGCACCATCTGTAAACCGCACATGCAGGTTTGCACTCAGGTTTCACTGATTATGTCCTCTGTATAAAAATGTTCTGGGCTGACTCATTTCACAGAGCGTATTTAGGGAAGTGAAGGATGTTTGTTCATTTTTAAATGCCTCAAAAAAACTCCATGAAAACTGTGCTTATGGGCAGTTCATATAGCAGTCAATACACGGGGCTCTGACCATTTGTGTGAAGTGTAATAATATACTCTGTTCTCCTCCCCACCTTCTGCCTCACTGGTACCTGGGCAGACCGTGGGATTTCAGAATCGAGGAGACCTTTGAACAGACGCATCTCATCCTGCACATGTGGATCGGCTTGTTCTACAGCAGGTCCACCACAAGGTTTTTCCAGACTGATCCAAACGGGCCTGTACTGGAGGGACGACCTCCCTCTGAAGGAGCCCGTGGAGAGCCGCGGCTTAAGGGTGCAATGCCCGTTGGCTCACCTGGGCCCGAGGTTCATCGCCATCCCTCTGAAACGCAAGGCTGTGCCACTTTGACTTCTCCTACTGCTCCTCCTCCACCTCCTCCTCTGGAGCAGGAGGTTTTGGACCTGAGGGAGGAAAGTAAGAAAGCAGCAGAGCCAATTCTGCCATGTCCAAAGGTGTTGGACCTCTCACAGAAACACTCTGAGGTTCTGGATCTTAGAGTTCCTTCGAAGCACACTAGAGAGGCATGTCCTCCAAACAGCACACAGACAGAGCCTGGTAAAACTCAACTGTCACCTGTCCACAAACCTACCCCAAGACATTACAACTATTCCAGCATTCATCAATTGTACCTGCATTCTGAGTTCAATTATCAGGTAAGGCTTCTCTTTAATCCTTTTCTATGGTGGAGCAGTTAATTATTCAGATTCTTACTTAGATTTCCAGATTTCTGCTCTGCAAAAATGTCTTTATTTGAATTATTTCTTCCTCTCCAGGATCACAGGGCAAGTGTTGACATCATATCTGATGAACTCAGTGAAGAGGGCGATGACAGCAATAAAAGTTGGCCGGAAGATGACAGTGATAACGGCTGCAGCCTTGCATGCCCAGACACAGACAAGGTCTTGAGAAATGAACCTCTTTACACTCAGCTGTGTGAACACACTGCAAGGGTGTGCATCGGCAAAGACAAAGTCTTAAATGGAACACACAAAGCTGCTGCACTGGTGAAGGATGGGAACATAGTTTGTTCTGCGTACAGTTATTTGCGGTTAATTAACCAAGGAAGTGGTAACTGCAGGAGAAGACAGAGGACTTCCTACATACAGCCATGTAGGTTTACCAACAATGGCCACAGAGCAACTGGAGAACTTCAGCCAGTGGCTAACACTGACCACGATTCCATCAAAGGCACAGGTGTGCCTGACGAAAATAATTTTTGTAAAGGAAAGGAGCGCACGGCTTCACATGATGGGAATGATTTCAGTAAAGATGAGGAGCATGCGATACAATGCGATGGATTTGAGGCCAGGAAAGCTGAGGATCACACAGCAGTCAATGAAGGGAATTATTTAACAAAAGATGTAAAAGGTACATCAGTGCATTTTGGGAATAATATTGGTGAGGATTATACAGCAGCACATAACCAAAATGATTGCGGTGCAGGAAAGGAGCGTGTAGGAGTGGTGCATGATAGGATTGATTGCATTGATGGCAAGGAGTGCACAGCAGTGCATGATGGGAAAGGTTTCAGCAAAGATGAGGATGCAGCAATGGATAAAGGATTGCAATGCAATGACTCCAGTAAAGGTGAAGAACCCATAGCAGTGCTTGATGGGAATGATTTCAATAAAGATGAGCACAAAGCAGAGCATGATTGGAAAGATTCTGTTTGCAAAAAGCACACAGCAGTGCATGATGGGAATGATTTTACTAAAGATGAGAATGAGTTGGTGCATGATGCTAATGAGTTCATTGCAGATGAGGAGCTCATAGCAGAGGAAGATGAGAATGATTACAGTGAAGACAAGCACACAGCAGTGCATGATGGGAATGCTTTTACTAAAGATGAGCATGAATCAGTGCATGATGGTAAAGAGTTCATTGCAGATGAGCTCATGGCAGAGGATGATGGGAATGATTTCAGTGAAGACAATGAGCACACAGCAGTGCAACATGATAATGATTACAGTAAAAATGAACTTGTAGCAGAACATGATGGGAATTATGTTAGCAAAGATGACAAATCATGCACAGAAGTGCATGATCAGATTCCTGAGGAGAACACAGCAGTGCCTGCAGGATACAAAGAAGTGCACGAAGGGAAAAACTTTGGTGAAGATGAGGAGAACACAACAGTCCCTGGAGATGATGGTGAGCACACAGCAGAGCCTGAAAGGAATGATTTCAGTAAAGATAAGGAATACATAGTAGGGCATGATGGGAAAGATTTCAGTAAAGATGAGGAATGCACAGCAGGGCATGATGGGAAGGATTTCGATAATGATGAAGAAGATACAGCAGTGCCGGAAGGGACTGATGAGCCTACAGAATTGCATGATGGGAAAGATGCAATTAAAGATGAGGAGCGCACAGTAGTGAGTGATTTAAATGAAACACATGATAGAAGCAGTGCCAGTCAAGAAGAAACACCCCTAGCAATACTCGGAGAGAGTGATTTAGTTAACACAAGTGGGATCCAAACACCTCTGTGCGAAAATAATGACTCCAGCCGAATCTGCGACTCTGAGAATAGCACTTTTCAAAACCGAAGCCCTACCCCAACACTAGACGAATTGCCTTATGACCAAAATATCAGTCCAAGTGGCAGCCTCAGTGGAACTAACACAGCTGTGTCTGACCCCAGTATCTTAAATTGCATAGAAAGCACCAGCAGAAGCCCCACCCCAACACAGGATGAAACACCATGCAGTCAGGACCCTTACACTTATGCCAGTTTATCCCTGGCAAAGAGTTTGCCACCCAGTCCGGTTGAACTTGCTGGCTCGAACAAAACTGCACCCGCAGCTGATTCGCTGCAAGGTGATAATGAAACTTGTCCTGGCAGCATACCCTCACTAACCTTGGGAGAAAAACACACTGTGGACAAAGCGTATTCCTGCAGCGGTCCTACCTCAGACCAGTTTTCGCAGAGTGATCGCAAGCCCTATCCTAGCTGCAAGGATGAATCCAGCTCCAAAAGCATCACAGACTCTGATGTGGTTGCAGCCTGTCTGGTAACTAAATCCCCTTCTGGAGAAGTCTTACGGTCACACAGCAGTGATGAGCTGTGTCCTAACCTCACTGAGACACCCGGTGACAAAAGTATTACCTGGACCAAAGAGATCAGTCTCTCTCGAGAATTACCATGTCCCGACTCACTGAGCAGTAATAAGAAAGCTAACAGCCCAAGCGAATCTACAGCAGATTTTCAGAGCTCCCCACTTAGCCAGTACCAGCTCTGTCCCAGTAGTAGCCCTGTGTCGATGGCAGATGATCAGTGTAAACCTATTGTTTTATCTAGCGCTGACTCATTGAGTAGTCACCCTGAACCAACATGTTCCAGCAGCAAAGCTATGGCAGCTGAGGATGCTCTGTATAGTGGTCCTAAATCAGCTCCCAGTGGCTCATCATCCATCTCAAGTGATGTCAATGCATGTCTCAAGAGTGTGCCGCCCCAGGGGCCTGAGGTCTATGGGGACCACCAGCAGAATCTCGACAGACGTTGCTCTGACCGTTCGGATAACAGTGCGGAGGAATTGCCTTACAGTGGCAATGAAATGATCCCCAATGGTAACCATCGTGTTTGGACCCCGGATTCAGAGCCTTGTCGATTAGTAACTGGGTCCCCATGTAAGAATTACTCCAGCGATGACAGTTCGCATAGCTCACACAAACCCTGTGCCGATGGAAAAGAGAGACCCAGAGAGACTGTGACATTCAGTAGGTCCAGACCCTCCTCTTTAAGAAAGTACAGCCCGGCGGTACATTCACCACCTGGCTCTGGTTCAGACAGTGCTTACGACTCATTGCAGAGCTCAATACGCCGAGAGCATGAGCCTATAGGATCTGCTCGTCCCACAGCGAACTTGCTGCTCGGTCACCGAAATTACAGATCACGCAGCAGTTACGTGTCCACAGGAAGTCCTCCAGATGATGGCTGTGGCTGGCTACGTACACACAGCAAACGCCCGGTCATTGCTGTGAAGCCCTGCAAAAATGAGTGCCAAGGAGGAAGTGACATGAGCCTTGCGCTTGAGGGAGGAAAAACAAAAAGCCCCATAGCTACGGAGAGTTCCTCTGACCCTGGTGCAAAATGCACTGCAATGGGACATTTTAAGAAATGGCTTGCTCGGGGGCAGGATGTGGATGAGGAAGAATACTCTGGGCAAGTGGACAGAGTGAGTGTTAGTTCAGGCAGCGCCTCTGGTGATGGTAGAGGAGAGGAGGATGCAGCAGGAAGTCCAGTTGAAGGTCACGTTGGCACTTTAGACTCAAATCTGATGAGGGGCAGACGGGAGACTCATGAGACGTTAGGCCACAGACCAGCAGAGCTTTGTACAGAGTTTGTGTACCATTGTCAGGACGAATACGATGAGCAAGAAATGGATGATGAAGTTTTGGATTACAGCAAGGCTGGCTCATTCAGTTTCGGGATTGATCAAAGTCAAGTGGTGGGAAGAAGCTGGCCCTCCTGTTCAGTTCATCATGTAGGAAGAGCAGAGGAGATGGACTGGCTCAGCTATTGTAGAAGTGGAAGAAAGGATCATATGAGTCTGGACCGTGTGCATATAAAACAAGAGGAAGATGAAGGCCCATCTGTAAGGCCGTCATCCATCATCACTGTGCTGGATCACAAAGGAAACAGAAAGACTTATGAAAACTACCCCATTACGAAAACATTGACGAATGAGCATACCAGGACGGTCCAAAACACAAGCAAGGGGAACAGTCATCTGTACAGCTTTCTGCAGAAATGGGAGGAGCTACACCATGCAAAGCCAGACCTAACCCAGTCCTCCCTGGACCTCGAATACCTCATCTTTTCTGAGAAAATGAACCAGATTCTTAAAAAGAACCAGCGAAAAGTAGACTCTAGTGGTTCCACCCGCTACCCTTGGCTGAAGCACTCCACGACAGATAATGAAAACTCCCCATGTGGTAGCCCTATGGTGGTGCAGTTTTCTGAACTAGAGGACTATGTCTCAGAGGACCCCTGTGGCACACCAATGTCTCTTAGTAAGCGAAGGATAAAGGTGGATATGCCAGAAGGTGTGAGGCAGAGAACATCTGAAGCTAGCACCAGCTCGTGTCCCAGCAGCTCAGAAATGCCTCTACGTCTCAAGAGACTGTCCTTCTCCAACAGCATTGCAGAGTCATGTCCCACAGTCTCCAACATCACTGTTGAGTGCGCTAGGTCATACCATGCTATGATGAACGATGTCTGCTCAGGAAAGAAGCCCTTACATCGACGGGACAAGTTTAAGAGGGAAAGGAACCTGCAGCCCCATAACAATGACTTCTGTAAACAAATAAAGGAAGACATGTACGGCAGCCTTCAAAATAACCTCAATGCTGTGGTCAGGCAGTCCTTCAAAGCCAAGTTCAGATTCTACATCATGGTGACATCGACAGATGCCTTCTTTGAGCAGACAAAGGTATTTGTTCTTTATAATAATTAGATATTTATTCTCATAATTACATATTTATAGAAAAAAAAAAGTTTAAGCTGAACATAGACAGTACTTAAAGTGCAGAAAAATCATGATTTTGCATTGCTGAACATGCATGCTTAATAATTTCTGAAATTCATTGTGTAACTGTTATCAATATCACTAAGCCAATGTGAGAATAATTCTGTTGTGCTTTTAGGGTTTTTTTGAGTGCTGCAGTGAATAATGTAGAACATGAAAACGCTTTTTTTATTTTATCAACTCTATCAGACCTTCATTTCAGTTAAGATAAACATTGGGGAAGATTTATAGAGATAAATTATTTTTAAAAAACCCTGTGAAGTATGAAATCACTTTTGACACTGCAATTGTCAGGTCGATGCTGACACAGTATTTTCATTGGCAGGAACTGTTGGAGGCAGAGGGTCATGTGAGTGTGGGACCAGACCAGTTTGACCTGGAAGGAGGCGGCTCTCCCACCCCTCTTCTGATCATTATACGGAATGAAGACATTGCCGACCACATCAGTACGGTAAGGCACAAGGGACACAAAGCCAGCACTATGTCAAGGTCTCAAACCTGCAGGTACCCAGCTGGCAGGGGGAGCTCTAGAGAGTAAAGAGTTTTGATTTTTTTGTAACCGACTTACCTGGTATTTTTTTTACCAGGAAAGGTTGAGCCAGTTGTTGTCTTGTCGGTGTGGACCTCCAGCAAATGTCCAAGGGGCATCGTAGTAGTTATGAAGTCTTCTATTAACATACGAGGAGGCAGTTATGTGGGCCCAGGAAAAGCAGGCGACTGCAGCGGAGAAAGTACAGAACAGCTTATTGTTTTTAGGTCTTGGCAATGCAACATCTGTCCCTGAAGCTGCTTATTTCTTACGACTTAAATAGTCACGAAATCCAGTCTCAGACTTTGCAGTCGTGATCAAGCCACTCCAGGGTCACAGGCTCAAATACAAACAGATTTTTATTTTTACTGATGCATGACATGGCAGGAAAACTGAAATGACAGATCAGACACACACTGGGGGAAAAATAACTGTAGATTCCTGTCCCTGTAGATTCCTCACCTGTTGGAACTGAAAAAGGCGCCCAGTGTTTTGTTTGCTGGGGTCGATCGGCCCGACGACGTCCTCAATCTCACCCACCAGGAGTTGTTCAGCCGAGGGGGGTTCGTTGTCTGTGATGCAGCTGCTCTGGATTCTCTATCCCTGGGTATGTGTCACCTAAACCCGTTGTGAGTGTGGAGGTATAAGTGTGGGTGAGGGGCTGGATCTGTATTTACATGTACATGTGCATATGCCTGATCCATGTAGTGTGTATGTTAGTACAGCACTAGAGTGATGTGTGAGTACTGGAGGCCATGTTCATTGTCTCTCATAACATGCTGACTTGTATTAAATGATGTGTGCAGTCACACCTGCATCCTGTCTCTAGCAGATACACACACACACACACACACACACACAGGTTACCACACCGCGGAATTGATAGGTGACTTACGAAATATCACACCAAAGATCTATTTCTGTTACCTATGTAGACTCACTTAGTGTCACTTAGAAAAGCAAACTGCAACACTGCACCACCTGGTGGTAGGGATGTCAAAGTAGCATTTAATATAGTTCACGTCATTGAACTAAATGTAACTCGGATATCCTTTCCGTTATTCGTCCTATCGATCTGTCCTTCAAATAATTGATCTGAAATTTAATATTTGTGCTCATAGATGCAGATATCTTTAGACACATAAGTATCCTTTGAGGGCAGCTATACATTTTAAATGTGTAAATACAATCCTGTGTATTGCTAGTGGCACGTTTTTAGGCAGTGTTTACTTTGCCTCAGTGGGCTGTAGCCGTGCTGTGACCTTGGTGCTGTGACCTTTCTCAGATAACATCAAGAGGCTAGTGGGCTTTCTGGAGGAACTGAGCGAGAAGGGGCGGTGGAAATGGCTCCTGCACTACAAAGACAGCCGTCAGCTGAGAGAGAACGCACGGTAGGGTCCCATTCAGATGCGCTGTCTTAGCCAGCTGTCACATACTCACCAGCAGTCACCAAGTTCTCATCTCATAGAAACAGGGCCGTTCATGATTGGTCAACTCTCAGACTTTTGCTCTCTCGTACCCAACTGTTGTAATCTTGCTTCCTCCTACCCAGCACTGATTTTCTTACTTTTCCTTGGCCAACACTGATTTTCTCGCTTCCTCACACCCAGTTCTCATTTTCTTGCTCCGTTTTACCCAGTACTCATATTCTTGCTCGCTCTTGCCCAACACTCATATTCTGACATACTCTGAAGCGAAATACTTGACTTCGCTGAGCCCTTCTTTGTTCTCACCCTGTCCTCCCTGAAAGTGGAGCTGAAGTGTGTGTCATTTTTGAGCTGTAGGCGGAGCTCAGAAGCACGGGACCTGAAAAACTTTGTGGACTCATGCCAGGAGGCAGGTCTGGTGGAGGTCATGCCATATCATGAGTGTGATGTCATCTCCCGGGAACGGCCTGACTACCTGTGCTGCCTCCTCCGCCTGCAGGTTCAGCATGCCACAGCCCGCTTCCCCATCTTCATCACAGGTGAGGCTCACACGCTAACACATGTATGTATATTCACATGCACTCGCACAAACATACTATTTTATTCATGCAATCTCACATACATACATTCTCTCTCACAGACAAATGCACACACACACATACATGGTCTCTCGCTCTCTCTCTTATGCATTCACACACACACACACACACGCACTCTCTCTGTCTCTCTCTCTCTCTCTCTCTCTCAACACATCTACACTTGAAAAGAACTTGCTACAGAACACCCCCTAGTGGCATGGATATTACATTACCATTTTCACTTACTGCCAATACTGTCAATACAAATCTCCATTCTGTTGTGGTGCTTGTAGTCAAACACCCAGGTATGCAGGTACCCTAGTGTCCCATAAAGGCAGTTTTATGATGAATCTGTTGTATTTCTGTTTGTATGTCCGGTAAGTTTAAAACAATACAGATAAATGAATAAAAAAAAAAAAAAATAATAATAATAATAATAATAATAATATAATATAAAATAAAATAAAATAAAAATGTAAACATGTATTTGTGTAAAAACAAAACAAGATATAAACAAGATGTGTTGTGTGCAATGAAATGTCCGCTGTGTTGCTTTAACGCAGTTCACCTTGACTTTCTTTCCAGACGCACCAGAAGACTCTTTTGGGAAATGTGGGATTTTAGCGATGAACATTAGCACGTTTTTACGCATTTCGAGGACTGACACATGCACCATACTGTAAACAACAGCTGCACCAGACTTTGAAGCACAGGGGATGTTCTAGAGGTATTAAGCTAGGCTTCTTATATATTTTCCACCACTTAGTGCCTTTTGATATTACCAGTGTTCTGAAATGACAAGGCTAGATTTGTATACTTAGCGCCTGAAGTACTAATGAAATCATACTGTTACTCTTCAGGCTTGGAACAGATGCGATGATGATATTATTTGCTGAAATAATTTTGATGTGTATAGCTGCGTAGCAGTGCTGCGTAATCTTAACAGTTAGTGTACACAGATCTGCCCTACGCTCATGTCACTAATGTACAGTATGCAATTGTATTTTGTTTTCATTTTTTGAACTGTGTCACTAAATGCCTTTAAGGCTGTGGAAAGGTCAAAAGGTGTATTATATTTGTTCACAAGACTCACGACCCCTTATTTCCAAAATATCCAGGCATAATAATTACCAGAAAACAATTCTCTGATTCAGTTCACATATATTTTAGTACAAAGTACTGCATTTACAACTATATTTATTTTTTTGATCTAGATGTCATTTTGTATTTGTTGTAAATATAACTGCTTGAATATATAAATGCAAAAAAAGAGGACTCACCACCTTGAGGCCACATTGGTTGTTTATTGAACATGTTGATGACTGGATTGGAGCCATTTGGGACCATGGCTGTGTGGGAGAAGACTTTGCCTAATTGGATGCTATATTTTGCGACCAATAGAATCTCTTATACTGTCACATAAATAGTGGCCTTTCAGAATCCATTTGTCTGTTGTATCTATTGTCATCACACACCACAGTTCACATGGAGATTGCTTCTCAGATTTTCTCACAAATTGTCAATACGGTGATTGTGTAATTCTGACAGCACAAAGCATGCCGTGAGCCAAAGAAGTTTCAGGGTTTGGGTGGCTGAAGCCCATTTCTGGATCATGAATCCTGAATCAGCCACTGAGCTTGATGGGGTCCATTTTAAAAGCCAAGGAGCCCAAGAGAAAAGCAGGTACAGATGTAGTCTCCCATACACCCCCAGGAGAGCCTGCTCAGGGTCAACTGACAGCATTATAGATAGTGAACATAGACTCTGCTACCCATCCTCTGAGATCATTTATGATATTAAGACTTTCATAAACTAGACAGGCCTAAATTGTTTACACCAGTCTACACTCAGTGCAGCACTAGATAAAACCACATGCAGATCAGGTTTGTTTGTTGTGAACAGCTGTGAGGCAGACCTATAGTTTTCCTTTGTCTGTGTATTCAAATTTACAAAAAAAATAAATAAATAACTGGCAACGGTACGTAGCCTTGGATCAGTGCCTCTTCGGGTGTACGCTTTTGTGTAAGCCCAATAGTAACACCTGAATCATCCGATCAACCTCCTGACTGAAGCCAGTGTCTAGCTTACTCCATGTTTTGTTACTCTGAAGAGAACAGCAAACAAAGCCCAAACATACAGACAGCATGTCTCAGTAATCACAGAACAGGTGGGTTGTTGAAGTTGCCTTTATTATATAGGACAGAAATCATTTCAGTGTGTTGCGGTTTGCCCAGGGGCCCTTGTCGTGACGAAACTGAAAAAGACGTTTGGTCCTAAAGTTGCAAAGCATGTCAAACTCACCCTCGTCCTTGCCCGCTGCGATCCACTGGGATTAATTGTTTAGAACAAAGGTTTCCTTTGATGCGTTACATTAAATCATTGATCATTTTGTCTAATTCAAAATCGCTAATCTTGGCCCTGTGCTGGATAAACTAGTTAGCATGTCCTCATTGACAATGCAGAATCCCTCACTACCACCTTGACAGAATCTAAATGGAGCTTGGCTGGACTTTGTAAGCCTTTTGATACAGCCATGTGTATGGTCCCCATGAACCGGGTGCTGGGTACACCCAACTGCTTTCCCTGGGTCTCAACTGGTTCTCCAGAGACTACAATCTCAAGACCCTGCTGGACATAGAAAGGCCTAGACATTCTTTAAGGTCAGCGATTGGTCAGAAACAAAGGTGGGCCTTCATAATTTAAAGGCAATCTGAAATTTGTCTTTGACTGTTGAAAGAATCGGGGAGAGCACGGCCAGGTGCTCTCCTGCTAGATTCCCTGACCCAGCGTAATGATCTCAGCCTCCCAGAATTTACACATACAGAGGCATTTAGTCTTGCACAGAATTTCCCAAATGGAAAAGGAAAAAAAAATACTATTTAATAGTACTGAATAGTTCTAATAGTAACCATTTGAATAAAACCAATGATATTTTGGCATCTCTTGACAAAACACCCCTTAACGTCAGCACAACCTAAACATGTATGGAGATAAGAGCTGGGCGTTTATGTCAGTGCAATACTTGTCAAATTCCATTAATAAAAAGCTGAATTTCCCCCAATTCCACTTTTCCCCCCTACACACCCCACCCTAACAATACAAATTTATACCTTTAGTAAGTTCCAGAAGGGCCAAAACCTGGATCATCAGCCAATAATTTCTTATGATTACAGTCATCAGTATATGTGGAGGAAGTGCCTTTGTGCTACTCGGCGGCATCGCCAAAGATGTCATTCTTCTTGCGCTCCATTTCCGCAAAGTCAAAATCTGTGCCTGTCATCCTCTTGTAGATGTCTTTGATGTCGTCACAGGTGGTCTCGAAGTGAGTCGTGGCGTCGTAGGTGCGGGATATGAAAATCTGTCGGAAAGACCAAAAAATGCAGACGTTCATAATTCATTTTTGTGGATTAAAACACCTCAACATCAGCTTAACTATACTCAACATATGTTTGGCTGCTCCCCATAGCATATGCAGTGTATGCATTTAGCCATTCCATACTGATGTACAGGAGCAGCAGAGTAGCCTCCACTAATGTCTGTGAAGGGTGGATGCTTTGTTGTGCAGTGACGGGGGAAGGCTTGGAATGGAGTTGAGTGAACTGTAGACTACTGGGGGAGAATCCAGTTTCTATAAATGCCAAGGTAGGATGGGGTATTAATAATACTGGTGACAACAACCTTTGCACCACATAAAGAGTGAAGATTGACTATTACTGACCTGGCTTTCAGCACCCAAGTCAACAGGGCCATACTGATCACTGATGCTCACAAACCTGAAACGATGTAAGCACACATTCACACAAACCTGAAACAGCATAAGCACAGTCACACAAACCTGTAACACAATGCAAGCAAAATCACACAATATTGAAACACAGTATAAGCACACAGTCACACAAACTAACACCAGCATCTGTATTAACAACATAGGTGGTCGCCTCCCAATACACCATTGCACAGCTGCATGCATGAACATACAGTCGCCACACAATAAGTCTCACACCCTCACGCACAGTCATACACAGAAACACAGTCTCAGACACAAGGAGTGGAGGGTTTGTACTTTTGCTCCACAGGCTCTAGCAGGTCCAGGGCAGGCTTGAGCTCCTTCTCTGGGTCATTGGTCTCCACTGTAGTGCTGACGATGGCCACATACTTCCCTTGGGCTGCCACATTGTGGGCATAGGAGATCATGCACACATAGATGTCTGCCAATACACAAGCAAATGATAGGAGATCATGAACACATATATATCTGCAGATACACAAGCTAACATTGGAAGATCATGTACTTCAATACGAGAGGTCCACATAAGCCCCTGTAGAATGCATACCCTCCAAAGGAGTGCACACTACCACCTGTGCAATGCTCACTCTTTAAAGGAGTGAACACTATAACACACACCCACTATTAGCATTTACAGTGCTTTACGTTTACATCACAAGACCCATCTCACTTCTGCTACCTCCTTTGGAGGTGCATGTAAACAAAGTCAAGCACAAACTCTCCTTCAGAGTGCATTCATATACTGGAGCCCACTGCTTCAGCTAGACCCAGAAGACCAGATATTTACACATCTGGCTTACTCCTGAATTACATCACATCAATGGAATATACCTAGAGATTAAAATAAAACATGCAGAATAATGGAGAACCCCCTCCCCTCAGAATGATTTGACTTTCCCCTGCACTGACCGTGCTTTCGGTTGACCTGGTTCTGGGGTATGATGATCTGGCAGGAGTTGGCGTCGCTGGTGTTCTTGATGGGGTGGCTCATGATACAGATGACCCTGATCACCTGACCCACCTTGGTGACCTTGTCCATCACGTAGCTGGGGTCGCAAATCAGCTGCTTACAGCGTGCCACCTGGGGTGGGATCGAAAACAAGATTTATCATGCTGAAGTTTTCCCAACCGAAGGACTCGCACTCAATCAAAACAATACAGTCCAGAGCTGTTTAGCAAATGGATGCATTATGTGGTAGCAGGCATACCACTGAGACAGGGTGTGTGAATGGGAAGAATCTTTTAGCACACATGGTCATAGAGGTAACATATGCTCAGCAAATGAACCTGCAGGCACATGGCTGGCCAGGAGAGGGTGCTAGAGAGCAAACAGAAAGGTGGGCTTACCCACACTTATGGCTGAGCCAAATGTGGACTGACATAAAATATGACTAAGTGGGAGCTGGCCTCACCTCGCCCTCAGACTTGACTCCCACCACCTTCCCATTCTCGATCACAATCTCCTCAATGGGCTTGTTCAGCATGTAGGTCCCACCATATATGGCACTTAATCTGAGTGACAGAGAGAGAGCGAGAGAGAGAGAGCAAGAGAGAGGGTTTATTAGCAAACTTTCGCCCCACTGTAGAAGTAAAAACAGGATGGTTCATTATGCCCCATTCCCACTGTAAAGCTGGATCCAGGTTAGCTTATTACATTCCTTTCACAGTGCTGAGTCACAGAAAATGTATTCACTCACTACATCACATGTCCTGGGCTAAGAAAGTCTGTGTAATAAAAGTTCATCTATCTTTTGCCTTAGCATGTGTTAGAGTAGACACAGTGTGTCATCCAGAGTCACAAGAGAGCTACGACAGGTATAAGAAGAGATGAAAGAAGAGCCTCTTACCTGGCGAAGCCTTGTGGGAGCTCCCCCAGGCCATAGAGAGGATACAGGTAAGGACTCTTGCCATATCTTGCCAGAGATTCACTGTAGAGCTTGATCCTGTTGATGGTGTCTAGGCATGGCTGATCCAGATAGCTGCGGGATAAACAGTTCACTCAGCCAGCCTTCACCATTGGTTTTGTTGGACTTTGGATAGGTTCATTTATCCAAGTATAATACAATACCAAAAATCTGGTCCCAACATATCAGACATACATGATTATCTGAATTGGACAGAATTACAGCTCAAATGAAAATGCCGGCACAGTGACCATGAGTGGACAGTGTCGGACAATGGTCACTTACTCATCTGTTCTGTAGAGGGCAAGGGCGTGGCCAGTGAAGTCAATAACATCCTGGCCCAGGTCAAACTTCTTGTAGAACTCCCGCATTGTGGTCTGCTTTGGGTCGATGCCCTCCATGGTTTTGGGATCGTTTTCATCAAAGTTGGCGATATACACCAAAAACTTCCTGAACCGCCTCTTCTCAAAGAGTCCCATCAGGCCTGGAGGAGAAAAGAACTGTGATGTTTATGACATCATCATAAAGGGACTGCATAGATATTCAGCTCTATACATCTTGCATTACATTTGTTCTTTTGCTACTGCTTAAGTTAGGCATGTCTCTTTGCTGCTGGATTATGATTATTAATGAAGACACAAAGCCCAAGATACAAGCGTAACACCACCTCAGCATCAACAATGGCAAGACACATTTTACCCACCATGGTCAGAATGATTTTAAGTTGGCAAGGGTTTGCACAGGGCACTGCTCAAATAAATTTCTACTTATTTGAGCCAAAATGTGTCTTTAATTGGCAGAAGAGCCAAATGTGTTGTTTGAGACATTTCCATTGGTTTTCAATACAAAGATAATCACGAAAACCTTCAGGCACTGCGCCCTTCAGGACCTCATATCGACACCTCGGCTCTAAAGGCTTAGTTAGCTGTCGTAATCGGGGGAGTTGGGGGTAAACTCTCAGAGATCAAATAAAGCAACAAAACCGTATAGGATCTGTGTAACTCACTGGATGCCAGTGCCTCGGCCTCGGTAGATGGCACTTTGTAGATGCTGCCCTTCTTGTAGACAAAGCTGCCCTCGATGACTTTGAAGTCCAGATAACGTGTCACCTGTGTGATCAGCAACATCCGGACCAGCTGACCTGGACAGGAAAGGAACAGTGACAAGTAACATTTCTACTTTCTGTCTTGCTTAATAACTACTCTAGGGATGAATAAAACACACCGACTATTTGCATATTTCCATAAATTACATATGCCTGGATTCCAAAGCCTGCCTGAAGGCGTTGACCTCTGACCTTTCACCCACCAGCCCTGCATCTGTGCTTTGACCTACCATTGGCCATCAGGAACTTTGGGATAAGATCCACGTTCCAGTCCCTGCCCTTTCCCATGGACTCTGGAGGACTTCCAGGCAAGTTGAAACGTTTATACAGCTATGACAGATAAACAGATAGAAACAGACAGCACTAACATAAGCAGAAAGAAACATAAGCTAATTGGTATACAATTCCAGTATTATTTCTTTAAATATTAAATAATATTAAAACATTATACGAGCCTCTCCAACTGAAATATTTATTTACAATTTGACAACCTTGAAACACCACTTACTGCTGACTTAAGGGCAACACTGTGCTTTGAGCTAACAGAGTGGGACAGTTGTCAACACAGGAGGAGCACAACAAAATTTAAAATGTGACCGGTCTTACATCCTCCAGAGGGGTGATGGAGGCGCTCTCCGCCCCATAGTAGGAGTTTCGGTCCATGTGCAGCACCTTCTTCCCCTTTACGGACATGATCCCTGACAGAATGCATTCCTGCAGAGCGAGAGCGAGAGGTCCCTCAATCGGCATGCGGCTAACTGGTAAAGAGCAGTCGGCTTTAAGTGGTTGAAATGGGTTTGTATTATAACGGATCTGAGAGTGTAGTGCTGAATGCAGCATAACTGCAGGTTTTAGGACAAGTCAAAGATGATGCACAAACTGAAATACTAGCATAAACTTATCAACTGTGTCACCTGTGACCTGTGTATTAGATCAGCACAATTTGGGAGAACATGGGGGAAATTAAAAAACCATGTAGTGAAGTTCTGAATTTAGCCCAATTTATATATTGGTCCCTTTTAAGGACATTCTACAATGAACAACCAATGATAAGTTAGACCTTCCTGAAGCCACTCAGTAGTGACAAAATAGAGCTCCTCTAGTGCTCTGATTATATGGTCAATTATAGGAGAAAAAGACAAGACAAACAGACACCAGAAATCCAAATGTTTGAATAGTATAGGGCAAACATTCCTACAGCTCTTTAAGCCTTAATGTGATTAAGAAGTGTTTGATTTGAAAAGCACTCTGTCATATTTAGGCTAAGATTAGACACAGAGTTGAGGGACCGCCCAATTAGTACACTGCACCGGACCCTCCAGTGAAACACAGCGCTCTCGACATCCTGCTTTGATGCCGTACTGATATTACCCCCACAACCACAGAGTGGAATGGCACAGTGAGAAAACCATGGTGACAAAAATCATGCAACATTACTCTGAGAAAAGTCTGCAGCTCAAGATTATACACTGCACCCATTGTTTGGAGAGGTTCTGTCTTGGCGTTTTGTTAACAAATGGCCAGTTTGTGACTGCAGCTGCTGGCTGCAAAATGGTTTTTGCCATCCCCTGCTGGAGTTACTGACCTAATGCTTAATATTCAATTCTGAAAGCAGGCTACTGGGATGCTGTGTAACAGAGCAAGTGAGGCGGTCTTCAAGATGGATGTTATACTGAGGCAAATTAATTTGTCAAGCTTCCTGACTATTAATTAGCTGCTCCGTTTCAGATACATGTTACTGTGAGAATGTTGTTCCTGAACCCCCCTCCCCTTATCACTCTCTCTGTACTCCATAGTCATTTTTAAAAGACATTATTTTTGCTATTAAGGCCTTACTGTTGGGAGACTGGCCTGATTTTATCTGCCAGTGTGCAGGTTTCCCAATTCATCACTGATATCCATGCACACAAATACCAGGAAGTTGCACAAATCGATTTGACCGTGTGACTTTATCCTCGGACAGCTGAGTCACTATGCTTCCTGTATCAGTTAGCTGCTCTTGTTTTCCAGTAAATATGCAAACTCTTCAGCAGGCTACATCTTCCACAAAGATCTAGTGTGGGAAAAGACAAGGCACAACCAAAACCACAAGCATTTAAATAATGACTTCTGCCCGCTGGATTTTACTCAGGAAGGAGCTGGAAGTGTGGGAAAGACATACACTGTCCTCTTTGACACTGAACCGTACCCTACATTGTGGACTGACACACTGGCAAGCAGGTACAGCCTATAATGTTTCATGTCATTCAAAGATCTGCACAAAAACAGAAAGGGTGTGTCCTCAGCTTTTCAGAAACATGAAATGTGTCACTTCTACAAACACCGCCACTGCACTGACCTCATCAGCTTAACACCACTGACCAGCTTCCTGTCTGTCATAAATCCCTTTCAACTGCTGCACCGTGTTGGGTGGGGGGGTTGAAACTGCTAAAAACTCTCAATTCCTCTTTTTAATCACAAAGAGAACACAATATTGCCAGCTAACAAAGCTTGGTATTATTTATGACTATGTGCTATTCAGTGATTTCTTTTTCTTTGTGGGTGTAACTGAATACTTACTAGGTAAGTGACCACAATACTCTAAGTTTATGTTGAAGTCTAAAGTAAAGATCCCAAACGTATATCAATTCTGATTCTGTGAAACGCTCCGGTTAATATACTACACTCATCTGGGAGAAGAAAAATAAGTGTGGAAATGTATTGTCATGTTTTATGGCAAGAAACACGGAGTGTGTCAACAAGTGCTAGACAGGGACCTGGATGCCATATCACTATACCCAAGTTGTTTGTGGTCTGTGTTAAGTAGACTTCCTGCAATAAACAAGGTCACACAGGAACTGAGAAAACTTCTGAAGAAAATGGCTCATTGCTACAAAACCAGGCTGTGGTACAAAACCAGGTTCTTCTTCTCAGTGACTAGGATAAAATGGCAGAGATGATTTGGGGCAGATTTGAGGTGACCTATCTGATGCAAGCATGCTGTCCACGCAGATCGGTGTAAATCTCCATGCTTGACAAATTAGAAATGATAAATGAAAATCCAAATCTATATGTGTAAACTGACAGTTGATCTGGATAAATAACTATTCAGTGTACTGCAAAAAAAAAATGGCAGACTGATCGGTAAAATCATCATAAAGAAGAATATTCAAACTAAATTCCGATTCAACAGATGATTGATTTATTGCTTGATTAAATCATTGATTTATTGCCAAATTAAAGGACTGATAAACCGATAGCCAAAAGACACAGACTATAACAGAACACACTGTGTGAGAGATACAGTCCCTGAGGCACTACTGTGCCAGAGAGGATTCTACTTCACTGCTCTCTGCGTGGCCTTCAATCTTTATGCCGGGCTGAAGGTGGAATTAGTAATGATGATGATGTAAGCCTTTGCAAGGGCACACGTTACCCTGGCCCAGTGCTCAAGCCCCAAAGCTCCCCACAACAGAGTTCAAACAACAAAGGAGCAAAGACTCGCGCTTACAAGAGACTTGTTTCCAATAAAAATATAGACAAAGATTTCTTATAAAGTTACAGTTTAACACAGAAGCACCACTGCATTTATGGACGGCCCTTTCGCGAGTCAGCTGATACTCAGTATGTTCACTCAAAAAACTGCCGTCACATGATAAACCAAAGGAGTGCCAGTGTGACAGCACTGACCTCTGACACTGTAAACACACTGACTGCCATCCTCTGAAAAGGTCTGTGTCCGACACCACTGTCAGTCAAGACTTACATTGGACCATTTTTTTTTTTTTTTTTTTTTTAAAGATTCACTAAATCCTCCATATAAACTTGGCAAACAAATAGTATTTTGAGCAACCTATGGTTCTTGCAAAAATGTCCTGCTTTGATACAAAACTTCAGGAATCTCAAAAGCAATGTCATTATAAATATTTTGAAGTAATTTCTTCTGTGTTTGTGTTCTGCTGTTGTTACAGAATCTTTGTTTTTCACACTCCCATTCTGGGTGGTGCGGAATGATCACTAATCCTGTCATGCAAAATGGAGTCTCTGTTGACTACAACTTCTCCTTTTCCCACAGCTGTGCGTGCGTCTGTGAGAGAAACCCAATCCCCCTCCAATCAGAGGGAAATAAAATGACTTCCCCAAAAAATAACCACACCCACAGTACTTTCCTCCAGTCTCAATGGGTTATTCTTCCTAACCCACTCAAGCCAGCCTTACTATCAGCTCCACTGGCTGAGCTGAAATGCAATCTCCAGGGTTTCTCCTTCAAAATCCATGAAACTCAGGGAAAGCATTTGGTTGGACACATCAAGCATGTTTCCATCAGCCATGTCCAGGTCATACAATTAGGGTGGTTGAGCTCCATCATGGACAAGAACTGAATAACATCTCTGTGGTTTTCAGCTGCTGTGACTAACCAACCAATCACAACCCAAATATTAAACAAGACAAATCACAATATTAAGGAAAACAAGATATGACCATGGTCTGCAGGTAAAGAGATACCTGATCACTACAGTTTTTCAAATGAGAATGCAATCTGTATAAAGAACACACTGTAGCCAAGCTTCAAATCAACCACTGCTTCTGCATTCCTCGTATGCCCTGTGTCCAGATGGTATTTCTTAGCAAAGCGATATGCACTAGAAGACAGTAACCATGATAGTATGTTATGGTGCCAACAGAAAAACCACACAAATGTCAGCGCTATGAAAGACGGACCAATCACATTCCAAGAAAGTGGTCATCTGAGGTCATGTGCCTGTATCACAAGGAGTAAATGAGATTACGAGCGAATATAATTTATCGTTATTAAATTGGATTATTGGCTCACTACTACCAAGTGAGTTAACTTTTAATTCAAAAGGACTACCAAAGTCTGATTGGGAATATAACCCTGCTGTAAGAGAAAAGCGGAATAAGAAAGAAACCTGGACCAACAGTTCAATGGTCCAATCCGAGACTTCCCAACACATTAAATTAGCTGGTCCTATATCACGGGGTTTTCCTGTCATACAAAACTGATTTTTGAGAGGAGACACACAACCAACTGGTACAAATGAGCAAAATCACAACGTTTGATACGTTTTAACGGATAAAGGGATTGTATTATCGTACACACTTCAGAATTCACAGTTTTTCAATATCTTGCTACTCAGCGAATGCAAACAGAAACCGGAAAGTGCATTTAGGCACGGAATTGTGAGCTCGACATTAAATGCCCTCTTATATTACCAAACATTTTGTTTAAATAGAACACCCACTATGACTTCTCGATGAATAGATAAACCAAATACACTTGAAAACACCAACACTAGGCACCATTCCCATGCAGAATTTCGGTCGCGGCAACAATTAGGAAAAGTAACATTATCATTTCGGCTAACGCTTGCTAGATACGGCGGCAGTAAACAGTAAAGCCATCCAGCAAGCAACTTAATTTAGTTAAGTCACCACTAATAGGTTTAGGAGATGACATGATTAGCAAGCAAGAAATTGAGGGCGCAGTCTATTTGCCTGCTAATATTTAAACACGAAGTTCTAGCGCAGTGTAGCGCTAACAAGGAAGAGGAAACTATGGGTCTCCACCCAAACCACGGGCCTGGAAATACAAAACAATGAACAACCTAATATTACTAACACGAATTAGTCATACGTTTAGAATTAAATCGGCTAAAACATGGTCTTTAGCTGGTTAACAACAAAAGCACAAACTAAAGTTTGCTATAGTGACAAGTGGACAAACCCGACAGTAGCCAACAACGCAACAAATTGACATCTGAAAATATGTGATGCATTGTCAATCCACAGTGTCCAAATAGCAAGCTTCTCTGTTAATGTGAGCTGCTAGCTGTTTAAATCAGATTAGCTTAGCTGTTACTCATTATTCGGGATATAAATACAGCGCTATGTAGCCTGTTTAATAGAACCTTGAAACAATCTCGCCTTAACTTTCCTGGCTTGTAGGCTTCACCAAATTTAGATAACAATTGTGTTGTATTGATTTTTGTTTTTCAATAATACAACAAAGCAGGCCCAACATCTTGACAGCTAGTAAGTCTTACTCGGGCCGTACTAGCCAGATCTGCTCATACTAAAGTTGGATAAATCACCTGACAGCAAAAATTTACCCCTTTGCTGCCCAATCAGAGCAACATTCTGACCCATTCTTAGAACTGCAAAGTAGCGACGTTCAATGAGATGCTAGATCAGCAATTGTTCTACATCTTGAGAGAAGAATTATTTTACTGCAGTATCCTGTGAGATTTCTTACTATTCAAAAATGTGTAAGCTATCTCCAGTAAAGCGATAGCTTGCTATATGTTATGTTCTCACCGTAAGTCCGGTCCCCAGAACGATAACATCGTATTCTTCATTCATTTTCCTAACTAGCTATGCGTTTTTATACCCCTTGCAAACAACTCGCTGTAAAGAAAAATGGAGAGCGGCGGTGCTCAGCTGGCGTTGAGACGCTGGAAGGCCACGTCAAGCACCTCAAACACACGCTGGGGGAGGAGCCGTCCGCCCTTTCGCCAATTACAAAACTGGAAATAATGTGTCGAGTTTGTAGCCGTGGTCAGTGTTCATGAAGCGCCTCAGAGACGGAGTTCTGATCTGGGATTAGATTTTCTTTCAGATCGTAACGGATAGGTAAGGAGTTGGTCAAGGAAAACTGATCCTGAGTCAGCACTCTTGCTCCATGACGCTGTATGAATAAAGACAGGCGAAGGGCTGGGACTGACCTCTGAGCTCATTCTCCTGGAAGCGACGCCCTTTACTGAACTCCTCGAAAAAATCCAAGATGAGTTGACAATCATTTATTTGTTTTATTCAGTGAGGCTTTTGAAAAGAGGGAAAATCTGATTCTGTGACGCATTGTACCATCTCATATTGCATTCCCAAACTTGTAGATAATTGGAGATCGGTAACAATGATGATGCAAATCTGTAGACAGAGTATGGGTCTTCGTAAAGTGATTGATTATTCACAATCTGGCGTCATAGGCAGACATATATGAAACAATATTAATTTTACGTTGGATTTAATAAATAACGCTTAACTTAATGATGAAATGCATGGATGTACTTTATTTGTTGTTCATAATGGCAAATCTCAAATTTATACATTACATTTCTGTGTTGCTTATTGTCTTAACTGGTGTCATTATACAAGTTTGCTTCCATGATTTATACTTTAACATACTGTACATTTATACAAGCACGATACATTTAAGCTTGACCATGTTGCCAAATCCATATTGTTTGAGTATAAACCACAATATACAAACAGGATAGCTGGACCCTGTGAACACCTGATTGCTCTGCCATTAGCCACACCACCTCAATGAATATTCATAATGAACTGGAATATTTTTATCAACAACAATTGAAACATTGCAGTTTTAAAAATACAGTGCTGACTGTCTGCTTAGTGCTTGGTCAATGTGGTTTGTGGTTGAGGACTATAAACTTGTGCATGGCAACACTAAGTTACTTGGACATGTTTTTTTTTAAACCCTGCAGAGGTACTGAAGATTCACAGATTTGGAAAACATTTTGTCAAGATATCCTATAAACGAGGTTCCACTGAGTTAGCTGAGCCACACATTTTAAAGATTAATTTATTTTGCTTATATCTACTCAAACATATCATAAAAATTACATATTCAATTTACAGAATTTATCTGTGGCAAAATTTAATTGCAATAATGCAATTAAAATATATTTGCCTCTCAGAAAAAATATCACAGTATCTCAGACCACATATGGAGTGAGACAGCATCAGTCAGCCTAGGAAACTGAACTGTGAAGCAAGCTTCATTTGCATTTGAACTAACAGCCTATGATTTTTCAGGCCTATCACATCTTCATAAGTACACACAACAGTAGAATACTGACTGTGCTCTGCGTTGCCTTGCTGTTTGCCTACTGGTCAAATCTATGCTTGTCCATAAAGACTAAGGACCAGGCTTCTCAAAGCTTTCAGAATATATTAAAGTTTTTGCACATGCAGTTTCAGTGTCATGATTTGTGGCTGGAACAAGCAAGCTACCTCAACCAATCACATGCTCTCTTTGCCTTTCTGCACCAGCATTTTTTACATACTAAATGCTTTAGTAAATCCAGCCTTAAATGTTTTGTTACTTATAGGTGCCAAAACTGTACAGCATCAGTTTCGGTTACGCCACATGACGGCATCAAGTTGTTGCAGTCAGTTGTGTATTAAAGCAACCGCAAAGTCTTTGCTGAGGCACTTCTGAATGGAAATCCTTTTATTAAAGCTGCAGCTCCTGCAGACCTTTCCAGGAAAAAGAACCAGGCACATTCCACCTGAGTCTGGCACATTTCATCTCTCTGCTGCAGGGAAAGCCAAAACATTTGTGTACATCTGATTCATATAACTGCTGATAATTTCCATTTTGACTGAATTTATATCATTCAGATCCATTCCCCTAACCTTTGGTATAGCAGTGTGTGACATCCTAAACTTGTACCAAATTTCTGAATGAGGAATATTTTATTTTTCAGAGGTGTGAACAGTCTGAAAACAGGGCAAATGAAGCAGTCATGTGATCCAACAGCTCAACAAATGTTTCTGGCTAACAGGTGTTAGGCCACATTCTGGGGTGTGGCAGCTGCCGAAGGCCATGAGCACGTCTTGCTTCTTGGCAAGCTGTTTGGCCATCGTCCCAGAGGTGTCCTCTGTGTCCTGGATCCCAAGCCGCAGGAGGGCACACACGGTGTCCGCGTGCTGGCCTCCACTCGCTGTATGGAGAGCTGTGTGAGACGTACAACACGGAGAGAATGATGACAGATTTTTTTCTTTTTTTTTTTGCTAGTTGGTTTACTTGTTGGTATTGCTACTGAACTAGCAAATAACATAATTGCTCGGTGCAGCATGGCTGTGTTGAATAAACACCTTCTTCGTGATTCTTTTTACAACCGTTCTTTTTTACCACTCCAAACCACAGTGAAATTTTTTTTTCATGGGACATGAAATCACGAGGTTTGAACACAGGAACTTTTTTTCCAAATTTCCCAAAGCGTTGTTTTTGTAAAGTAACATTACCTGCTCCCTGGTTACTTTGACTTGATTTTACTTATTTGTTCTTTTTTTAAATTTTGGGATACATCATACATCTAGATTTTCTGTATTTACTTGACCATGGATCCACAGAATGATCCAGGACTTTCTTACAGTTACACTAACCTGTTCTCCCTTTTCTGTCACTTGCTTGAAGATCAGCTCCTAACTCCAGGAGGGTTTTTATTGTATCCGTGTGACCTTCCTATAAAGGCAGGTAACAAGTGAATGTTAACATTAAACATAACAATATAGTTAGCTCTGGTTAGTGTTTCTCTTACAAATATACTCCATGTCACCAATTTATTTGTTTGTGAGGAAATAGCGCCCTCTCCTGGTACGTCAACAGTAATGTCCAATAGCCACTTCCACTAACTCAAACAGAGCAGGATGATGACAACAGAAGCTGTTTCTTTGGAAACAAGGGTTGGGCAGACCTTGGCGGCATAGTGCAAGGCAGTTAGCTGCATGTCTGTGGCTCTCTCATTCACGTCCACACCCAGATCCCTCACAAGGAAGTGCAGTGCCGCTTGCTGGGCGGTGAGGGCGGCCTGGTGGAGGGGCTGAGTTCCGAGACAATCTGCTGCTGATGGAGAGGCCTAAGTAACATACACACAAACACACACACACACATGCACAGTGCTAATTAGTTCAATACATGTGCACTTGACTGACAGGATTATTGCTGTTGCTCTGGATTGTGGGTAATGTAGTTGCCTGCAGACCTGGTGTTTCTCCAGGAGCATTTTTGCGACAGTGATGTGGCCGTTCCTTATAGCGTCCATGAAGGGAGTGACCCCACAGCTGTCTCTGCAGTCTGGCTGGTAACCACATCTGAACGCAGCAAAAGGGATGATATTTAACTAAGCAAAACACGACACACACACAAACACACACATCCATGCATGAGTGTGCAAACACACACATACATATGGATACATACAGATGCATGCACCCATACACACATATATTTCACTTTCAACTTTGTATTTCCATTAGAAATAATTAATTTTAAATCAGCTCAGAAACACAAAAATCAGCTCTTACTCTGATTACATAAAGGTTTCATCCTGCCCATTGCAGCTGCCAGCAAGCTGCCGCTAAATCAGACTCACACTCACTCACCTTCAGCAAATGTCAAGAAAGCTGCCAGCACTAATGCACGAAGGGAAATTTAGCCTATTTTATTTAATGGTTCCAATGCTCGACAGTCCTGAAAACACTATGGCATACATGTGTTCAGCTACCAGTTACAGACTGGCTGTAACAACAAGACGTCACCCAGGGACAAAGTTTTTAAACCAATGGTAAGCAAAACAGAAGCTGCTCACAGAAGTGGTGTTAATAGGCCTGTAGAGGGCAGTCTACTGAAAGAATTAAAACCTAAACCTGACTTTATTAGGTCTGAATGGCACAGGGAAGGGATACTCTAATTGTGGACAGTGAGAATGCCTCAGAGTTAATTAAGATATACATTCAATAAAGAGAATCTAGTTTTATTTTGTACTTACCTGTCCAAGAGAATGCTGACCACATCTTCGCAACCATGCATAGCTAAAAAACAGATTAACAGTACGCTCATCTGAGTGGTTAAGATGCTCTTCTTCAAAGCTAATTTTTTTTTACCACTACCCCCATAGAATAGAATTTGGCACAGATGGCAGGTACACTGATACAGTGCAGATGAAGTTATGAATGAAAGTTCATCTGAACACTACATTTTTTTTATAGTGAACAAAGACCCACACATACAGCAATGTCGTGGAGCTTTCTACCTGCTGTGTGCAATGGAGTTCGGTGGATCTTGCTCTCTGTGCGCCACACGTCAGGACTGGCCAGTAGGAGGTGCTGTATGACGTCAGGGTCACCCTCCCTGCAGGCAATGTGGAAGCAGTTCCACCCGTCCTTGTTCTTCAGCGCTGGATCCGCACCATGGGCCATCAGCTCCCTGATGACCTCAAGATTCCTCCTTGTGCAGGCCATCATAAGAGGTGTCCTATGGCCGTTTAAATGCCGATCAAATATCTGCTAATGTTTAAATGATTGTATCCCTTTATATTGCTTGATAAGCAAATGGAATACATTGTGATAGCTTTCTAATGCTGGCATCACTCTGTCCATAATGCATAGTGCTGACGATCGCAGGAACCGAGTCTCTCATTAGATTTTAAGATGTTGCCCCATTCAGCAAAAAGTTTGTATTTATTAAAACCACACATAAATAAGCTGGGGAAATGAAAAATGCACATGAACTCTTATTCACTTCAGATTATTCATCCATACCTTGACCTACTGATACGTGTTTCTGAATAACTATATATTCTGCAGTTGTCCTATATACACCCAGGATACCGCAAAATTGATTTCACGCAGGGCAGTCGCATCGACAGTGCAGTTGTGCTACCGCTAAATCGCACAAACGTTTTTCTACGACCTTTCTGGCACATTTACACAATTTCATAGCATACCTGTTGTTACCAAAACACGTCCTTCGAGCCGGATTCGAACCAGCGACCTAAGGATGTCTACATTATCCACTACAGTCCTCCGCTCTACCAACTGAGCTATCGAAGGGACATGCCTTCCCTTCGTTCGTAGCTGTACGATCCTGTACAACCTTTAACCATGTTGAGTCATATTCAAAGATAGCCTGTACTATACATAACAGTAACAATGTTGGCTAGATCAACCATAGGGACAAATATTATTTTTAAATAGTTCCAATGTAAAGCACCAAGCCAAATTCCATCAAGCACCCTATACATAGGTACCTAACCATAAACCAAACCCTTCCTTGAAGAAAGATAACTTAAATTTGAAAAATACCAATAAGAGATCTGCAGACTTGATTTCTTTTCCCCCCATCAAAAGTTCTCCTTCGAGCCGGATTCGAACCAGCGACCTAAGGATATCAGCTATACTTCTACAGTCCTCCGCTCTACCAACTGAGCTATCGAAGGGATATGACATAACAGGTCCACTTTGTCTCAGACAACCTATTTATTGCATATAAAGTAAAGTGACATATATTTTGTACATCACCGGTGGGCTAAATGGCTTTAGCTCTTACCAGTCAGCCTTCTTCAAACAGTCAATTTTGGCCCCTTTGGCAATAAGGTAGGACACACACTCTCCCTGGCCCATCGACGCTGCTTCATGTAAAGCCCTCTTGTAATCGCAGTTGTACAGTTCCACGTCCATTTCCATCTCTTCGATCAAAAATGTCAATATCCTTACATGTCCATGCCGGGCTGCGTAATGTAAAAGAGTGTCGCCTGACCTCCCAAAGTGTTTAATCTTGACTCTTTGCCGAAGCTTTTCATTCTCTTGAATTTCTTTCTTGATAAAGTCCAATTGACCGTCCTGGGTGAGTTTCACCAAACGTCTGAATACACTTTCCTCATCCATTTCAACCCGGTGAAACTTACAAATTGTTGCTGGGATAGTGCAGCAAGTTAGTTACCTAAATAAGATGCCTTATTGATTTACCCAGGCGCCGTATCCTGTCCTACACCTTGTCAAAGCTAAGGCGCTGGTATGCTGCCTAAAATTCTACAGACTATGCACACACAGGTCTTTATGGTACTTATTCGGTAGAGAAAAGCTTGCAACTTTGCTAATGTTTGCTATCACTCAAACGTTGCAAACCACTAGTGTCTGTATTCTCGTGTTGACAGGATCCCAGCTGTTCAGAAAAATGGTCGACTAAAGATGGTCGACTAAAGAGTATTCACGAATATAAATTAATTTCTCCGAATAATCTTAAATAAACTGCTGCTTGTCTTGACTCCCCCAGATACACAACTAAAACATAAAACTATCTTCCAATATATTTTATCTTATTTATTCCCGCCTCCTCCCTGTGTTTCATCTGAAGTTAACACAGTGAAAGTGCTCTGTCGTCCAGTAAATGACGTTTAGGCATTGGCCAATTGGAACCAAGATTTTTTTGTAGCGTCGAGCTGAATGTGGTCTGTTGGCGAAAGTTGACGGAAGATTAGTTTGTATTAAAGTTTTGAGGCGTTACAGGGTCCAAAACAAACGAAGAATACAACGGTATGCCTCTCACGAAGAAGCAACGGTAATAAGTTAGTCAAGTGCTGCTACTTTGGCTTCATAACGTTAAACTGATGTTGCAACCCCCTACGTTAATTTATTTTTCATTGTGTAGGAGGTACAACGATACCATCAAACTGGAACACGAAGGATATATATTTGTTCGGCATGTTTAGCTCATGTGAATACCTGTGAGTTCTCGAGGTAAGAAAGCCTGAAAGGTATTACGAGGCGAGGGTGTAATTAATAAATGCTATCACAGTTTCAATTTCAGTTTGAGTGTGCTTTTTCTTGTAGCCATAAATAACGTCAATTTCGGTTAATGAACAGCCAAGTTTGCTCATATAATGTTCATTACCGGGTCTCGACTAATATTTTAAGTCGGCGAACGGTTGCTTGTGATCTGTATCTCCTGATAGGGAGGTCTGAATGCTTGCGCCACAGGAGTTCTGCAGGGCACCGTGACTTGAAAACATGGAAACGGCATCTAGAGGTAACGTTAGTTACACTGGGTTTCCCTTCTCTGACAACTGCGTTCACATATTGTATGTAAAATTCCTTGTTTTTCATGCACATAGTGTTGTCACTGTTCTGAATGGCGACCGGCTACGTGGTCGTAATGTACATAACAACAGATTCTCATCTTTGATCTGTAGGGCCTACCACTGAAATTTGGAACTCTGTCTGACATACTGTAGTTTAAAAGGGTAAACCATCCTTGAGCACATGACGTGTCTGATTAAAAGCAATTAGGATCTCACAATTGGCATACACAGTCCCTCAGGACTGAATTTATAAACCACTGCCTCATGGCTCTGGTTGCGTTGTGCTGTCTGTTGTATGTCCAGTTTGAGTCATACATTTTGCTCTTAACCTGGTTAAGGGTAATGTGTTTGACTTCTGTAGTATTGTAATATAATGAAATGAATCATTCACTGAAACAAACCGCATGCACTGAAGAACTAACAGTCAAAATGGTTTTACACTATACCAACTCTAAATCAATGCGAATGTCTACGAAACAATAATAAAGTAAATTGGAAGGATCAAATAAAATTCTCTGCTTTTGTGGTTTCAGGCAGGGCCAAGCGGAGACACCTGAGTGCCAGTGAGTGTGCTCAACTTGGTCAGAATTTCAGGGGCCCTTTGGCCCAGCCCCTCCCTGTCTCCCACAGTAGCCTGGATCCCAGCCGTGGCCTGTACCCCAGGACCCCTACAAAAAGAAGAAGAGCAGGTAACGGCAAACAGAGCCCTCCAATGGGGACTTAGGGGGGAGGAGTCAAGTGGGTTGCTGCGAATGGAAGCTACAGAGTCAAATGGATGTGCGTTGTTGAAACACTGGGCGCTCATGCTAGAAACAAGGTGATGGCACTTTAAGTGCTAAGGTGATTTTTGAACAAAGAGGGGAATGTACCGTGCAGAGACTGTGCAATAGGTGAAAAACTTTAAACTGAATAGAAAAGCTAGCTTGTCCTGTATCCCATTCAGGATTATTGTTTTGGTGTACACTGGCACAGAAGCTTTCCCTGGAAAGATTTGTTTAGAGGACAGATCCTAAATGGATTCACAGTGTGAAGCTTTTCTAGCCTGTCCTCTAATCTCTCCTCCTGTCTCCTCCTCCCCTTCTCTTTCTTGTCCTTCTCACCTTCTCGTCGTCTCTCTCTTTCCACTTGTGACAGATGAGGATGGTGTTACACAGCAGAATTCTATCACACGGTTCTTCCCTGTAAAGAGCATCCTTCACTCCAGCCCTCAGAAAAAAGTCAAGGAGGAGGGGCCAGATGGAGAGGCGGAGCCTCAAGATATCCCTGATGACCTGCTGGAGGGCCTTACCGACAGCATGTTCATGGATGATGAGGAGATGGCCTGTTGTCCTCCTGTGAAAGAGGAGCAGTTTGCGGGCACTGCTGCTGTGAAGCAGGAGAGCTTTGAGGCAGCTGTGTCTGTGAAGGAGGAGCCTATCAGTCAAGGCGGAGCTGCGCAGTGTAGCAGCTGGGGGTACCAGCCCCCTCAGGATCAGTCCAAAATTGGGCCGATCTGTGTGAAGCTGGAAAAGGTTGAGGATGACGATGATGATGAAGACTACCCTGTGGACCCTCTCCCTGATGCTCACTATGGCCTCTTGGGCAGCAGTGAAGGCCGAGTGGAGCCCCAGGGGCAATTAGGAGACCTGCCAGATGAGATCTTAAGGGTCCTGCTGGGCCTCTTGCCCGCAGAGGACCTGTACAGTCATGTCAGCCTGGTGTGCCATCGCTGGAGGGCCATCGTCAGCGACCCGCTGGTGAGCCTGCCGTGCGCTGTTTAGGGTGGCCCTTACGCTGGGGCTCAGTAACCTGGATGCCATATCCCATCATGTGGCCGTTCTACCTGTACCTGTACCCTCAGGATCTATCTGTGAACTTTTCTTGCTGTCATTGTACCACTCTCCAGATAGAAATATCCTGCTCAAGAACCTGCACCCTGCACCTTGTGGTTTAAAGGCAAATTCAGAGAGAGTGAGATGATTGTGAATTTGCAGACAAGTAGCTCACTATACACAGGTTAGTGACAGTTAGGGGACATGGGAGCAAGGTTTCTTATGCAAAATTAACGTCATTTCTCGATTCAAAAAGGGGAGGGCACAATAAAAATAATTCTAGCCCCTGATTAAAATACCATTATTAACACCCAAGTAGTTGGCGATGTCAATGGGTATTCGGATGCCCACAGTCTGTCTGCACTAGGGAGTACATGAAGTGTTTCCCCTCCAAATCATTGCTGTGTAAACTTGACTTGCTGACTGAAGTGTGAAGAGAAGCTAGAGTGTGTTTCCCTTGATTGACAAAGTACCTTTGAAATTTGCTGTTTCTGCAGTTTGTGCCCTGGAAGAAGCTTTACTATCAGTACCAGAAAGGAGAGAGAAATGCAGTGAAGCAAGTCACGTCCATCCTGACAGACAACAATATCACCCACAAAGAAGACCTCTGTGTGCTCAACATGATCAAGTGAGTCTGTACAGCTGCACAGGAGAACTGGGTGCGGGGGGTTTGCGTATTAAATGTATATTAAATTACTTGTATGATACGTCCATATTGCAAACTCCATATCTCAAAACCGTAGTGACTGCACAAAGACTTGGTGCTACTTTCTGCTGACCTGCACTGCCTCACCTGTGGCCTCACCTTTTTGTCGCTGTGGTTGTGGTGTCAGGTACATGTCCCAGTTCAAGCACAGCAGCAGAGTGGAGCCAGAGGAGGTCCTGCTCTGCATCAGGGCCCATCCTCTGTTCCCCCAGGCCCAAGCCTGCATGAAGCACCGCCTCCCCGAGCTGCCTGAGATCCAGGGGGTACGTACCTCTCAGCGCCACCCTGAGAACCACCCCCCACCAGCTTCACCACCCCCGCCAGCTTCACCACCCCCCCTCCAGCTTCACCACCCCCCGCCAGCTTCACCACCCCCCCTCCAGCTTCACCACCCCCCGCCAGCTTCACCACCCCCCCTCCAGCTTCACCACCCCCCGCCAGCTTCACCACCCCCCGCCAGCTTCACCACCCCCTCCAGCTTCCATCATTTTTTTGGTTATTTTTCAGCAAGTTTTTTAAGGACTTTTTTAATGTATTTTTTTCCGGAATATATTTTTTTTTGTGAATTTAGTCACGGCTGTTTCCCAAGTACTTATTGTAAATATTATGCATTTTCATAATATATGAAATGTTATGTAAATGAAAATGCATAATATTTGTATTTTACTTTTGTGATGTTGAACTCTGGTAGTCACTGGGTAGATACCACCCTGGTTTTATGCATGAATTAAGAAGGTTGTTTATACCAAACAGTATATAAATAAAACATTGAAATTGTCAATGGTCTGTAGGGTCCCAACCCGTGGTCTGCCATGGTGCTGATTTTACTTCTGGCTGACGGGGTGAAGGACGTTCAGAATCTTGTGACCCTTTTGAAGACGTCAGGATGCCTGCAGTCCCCAGGTGGGGTGTCAGAATACCTGTGCTGTGTGGCTGTCCTGCTGCTGGCCATGATGAGGAGTGGCATTAAAATCAGTAACAGGTGAGGCCTTACACAGAGGGGAGGGGCCTGTGACTAAGGGGAGGGGCCTGTAACTAAGGGGAGCATCTTGATCTAGAGAGGGAGGGGCCTGATGTTTGCGGTCGACACCGACTGGAGAGGCCTGAATCAAAAGGAATCAGAGGGGGAGGAGCATGTGATATGCCAGTCTGAGAAACTGGGAGACATCGAATGGTAACTGTAATATATATACACATCCATAGATCCATCAGAATAAAAATGACATCAATATTTGACCTTTCAGTGGCCATAATGAATGGTGGAAATCAGTGGCGGCCGGTGAGTTGGAAACGGGAAGCTCAAACCTCACCTTTAAATCTATTATTAATTTCAACCGGTTCCCGTTAATCCGCCTTGATTACCAATAAACCTAGCGATTCACAGAATAATTAACACTTATCGTGTAAATAGAGTAAATGATTACCAGTGTCATTTAGTGATCGTATTATTTCTCTTTACTGAACTGTTTAAAATTAGCAAAAACCAACACATAATTGTACTTTTCGCTCTCTGCCCGACGTCAGGGATTGTTCATGTCAAATGCGCTTGTCTGATTTGCAAGATTCTGCCGTTTAAATGCTTGCGAAACACCGTGGATTGTCTGAAGCTTGTGTGCTGCAGCGAAAGCTTAAATTGTCTAACAAGGTTGACAATCATCTAAATACGCATTGAAAAACTAATACCTTAATGTGTTTTACATTGTGGCTTTCTTGTGTTACGATTCAAATTTATAAAACGGAAGTAAAGGTATTGAAATCGACCTCAATTTCTGAGAATACACCTTTAGATTACAGAAAACAGGATCTTTTATCTGCATAATGCATCTGTGCTGAGTGCAATGCACAATAAAGTTTAGCACACAGGCCTCAACTAGTTTGCGAAAACAGCAACTCCATCACAAAATGTAATTGATAATCATGTACTCTATTTACGCGATTGGTGATGATTATTCTGCAAATCGCTAGGTTTATTGTTAATCAACGCGGGTTAAACGGGAACAGGTTGAAATTAATGATAGATTTAAAGGTGAGGTTTGAGCTTCCCCTGTTTCCAGCTCACCGACCGCCACTGGTGGAAATGTGGTTATTTAATTTTTGATAATCTCTCATTGATCCTGATTGCTTGTTCTGTGTTTGCATTCCAGGTGCCACTACAACATCTTTTATGTCCTGCATTTGATGGAGAACTCCCGGATTGCAGCACAAAGCGGGTGAGAACACAATGGCAAACTCAAAAAAAACAAAACACTCTTATTCAATTTTAATGAAATGTTAATGACAAATGCTTAATGAATCCCAGTTAAAACAATTTCAGTTTTGTCTCATAAAATGTAATGTGTGAATCTGTGGATTGATGCTCTCCTGTGCGGTTTTGTTCAGGGTGGACATCGAGGTGACCCATGAGCAGCAACAGATCCTCAACCATGACATCCAGCCAGGTCATGTGGTCAAGATCATGGCTTTTGCAGGTGAGTCTGCCACATGGAACTGCCCTGTTATCCTGCCTGTAACTGCCCTGAAACCAGCGGCTCATTTACACCAAAAGCATTGCTTGGGCAGCACAGCTGATGTTCTGCAAAATGACATGACGGAATCTGTCCGTATACTGTATACTATGAACTGATTAGACATTGCTGGGGAGGTCTGCTAATGAATGTATCTGGAGTTATCGCACAGCCTGCAGTGTCTCTCTTTTGTCCTGGTCATCTCTCAGGTACGGGGAAAACGTCCACACTGGTCAAGTACGCCCAGCATCGGCCACATCTTGACTTCCTGTACGTGGCTTTCAACAAGTCCACCGCCACTGAGGCCAGACGTAGTTTCCCCGGAAATGTGGACTGCAAGACAGTCCACTCTTTAGCCTTTGGAGCTATTGGAAGGAAGTAAGTGTCCCAACATGGTCCATTTCCCAAATCAGATTTTTGGTCCGAGGTAATTGTACTGCCACTTGTGTGTCCTGTTATGAGTTTCCCTGACTGGCCACTAGAGGGTACTGTGGGCTGTGAAACAGAGTCCTACGCAGGTCCTGTTTTGTAGACCCACCCCTTCCCCGCCCCCACATTACTTAACACCGTACCTAACCTGCTACCCGACATTAGCACAAGTTTAATGCTGTACCTGACCGACCCGTTTAACATAAAAACTGTGACTGTGACACACTGTAGGTCACAATCAGAAGAAAAAAGAATTATCAAATAAAAAACAGTCTGATCTATTTCACCGACAGCCCAGCCATGCACTACAAATTCCTGACTGCATTCCACACCTGTAAATGACAATGTTGACGTTTTTTCGCCTGTTACATCAAGATTAGCGGTTATTCTGTGGTTTGCCTGCGGGTACCCGACTCAATGCAGGACTCTGCTGTGAAAGCACTCGTGCAATTCACATATAATCTAAGAACAGGAGTGTTAATCAAGGATCAGATTTCCCCCAGATTGTCCACATTCTGTCCTTATCTATTGTTAGCCAAAAATCAAAACATCCGAGCTGAGAATTCTTGCTGATAGGTGCTTTTTTTATGGTTGTAGCCTGAGTCATAAGGACATTACAGAATTTGGTTTTTGGTTCATGAATATTTATGAGAATGCACCAGTCACCCTCTGTATAGTCTTTGATTGGGCCCTTTCATGAGTATTCATAAAGTGGAAGTAACTGGAACATTCCTCCTTCAGTTATGATGAGAAATGGCATTCATATTTAGCCTTTTCTTCTACTTGCCGAAAAGGAAATTGACCCGCATTAGGTCTTGCTATGTTAATTTCAGTCCCTGCTTGCTTATCATCTGGACCAGGGTTGGCCACCCCCGGTTCACAGAATCCCAGGTGAAACAGCCTTGTGTCTGCCCTTCACAGGTACCAGGCGCTAAAGAAGCTCTCCGGCAACATGAGGCCTTTTTCTGTGTCCTGGGTGCTCCCCGACGGCCTGGGTGGCTACGTCAACGCCAAGGTGGTCACGCAGACCATCAAAGCCTTTTTCGCCTCCCCCGATGAGTTCATCAGCATCGACCACGTGCCACAGGAATACAAGAACACCAACGGGCAAATGAAACAGCCCACCCTCATGGAGAAACAGGTATGGCTCCTCTCCGTGGTAATGTACACGTACTTGGTACATTCAAGCCCCTGATCTCCACCATGAGCAGTGACCGCAGTTTCCTTCACAAAGGCCGTCTTCACCTTGATTACCAACCGTTACTGCGATAGGACTGCTTCAGTTCCCCTCCGACACACAAATGAGGCAGTCTACCTGAAAAAGTCGCTTTCACGCTAAAACTGAGTGATATCTCCACTAAACAGTACAACAGTACCAGTAGAAGTTTCTAGTATTTTGAAGGAACAGCGTTGAGACAGGTGCGTCAAATAAAAAACCAGATTGCCCACACCAGTAGCTAACCCTCCAAGTAGCCCAGGGCTGTGGAAGGCAAACTCCAGGTAGACTGACAGCTGGGGCTCCATTGAGGGGTAGGTAGGGAAGAGCTGTACCTGAAGATGTCCTTTCAAAGCAGGGGTGAGCACGGCTGATTGTCCCTCTACCCCAAATGCAGCAGAAAAACAATTCAGCTGTGTACAGTGAAAGGATAATAATAATATAATAATAGTAATAATAATATTAATAATAATAGTAATCTTGAATATGATAATATATTGAAGGGAAGAATGTGTAGGCCAGGGTAGTGGACAGAAATTACTTAAGTCAAATCATTTTTAAATCCCTGGCCCTCGGTCTCTCTTGCAGAGGTTTGCGGATGAAGCCCAGAAGATATGGAGTAAAATGAGGGAGCTAAAACCCACAAAGGAGCATGCATACCACATGACCCATGACGGTAAGCACGGTAAAAATCAACCCTTCTGCATGCTTTGGACTGTGCTTGTGCTAGCCTTGTTACTAATAATATGTCTGTCTCAGAGTAGATGTCTGTGCTACTTATAGTCTACCCAAAACCTGTGTCCTTGCTCTACTGGTTACTTAAAACTGTTTCTGTGCTCCTACAGGATACCTTAAACTCTGGCAGATGCAGAAGCCACGCCTTGACAAATATGACGTCATTTTTGTTGATGAGGCTCAGGACTGCACACCAGGTACCGAACACTTATCATCAAACCTCTTAGCTGAACGGCAGATATTTAAAACCTCTTGTCTCGGGGGTGTCTGGTTGTGGGTGTCGGTTAATTAACTCTGCTTGCTAGGAATTGGTAATAGGCTTATGGAATCCCATCATGACTTTAAAAGCACATACAACTATTGAACACAAACCTTGTACCAGCACTTCACTACATGATTGACAGCAGCATGGTATAGCAGTCTGGTGACTGCATATGTGACTTCATGGTATTTTACGTTTGTGTTGGTACTTTGACATTGTTGGGATACAGTTTTGGAGAGTGGCACAGTGTTTGAGAATGTGTGTTAGAATTGCAAAGGGATGTTGCCGCATCCGTCCAGGGCCAAATGGCGCCTCCTGTTAACAACCTGTTATCTGCCGTCTGCGGAACGTAGGGTTCCCCATCACCATATCTGAGCCATCACATGCTAATGTATCTGCCTTAAACTGTATAAATGTTGACCACTAATTGTAATCATTGAACATTTTGCTCCATGCTTGTGTTCCCGCGGCCGGCTGTGTAAGTAAAGTATCTGTCTTCAACTGCGAGCATGGGATCCGTCTCTTCATTAACAACATGGTTGCTGTACTCATTTTGAGAATTTTATTGTTTACTAACAACATTATTCCCCTGATCGTGGATATGTTACTAGTCCTTGTAAATTTGTTTTAGATAAATAGGTTGTGAAGTCTGTTTTTGGGTAAGGGTAATGTTCTTCCACTGGGACTGTCCCTCCAGCAATCATGGACATTCTGCTGTACCAGCACTGTGGGAAGATCCTGGTGGGAGACCCTCACCAGCAGATTTACACCTTCAGGGGGGCCATCAATGCTCTGCAAGAAGCATCCCACACTCACCTGTATTACCTTACCCAGGTAAACACTCACTCACCAACACTATGCAACCCAGGTACAACACCAGACACTCACCTGTATTACCTTACCCAGGTAAACACTCACTCACCAACACTATGCAACCCAGGTACAATACCAGACACTCACCTGTATTACCTTACCCAGGTAAACACTCACTCACCAACACTATGCAACCCAGGTACAATACCAGACACTCACCTGTATTACCTTACCCAAGTAAACACTCACTCACCAGCACTATGCAACCCAGGTACAATACCAGACACTCATCTGTATTACCTTACCCAGGTAAACACTCACTCACCAACACTATGCAACCCAGGTACAATACCAGACACTCACCTGTATTACCTTACCCAGGTAAACAGTCACTCACCAATACTATGCAACCAAGGTACAATACCAGACACTCACCTGTATTACCTTACCCAGGTAAACAGTCACTCACCAATACTATGCAACCCAGGTACAATACCAGACACTCATCTGTATTACCTTACCCAGGTAAACAGTCACTCACCAATACTATGCAACCCAGGTACAATACCAGACACTCATCTGTATTACCTTACCCAGGTAAACAGTCACTCACCAATACTATGCAACCCAGGTACAATACCAGACACTCACCTGTATTACCTTACCCAAGTAAACACTCACTCACCAGCACTATGCAACCAAGGTACAATACCAGACACTCACCTGTATTACCTTACCCAGGTAAACACTCACTCACCAGCACTATGCAACCAAGGTACAATACCAGACACTCACCTGTATTACCTTACCTAGGTGAACACTCACTCACCAGCACTATGCAACCAAGGTACAATACCAGACACTCACCTGTATTACCTTACCTAGGTAACACCACACATCCTCTAGCATTTCCTCTCCCAGGTAAAGCATACACATACAAGCCTGTATTATCTCAGCCAGATAAAATCACACACTCACCTGTACTACCCCGCCCAGGTAAAACCTCATACCCACCTATACTACCACACCCAGGTAAAACCACACACCCACCTGGACTACCTGTCCCAAGTAAAGCTGCACACTCAACCGTACAGCCTTACCTCACACCCAATGCACCCTATGAAATAAATGTCTTAAACTGCTGTTTTTACAATGTACTGCTTTTTAAACATGTCACAGTATGATCTGTGCAATTCATATATATTAGTGTTTGATAAACGTAACACACTGGTTCATTTTTAAGAGTTTCAGGTTTGGTCCTGAAATTGCTTACGTTGGAGCGACGATATTGTGCGTTTGCAAAGGAGTGAAGAAGATGCTGGTTGGTGCAAATCATGAAGGTAATGAATCAGGAACTTGTGTATGTTTCTGTAGTCACATATCAGAGAGTGTAAAGTTACAGTGTTTGTCTGAGATAAGGAAGGTGGTTATATACCATATCTCAGTGATTAAGAAAGTCCATTGATAGAAATGTTGGAATATATGGATATAATGGTATGGATATGTTTTCGTGTTGAATGACCTGTGTGTGTGTGTGTGTGTGTGTGTGTGTGTATGTAGTATTGCTGTAAATCTGCAGCAGTAATTTTCTGTGCAGTAATGTTTATTGTACGTTGGGACAGGCAGCGTGAGAGGAGAGGAGAGAGCCCCAAACGAGCCCATATTTGGGTCTGAGCATGTGAGGGGTCAGAGAGAGGGCACGGTGGCCATCCTCTCCCGCTGCAACGTGACCGTGTTTGACCAGGCCGTCAAGCTTACCTCCGGCAGCAGCCTTCCCAAAATTCACATCGTTGGCGTGAGTCCTGGTCCAACTCCATACATGTCTGGAAAACATGGATTTGTTTTTTTTTTTTTTTTTTTGGTATTTCCCTGCAAATGTTTTTGTTGGGAAATCCCTTTACATCATTTCTGAGGGTGGGTCATGTTGATTTCTTAATCGAGTGATTTGTATTTGTGTGTATTTCAGGGTGTCGACCACTTTGGTCTGAATAAAATCTTGGACATCTGGGTGCTAATGCAGCCAGAAAATGAGCGGAAAGCGAGTAAGTAGCATAATGTAATGGCTAATATTTTCACTCTCCAGTTCCCTGGGAGCGCCCCATGCTTGCTCTTATTCCCTCTCTCACTGTGAGACTCTAAATCTAAACCACAGCTGCACTGCACCGATGGCCAAAGGCATTTTTCTGATGTCAGGTGACATGCCTGTCATGCCTTGTGGGACTTTCGCACAGAGAGCGCAGAAGCTTGCGTTTTGCCTGTGGCTGTTTTCAGTGGGGAGAACAAGGTGGAGGCACTGGAGCTGTAGACACAGTAATGATTTTCCGAAATTCCAATTATTTAAACCGTCACTGATGTAGTCAGGGAGGTCGATGAGAGTGATGAATTGAAAGGATGAAATATCTAAAAAGATCAGAGATGGCAGGCAGTCTACCAGCTGAAAAGTCTGGGAATCTGCATATCCCTGTAATAACAAGTGCATACATGTGCCAAAATCCTGTCAGAATTACAAAATACCTGCTGGTTACCAAGTTGCCCGTGGAAGTTGTATTCCATGCTGCAATAAGGTTATCACTTCTGAACATATCTACATGTCTTTGTCTAGTCTGTTTTAGTAAACATGTTATTTCATAATTATATTAATTTAAATATGTATACCATATTTTCTTAGGGGCTACTGTGCTGTTATTTCGGTTAATTTATCCACAATAATGACAATAATAATTAATTATTTATTTTTAGGGAACTATGGGTGAAGTTTTTAACCTCTGTAATGCTAATCTAGTGGTTTGTATTGACTTCTTCCACTGGGATAGAAAACCTGACTATCGGAGACTACTTCATTAGAAGTTTCTGCAGGGAGAAAATGGGGGGCTACGCAGGGCTGAAGAAATACGCCATCCACTCGGAGGAGCGTGAGCTGGAGGGCAAGCTGGCCGTGGTGGAGAAATACAGCCACCGCATCCCCGAGCTGGTGGAGCGCATAACCAGCTGTGCTGTGAGCACTGCGCAGAGCGCAGGTTAGACACTGCATACATGCTCCTGCTGCACAGATCAGACAACACACTATACACACCAGTGCTAAGCAACCTGGGTCCCTGTGTGCCAGACATGTTTCCATTCCCCATCCATACTCTTGATCACTGTTCTAGCACCATGTGCCTGAGCCTGTATACTGAGTGTTGAAACTCATCCTCCACCTCACCTGTATTCATTCAGCCTAATAATTCATGAGGTTACGTTGTAAGGGAGAAACGGATTACACCCTTACTGCACAGCTTTTGTTACACTTGTGTGATTTTGCAGGTTTTGTTTGTCAATCTTATCCCCCTTTCTCAGATTACATTTTGGGCACTGTCCATAAATCCAAAGGACTGGAGTTTGACAGGGTCATTGTCACGGACGACTTCACCAAAATCCCCTGCGCTCGACACAACCTGCACAGACTGTCCGGCTTTGCCACAGGTGAGGCCGACGATAGGCTCACACCGCTCTGCAGGACCTTACCAGTGAGACGGGGTTTGTGCTGAAATGACTGCTTAGCTGGGAGGGGCCAACTAAATGTTAACCCTGTTGGTCTGTAGCTTGGGAAAGTATTTAAGTATTTTTCTGCTTTCATATGCTCAATACTTATTTGACATGTTGTGATATTTTTATGAATTGTGTCCTTGCTTAATTTGTGGAAAATTAAAGTTGGCTTTAAGTTTCCAATGGCTTTGAACACAGTTTTGTACTTATGTGAAATGATTGTTCAGTTTCCAGTGAAACAGAAAATGAGATTTTTTTCTCAGTGTTTAGAACTAATAAACTGCAGTATGGAACACGAGTACTATTGAATTACAGTACTATTATATTGAAGCCTGTGTACAATGGTAATATCATTTCATGAGACCCCTAGTAATTACAGATTATCTATGAAGCACAGTGAAGTTCAGCTTCATTTGATCAGTAGAGCTGTCAGCCAGTTGCTTCTTTATATAGATATAGACTAGCATTACCTCAAATTTTACAACAGCAGCAAATGTTGTGAAACTACTTGTCAGTAATGCTTGTCCCCCATAATGGTTTGCTTCCTGACCCACAATGCTCTGCTGCTTTTCCAGCAAATGTCCCAGACGACGAGTGGAACCTGCTGTACGTTGCTGTGACCCGTGCCAAAAAGCAGCTGGTGATCACCAAAACTATTGCAAACATTCTGACCCTGGCTGGGGTGAGAATGCATTCTTCTGATTCATTTGGCCGCAGGAGTGAGCATTCCTACTTAGTAAAGTATCTGAAAGTGAGGAAGCAGGTGCTATGTGTCCTTTGTCAGTTAAGGTTTATGTCTAAAGGGTTATACACCCAAATGTCCATGCTAACTATACATGTACAACTCAGCAGATACCATATTAAAACAATACTTCATGTTTCCAACATGGGCTTCAAAGAAATATGTACAAAGACGGTCATAGAAAACCACCAATTATTTAATAATCCACCAATATTTTTTTTTGAATGTCATTTTAGAGTTTTTCCACATGCAGACATGAGAATAGTCTTTAGTCATTCATGAACTTGTATAACATAAATTATTGGCCTAACCAGATAATAAAAATTAAAGTCATGAAATCCAGGAACGGATACATCTGTCATTTTCACTCCTACACAAAGCTACTCCATTAGAAGAGTTTTGGCCTATCGGGGGTGGGGGGGTGAGGGAGTGGTTGTACATGTTCTTTACTTCCAGTTTAGTAGCCTCTCACCTTTTTTAGGAGTATTTCCTGCGACCAGAGCTCACCAGCACCCTGGTCAGAGATGGACAGCCACCTAGCTGCTCTGTTCGGGAGTGTCACAACCATATCAGGGAAGACTCCGCCCTCACCTTGTGCAAGATGTCCATAAAATACGTAAGTGAGGCTAACAAGAGTCATTTCAGTATGAAGCTATACACCTGTCTTGGCACTGTAACTCTGTGTGGATAAAGGCATCTGCTAAGATCCCTACAATGTTTAAAACTTTACATTCAAATGCATGAGAATTCATCAAGAATTTCCAGTGTGCGCAAGTAGAGACTTGCTTCCTGTTTGCCCAAGTAGGTACTATGTGTTTAACGCTGTATGTGTGGTGTGTGTGTGTGTGCTCGTGTTACAGAGTGAGTCAGCAGAGGCAGGTGGACCTCTGTGTATGACCTGTGTGGAGCAGCGTGTGGGACACTCTGCCTATCTGATCGCCCCACCTGATCAGGTGAAGGCCACACCCTACACAGAGGAGCGTGTGGATTTGCCAGTCAATATAGCCATGCTCATGGCACTGCTCTGAGCTCACCTGTACAGGTAAAGCCAGCTTTCCAGGACCTGCCAGGCTGTATAGCCATGTTGATGGCGGTACTTTGAGCTCACCTGTACAGGTAAAGCTGGCTTTCCAGGACCTGCCAGGCAGTGTAGTCATGCTCATGGCACTGCTCTGAACTCAGCAGTGAAAGCCAGCTTTCCCGAGGACCTACCTGGCAGTATACCCATGCTGAGGTTACTGTTCTGAGCTCACCTGTACAGGTAAAGCCAGCTGTCTTTTACTTCCCAGCCATGGTGGTTGTGACCTGTATACATACATGAGCATGCTTATTTATCCCTGTGAGATTTCTTTTGTATAAAATTGTGAATAATGTTTGTACAAAATATATTTTCAGTGTATATTTTTTGTATTCCCAATGTGGATTTGAATAACAGAACCAAGAGTGAGCCCAGTCGTTTTAAAATTCCTCAGTCTGTCTGCAGTCTGCCGAGAAGAGGAGGCCAGTCCTGCCTCTGTAAAGCTGCAGGCTCTGCCAGGTTTCCATATTTTAAAAAAAGTCATTGGTTACGCAGTCATTTGTCATGGGTCTGTATGGTTTGCCAGTTTTAAGATGAAGAGAAAAGCAGTTGACTGCCCCTGGCTGTCCTGAAGCAGGGATAACCATAGCTTTGGCTGAGTAAAGCACACACACGTCCTGCTTCTCTGCGTCAGTGTTGGATGTGTAGCATCCCAGTCCTTCTCATTAAATGCTGGCTGTATCGTTCACTGACTCAAAACATGCTGTGAAGCACCCCATGTGTGCGCTCTCATCTTCATTGCATATGACACCATCTGCAGTGAGGCGCCACCCGGCACCTCACGGTGGACATTTCTCAGAGGGAATCAACACAGACAGAAAAAAAAACTCATTCAATCCAATGTTGGAAAAAAACTGGGAAACAAGAGCCTATCATTAAGGTTTCATTAAAAAAAATACAAAATAAACTTCAGCCTGGATTGGTTGAACTGATTGCTTGGTGAAAACTGCCGAGGAGTCCCAGAAAAATATGATCATTAGATCTTCTTCACATATAACTATGTGTGGTTTTTTCCTTTACTGGCGGCATTCATTCTGAAAAATACGCACTTACCATACACTCACAAGTACATTTAAAACAGCAGATGTCTATGTTAGCATTCTGAATGCTTCTGAATGTTAACTGCGGCACGTACCTGTATATTTTTTACACTCGTGGTCCGGTGATCAGGAATTCGGTTCTGCCTCTGCTTTGTGTCTTTGGCATTGCTACACTATTTTGATAATTCTGAGATGTACGGGGACAGGTTCAGGTATTTTGTGCATGTTGTGGCAGGAGTGGCCAGTAAGGTTAGTAGGAAAAACGTGTATTTTCCCACATTCCACACGGCGTGCTCTTGCCTGGTGCTGTGCAGTAATTATTTTATGTGCCTCTCAAAGCCATATTTCAGTGTCTTCCAGGAAAAATAGTCTTTCATTTTTCCAGTTTTGTGCGATCTCTGTGGCTGCTATGGGGGGGTTTAGACTGTAAGGCGTACTGACTCTCCCTGAATTGGACGAGGTTGCAGTTTGAAATCCCATGTGTGGGATTTTAAACTGCACTTGTACACTTGACCAAAGTGCTTTACCCATATCACCTTTGGGAAATTCTCAGCTGTGTAAGTGTATTTTTGGGTGAAAATCTGTATGGAATTTTCCCCCCACAGGATACCAAAACAAATGTGACATAATAGCTGAAAGAGCAAAGCTGATGTTCGGATGTGAATCAATGCCAACAGGAAGAGTCTGTTTCTCTTTGTTAGCACTGGAGCAGCTGCGTGGAGTCTCCCCAACATGTTTGTCTTTTCACATTTTTTGCTTTGTAGTGGTTGCATTCCAGCGTTTTTACTCCCACAGTTCCCCTGCCCTATTCTAACCTTTCCTCCAGTAGCATTTCACACTGAACGTGGCTGGGAAGTTAACTGGAGTTGTTTATTGCAATTCACATCATCAGCATCTACAATACATTCTTCACTGGTCATTTTGTTTGACTGGGATGTATCGGTCATTGTCTTGGATGCGATATACTTCGATGGGAGCCATGGCAATCTCTTCTCCTTGTGCTGCTGATTGAAATCCTAACCACCTAAAAAAAAAAAGAGTGAGAAAAATGTCTTGCAGTGCAGGAAACATAAAATCACCTAATATCTGCTTATCTTATTCTGTCTGCAACACAAAGTGTAACCACACCCCTGTAGCCAATGACAGCTAGTGAGAGAAATGGTGCCAGCTAACAAGACAGAGAGCGTAAACTGGGAAAGGGAGTAATAGCTAATTGCTATGGGAGTTACAGTACTGAAGTGGGACTTGGTCTAAAGAAAGAAAACACCCTTTAGGGAGGCTAGTACCATGTGTCTGTCTTGTGCTGGCTTTTATTCAGAATTCTATCTTTGTGCTCTATGGCTGCCCTGAAATTATGCTGAGCACAAGTTATACTGACATTACAGTTGGGGAGAATGCAATTTCAGCACCTTGTTTCCCCCATTTTGTTTGTTTTTGTTTTTTAATCATGATAACTGGTGATTTCCTGTGCTGAATTGTAGCAGTTTCTAGCAGTGCTGTGAATTACAATGACTGAAAAATCAACAGGGAATTTTTTTTTCTGAATCGGGAAACGGTACTACCTCACATGACGGAGAGAAACACCAAAAATTTCTTACCTTCTATTTTTTAGCTTTAGTGCTACTGTCGCTATCACTGCAATGCAAAAAATCACTCCAACAACACTGCCTACACCTGGAAGACCACACGGAAAACACAACAGTCATTTCTATGGCATACTCTACATGACAAGACACTCAATTGCTCAATCACCCTGTAATTTGTGGTTGGCAAATGGAATCAAATAGACATGTGACAAACATGCAACAATGTAACAACTTTAATGAGGTATTCTCACTGTAGTAAGTTATATTGTCCTCAATGTTTATTTGCAGCAATAGCCATGATGATAGATTAATTGGCTGAATTACAAGTATGCCAAATGTCAACAGGGTGTGCCGCTTAAAGCAAACTTTTCAGTTGGAAACACTGGCTTCGTTGTCTTGGAGGAACACATGAAGATTCAATCCATGTTCTATCCTTATTTGCTCTTGTGAAACTGTGATTTGTTTTAACCGAGGCTGTTTATTTTCTCCTTAGATAGTTGGTAGGGGAGTCCTAATCTATTCGATCACCTTTGTCACTTGGGACTTTACCCCTCTCTAGGGTTATCTTTGCACTTTTTGTACCATTCTTATGCACTTTGCCTTGTAAGTCGCTCTGGATAAGAGCATCAAACAAATGTCATTAATGTAATGTAAAATGTAATGCATGTTAGTCGCCCACATGGGTGTCGATCTAGCAGGTACCGCTACAATTAGCATTATAAAAAGGCGTTTACATGTTTTCATGTTAGTTCTGAGGGCAGAAGCACCTTGACAGGTCAATCAACAGGATCCCAGTCGAGCACTGTGTCTCTGAACTCTAGGCCTGTGCTTCCCTCCTATAAGGTATTTTTGCACTTTGTCTTTATGTATTTTTGCACTTTGTCACCCGCCCTGCTGTGTTTACCACTCCAGACTGACCCCTGGCTGCTACTCTCAGTGCACAGCCCTACCATAGGCCTCAGGTGTACCACCCTACCCCCATCACACAAGACAAGCCTGTGTACATTGTGCATTTCAACAGATTTTGAGTATGAATGATTCAAATAATCACTGTTTGACATGAAACTTTCATTCAGTTAGCCACTCAAGTATTCAAGCATAAGATATTTGAGATATTTTTGAAAAGTTCCATTGAATGAAACCGTCTCGAAGACTCAAACTGTACAGTTGTGCCTATTGTTGGTGTAGCGTTTTGTCTGACAGCAGTGGTAAACTGGCTAAACTCCTCAATCTCATCTCCCTGTAGTAATCTCTCCATGCCAGCTGGTTCACCTGCAGGTTTGTGGACTGAGTATCTGTTGACTTGGCATTCCTGCTGTGGTAAAGACAGAGATTGGAAATGGGAGGAGTCAGGAAGTTCATCTAGATTCTGGAGGAGAGGATTAAATGGGTGGGGCTGATAACATAGTTGAGTGTAGGTCGAAAGAATATGTAGCCATAGGAATGCGAAGTCAGCGTATGTTCAGTTCCCAAACCGCTTTTAAAATTGCAACCCAGGTGCACTGCTGGCTTTTGTAGCATGCCTTAATTCACCTCAATTCTGCCGTGGGCACCAGTTTTGCAATGCCTCTTGATAATGAAGATAGAGATCTCAGTCACTCAGTGAAGCAGTCACACTCTGTTCTTTTCTTACTGCGATACATACCAATCGACACATTCCTCCTGTGTGACATTTTGTCATGTAGTCCTTCAATATTTTCGGTTCCTAGAGAAGTGAAAGAGACATGCTCATCATAGCCACAGTTGGGAATGCAGAGAAAAGCAAGCATGTGAATGGTTGCAGAATGCAACTCTGAATTGTTCTTTTATCACTGCAAAATCTTGCGAGGCCATCTACAGAATCTCACAATTTGTACAGGTTCATAAGGGGCCAATGTACACAACATATTCACTAACACATGGAAGTCCAGCTCTGGTTCTGGAAGGCTGCCATGTCTGCAGGGTTTTATGGGTTCCTTTCAATCAGCAGTTAATTTTGACCTTGGAAACTTCCAAGGTGGACAAACCAGTGTCTTACATAGGAAGTCATGTTCTGAAGCACACCAAGAACCAGCGGACACACCGGCCCCCCAGAACTGGACCCTGACCCCCTAGCTACTTTATAGCTTATAACGTATAGCTTTCTATTAGCTGATGTACACATTATACATCTTCATACATCTTTTTAAAGACCCTGTAGTCTAATAAAAGTATAGGTTCTGGCAACTCCCAGTAGACTTCTGGTGATATCATGATACTATAAGTAATACAGCTCTATTAAGACCCTAACAGACATCACTGAATCTATTATATGCCCAGCTGAATGACCACTACCTACAAGCTCTGGTGTAAACCTGAAACGTTCTTGGATGTTGGAAACCTTAAAACCGCCCGATGGACAAAGCAAAAGTGGCTTTCAGGAATGATGCTGAGTGTAAAGCGGCAAGAGCAGCCCCCCTGTGCAGTGCGGTTTCCACTATTTTGCAGCTTGTCCCAACAGAGGAAACTCTCCTGGGTACACTGGGAAGCGTTAGTGTTAACATCTGGTTGAAGCTGTAGTGTGATCATAGACGGCCCAGTTAGTATTGTGCACGGTTACATGTTCAGTGTGGTTATTTTGGGATTGTATTGAGCATCCCTACATTAGTTTGCAAAATAGTGGGAAGAGGCCATGCAGATATCTTACTTTATGTAATAGGGTGATTTGCTAAAAACCTAAAAGTAATTGCATGTATATGAGCTACAAAGGAGGTAATTAGCTGACATGGTCGAGCCAACACTCAGAATACAAAAAACGCATACACCATGAACAGTAAGAATAAATACATTTTCAATCATGTTAGTCATGTTACAGAACTCAAGAGCGACTTGTATATGCATCAAGCAAGCAATGCAGTGTCTACTATAACAAACACTGAATAACAAAACAAGTGCAAACTTTTTTTTTGTAAAAAGCAAAATGTGATTTCACTTGACACTAATGGTGCGAGGGAAAAGTTGTAACGATAGTTATGATCGTTTCAGTCCTGATAAACGCCTTACCCCTTGCAGTCATTCTGAGAGATCTCTGGTGTAACTGTTCATAGCAAGCCACCAGCTAACTCAGTGTAACAATAGGTTGGGAGGCCCCTCCCTTGGCTGGAGCCATTTGCATGTGGGCTCTTAGCTGATCACCCACAAAGAGTGAAATTTTAAGTCATACTTTGGGTGTACATAAAAACACACCTCTCATTTTGGGTCACAGTTAATCAACCCCTTTATGTAGTATAATGTAATGTGTAGCAATAGCTGGTTTGCTGGATGTATTTAGGTAGTTGAATACCATGTCAGAAGTGATGTTTCCTTCTATTTGTTATAAGTGTGATGCATTAAATACCTGTGGGTCATACATTTTTTCACATCCGATTATGATACGCTAAATACAACTGTATTTTATGCCCATATGACTACATTCCACTAAAATAATGGAAAATATTTAATTGGGAAAAAACAATGGTTTGAGAAGTAGAACAGAATAAAACTCATAATTTATCACAACCGAAAACGAGAAAATACTACATTTCATATTTCACTAGCACTATGACAGGTGAACAGAGCAATCTGTCAGAGGTATGCTTAAATGTGGAAGCTATTTAAATTCCTCCTAAAGACCAAAATACCACATTAATTTAGAGGTGACCACAATGAAATTCCAATAACTTGTAAATCTATTCAAATGGTCTAGACTTTTCACTGAAATCATGACATCTCAGTGTACCTCCCATCCATTTTTGGAAATTTTGTTCATTTTATTCATGACTTCTTTCACTGTCTACCAGTACTAGCAACCATGACCTACATATTTTTTTGTTTTATTTTTTATTTTTCTTCCACTTTATTTGATGGCTGTGGTGGGGGGCAGATGGGTGGTGTGGGGGGCATGCAGCCAGGGGCCCAGGCCAAATTTGAGCCTGGTTCACTGTGATTGGGCCTTGGTCTTACGTGGCATGCGCTCTATTGGATGGGCTACCGGGGCGTGCCAACTGTGACCTCTAAATCGTTAACTTCTTCCACGATGTACTCGTTTGAGTATATCCTGCTCAAGCTCATTCCGCACCCCTGAAGCTCAGGCTAACCCATTGTGCTTTGCGACAGAATAACCGTTGTGCATTAGTGCATCATGCAGTGATGATGGGCAAAGCTGATTGGATGAAGGGCTGGAAGAGGGAAATGGGGAGGGACCGTCCTCTGGGCAGCACAGTGTGATAGAGGCTTTGGGCACACTTTTACCTCAGGGCAAAATCCACTCTTCTCTGTTACAGAAACCATTACTGTGTCACACATTCTGTTCCCTCACTTTTCTATCGCTGTAACAGGTATAACACTTGGACATATTTCTCTCTCTCTCTCTCGTTCTCTCTCTCAGCTCAGTATGATTAAATCCCAGTTACCTTCACAGGCATGGCAAACATTAGGTATTGTGCACTAAAGCACAGTTAGCATAATGCTAATGCATGCATTTAGAGATAAAACTACAATGAATGATAGTAATGCAATGATGATCTCTTTTCAATTTCTCTGTCTTTTTCCCTGACTCCTGTCTGCTGCCAGAAAGCAGGGGATGTTTTACCAGTTTCTGTAGCCAGAGGGAAGGACTGCACTGCGGAGATGGATGTCTTCTGGCTGGAGGTGCTTACTTTGGGGAAACTTTGAGATGTTGTGTGGGTTAGTTTTGAGGAAGTGGGTGGGGTTGTGGGTGTTTGTACAGAGGAAGTGGGTGACATTGTGAGGGCAACATTAGAGGAAGTGGGTGACATTTTGAGGGCCTCATTAGAGGAAGTGGGTAACATTTTGAGGGCCACATTAGAGGAAGTGGGTGTGATTTTGAGGGCCACATTAGAGGAAGTGGGTGAAATTTTGAGGGCCACATTAGAGGAAGTGGGTGAAATTTTGAGGGCCACATTAGAGGAAGTGGGTAACATTTTAAGGGCCACATTAGAGGAAGTGGGTAACATTTTGAGGGCCACATTAGAGGAAGTGGGTGACATTGTGAGGGCCACATTAGAGGAAGTGGGTGACATTGTGATGGTGAGCTTAGAGGAAGTTGGTGACATTGTGGGGTTTAGTTTTGAGGAAGTGGGGGATAAATGATAGGAAACCGGTGATAGTGTGAGAGCTTGTTTTGTGGACATAGGTGATGTAGTGGGAATGGGATTGGGGATTGTGGCCTCTGGAGGTGACAAGTTGGTGTTCCCTGTTGCAACAGGGGTCGTCCCAGCTCTTGGCTCCTCTTCCGTGGTTACGGTGACTGTGGTTACTGACATCGTGGTTGTCATTTTGGTTGCTTTGGGCTCTAATGCTGTTGTCGTAGATTGCTCTGCTGATCCTGTCTCGTTCGATGAGATAAGACACACATGCACAGAGGGAAGAATCAGGGAAAAAGAGCAGAAGGAAGAGAGTCACAGGCTTCCAGTCTTTTCATTCTGCCACACTCTCTGTGCTATCCAAAATGTCAGATTGGATTAGGGTCACACAAACATCCCACACATGTCTTTTATATGTTATTTAGGACTAATTTCTTTAAGGGCATATGCTATTCAGGTTTAGATTGAACAGAGCACATTCTGAAGGACATTTTTTGCTTGTTTCCATATATATAAAAGAATAAAAAAATTGTTTTCGACTGATTTCCATATGCCTTTAAAGAGACAATATGTGTTTCATTGAGAATTATGATTTCATTGCACCCAGCCAGTGTCCTTCGCAAAGGGATATATATGATCTCTCTGGAAGAGAGACAAGAAAAAAAATCAATGATTTGGGGAAAGTTCAGTTTGGAGGTTTTCTTATTTGCCCTCGGACTATACGGCTATGATATGTTGACTTTAATATGTTTGGGGTCCGTAGCACTGAGGGATGATCTCTTATCTAATCAATTTTTCATGAACCCTGAGATAAAGACATGTGGTCCAACAGACCCTGTAGCCTCTTTTATGCAATATCTATTTGGCAAAACGCTAAAACAAAAACACTGTTCTTGAGAAAAGTGGGTAGCATCAAATGATTAAGCTCAATACCCATTTTTAAACTTAGATCCAGCCAGACAATCTAAGAATTCAGAAACTATTTTGCTGTAGAGCGCTAGTTTTTGCCATGTTTTAGTGTCTGCTCTTCTCTTGTTCCAGGAAAAGGTTTTCTGTCCTTTGTCCTTAGTGTTTTATCCTTAAGGAGAAGCAAGCAACTCCGCTGGAAAGATTTTTTGTTTTTTCAGATCAAGTAATAAGATGCGATAGATGAAAATTAAGCCTATGACGTCGGAGGATGACGTAGTCAGCATACCCTCAGGCGTCCAGCATGGCCAGTGAGGGCGCTATAGCGATGAGACCAACGAACATTGCCGACTTATACCCTATCATCCCTGGCAAGGCTGGACCAATTGTGCCTCTGCAATGTGGACCTCCGGCCATAGCCCCTGATCTCAGGACTCCCAAGCTAACGCCTTACCCTGTGAGCCACCCAGCGGCCCCCAGGAGTATGTTTCTAACTGAGAGAGGGCTATGCTTTGGAACAGTTAGCCAGATCATACAGTAGAGGCAGATCAACTTCAAGTTCAGGTAAGATGTTCAAATTCAGGCTTGATGGTGTGCCGAATACTCTCCAGACTATAGGCTAATGTTGATCCACGATTGGTGAAATGGCCTGTTCTCTTTACTATGTATTCCCATCTTCCCATAAAGGCATTTAGCAGTCTACACACTTTATTTGTTTCATACATCATCTGTCCTAATAACTTATAGTAGTAGGTGAGACTGTAGGGAGGCCGAATTGCACATACCACATCATGCCCTGGGTGACCAGTGTGCAGTACCTGGCCCCGCCCCCTGAACTGTTATTCCTGTTATCTATAGCCTGCAATCCTATCCCTGGCCCCACCCCCTAAACTGTTATTCCTGTTATCTATAGCCTGTACTCCAAACCCTGGCCCCACCCCCTAAACTGTTATTCCTGTTATCTATAGCCTGTACTCCAAACCCTGGCCCCCCCCTGAACTGTTATTCCTGTTATCTATAGCCTGTACTCCAAACCCTGGCCCCGCCCCCTGAACTGTTATTCCTGTTATCTATAGCCTGTACTCCAAACCCTGGCCCCGCCCCCTGAACTGTTATTCCTGTTATCTATAGCCTGTACTCCAAACCCTGGCCCCACCCCCTAAACTGTTATTCCTGTTATCTATAGCCTGTACTCCAAACCCTGGCCCCACCCCTAAACTGTTATTCCTGTTATCTATAGCCTGTACTCCAAACCCTGGCCCCGCCCCCTGAACTGTTATTCCTGTTATCTATAGCCTGTACTCCAAACCCTGGCCCCGCCCCCTGAACTGTTATTCCTGTTATCTATAGCCTGTACTCCAAACCCTGGCCCCGCCCCTGAACTGTTATTCCTGTTATCTATAGCCTGTACTCCAAACCCTTGCCCCGCCCCCCTGAACTGTTATTCCTGTTATCTATAGCCTGTACTCCAAACCCTGGCCCCGCCCCTGAACTGTTATTCCTGTTATCTATAGCCTGTACTCCAAACCCTGGCCCCGCCCCCTGAACTGTTATTCCTGTTATCTATAGCCTGTACTCCAAACCCTGGCCCCGCCCCCTGAACTGTTATTCCTGTTATCTATAGCCTGTACTCCAAACCCTTGCCCCGCCCCCTGAACTGTTATTCCTGTTATCTATAGCCTGTACTCCAAACCCTGGCCCCGCCCCCTGAACTGTTATTCCTGTTATCTATAGCCTGTACTCCAAACCCTGGCCCCACCCCCTAAACTGTTATTCCTGTTATCTATAGCCTGTACTCCTATCCCTGGCCCCACCCCCTAAACTGTTATCTCTCTTAGCCTGTACTATAGCCTGCACTCTACTGCTGTATACAATAAGATAAAATCCTAGGATTAACAGACTCACTGCTCCCCAAAAAAGCATAAATAAATAAATAAGCAAATTACTTATTTATGAAAATACTGGAGCAAACAAACATAATGGCTGCTCATGGGAAACGGCCTGAAGACTGGATTGAACAAGAAATGAGGGAGTCCAGGTCAGTGGAGGTGGATGATACTGAAGTCAGTTCACAGGGGTTTTTTTGGGTTGCCCTCACCCTTGTTTGTCTGGCTTGCTTAAACACCATATACACACTAGATCAGCTCATCACCCTTTTGTGGCTGTGTCTCATGTTAAAAACAGATAATATGCATTGTTTATGGTCTATTCCCCTACAAATTCAAGTGCAGAATTTTAAACAAACCTATTCGCTTTAAGAACATCCCTCTCTGTGCCTACATAGTACACTTCTTAAGGTCCATGCTGGCTGTAATGGCATCTGCCTGGCAGGCCATACATTTTGGCCAGAGCCCAGCACAACAAGTAGAGCCCCGTTCAGGTTCTGAAAGCCAACCTTTAAACTCTGAGCAAATAAAAGAGCAGACACATATAACTTCAGGATATTTTCAGTTTCTGTGTGAAGTAAACACTGTGACAGAAATGGTATAGACAGTACTTAGTAAAATGTATTGAAACAAATGTGCTTTTTCCCCTGAAAATCAATTGACACAAATAAAGGCTTACTCAAATGTCTCAAATACAAACCGTGCTTAAGCTAGTAGTTAGGCTCCTTTTATTAAGTATACTCTTTACTGGAACTGGAGAGATTTTGTTAAGAAAGGTCAAAGTTGTGCAAAGATTCTTGTAGAAAATATTTTTCAGAACTAGCATACAACATAGCAGTTCACAACCATTTATATGGCCAAGGAGGCACTCAATAAAGTCATCTATTGTCATATGATACTCAACTTAAAAATATTAACATAATAACATACATTGACTCTGCTAGTTACAAAGCTAGCCAGCCACTGAAATTAATTCACAATCCTTTCATTTCCCAAGTTGCCATCAGGGATACAAATCCTTGATATCATTTATCATTTGTATAGCTATCATCAAATTTTTGATATCAGGCTGATTTTTAACAACTTAAGAAGCATTCGATTATGCAACCAAATTGCATCAAGTATTATAAAAAAATGTATTCTATTTCCCCCATATCAACCGTGATATGGGGGTGACAAAGTCCTTGATCTACATGCTACCTACATTATATTAATGATATTCAGTGAGAGGTTTTGATCATAAATAATGTATTTTTTTTTTGTTGTTGGTTCTGAGACTTCTGACCACAATGCTATTCCCCTCTGTAATTACAGTAACCCCACCCCTATTTTTCCTGCTGAGTGTATTTAGCTAAACATTCATGATAAATTTCAGATCCAGGTTAAAAATTACCCAGCAGGCATTACCCAGTGAGCGCTACACATTATTAGCACACAAATTCCTTCACAGCATGAAGGTTGAACTTAACAAAATGAAACAAAATGCATCAAATACACCACAGCCTTCCATAATGTTTATTTTCTACATATTTCTGTGGCTTAGCTGATTGCAGAACAAGCCACCAGCTCTGAGCCAGTCCCAGATGCATGGTTTCTTGCAACAAATCACCCTTGGATCCCACCAGACAACACTGTTGTTGACACTATCCAGCTGAGGGGCCCAGCTGCAATAGAGTGGTCAGTTCTAACACTCTCTGTGTGCTGTAGTAAGAACTCTCCATGCCCATATCCCCAAGACAAGACTTATGGTACATCATGCTGTCAGGAATACAAACCAGCCTCCTTGACAGAACATGAGTTGCTTTGTCAGTGGAAACAACATTCCATGGGTCTAACACGCTCCTCAGTCATCCAGTGTAATGGGCGTCAACAAACTCATTGAACGCTAGCTCCCTCTGTGGTTGACTGTGAATTCCTGGCTCTGAATCAAATCATCTTTCATAACCAAAGTACTCTGAGCCATTGTACTTGCCAACACCCTGCGTAGTGACATTTTGTACCTTGAACATTTGAGCTCTTAGGCTGTGATTAATAGTGTAATTAATTTGGAGTGACTCAGCACTTCTTTATGCATTGTCAACAAATATTTCAACATATGCCGTTTTGCTCCACCATACACACTTTAGAAAAAAACAGGAGCATAATTTTTGAATGATGTTGTTGGCATTTTATCCTACATTATAATGAAAAAAGTAGTTTCAAAGAAAAAACTTGCATCAAAACCTTCTGGTAAATCTTTTCTCTGACCCAAAAAAGGACATGAAAAAAGAGGATTAAAATTTTAAAGACAGATCAAAGAAAGTTATTAAAGCACTGTCTCCCCCAAGGAGACAGTGCTTTTCCAACCTCTTGGAAAAGCAACATATACTAAAAATGTAGTTTGGTCCAAATCAGTCCAGATTTAGAGGCGGGTATCCTCTCAATTACAGCAGGTTTCAAAACGGCAAAAAAAGGCATCCCTCGCCTTGCTGTATTCGATACAGTTGACCATCTGGTCCTTTTAACAACCCTGGCTGGCAGACTATTACAAGACTCAGGATCTGCCCTTATACGGTTTGCGTCAATTCTTTCCATATCATGTGCTCATATTGTGTGACCTTGCATGGCTGTGTCTCAAAGTCACATGACCTCACAACAGGAGTCCCCCAGGGATCAGGTCTTGGCCCACTACTGTTCTCCCTGGTCACAATACTCCTCGACTCAATAATATCATCCTATTTCCTACCACTACAGCTGATTCTTTCTTTCTGGCAACTGAGGTTGGTTTTGCCACGTCCAGCGAAATCTGCCTAGCCGATATCTCAGTCTGGATACAAGTAAATCTGTCCAAAACTGAGCAACTGTACTCCCTGGATACATCCTGCTACCTCAAGGATTGTTTTTCCATTGTTTTGGACAGGAAGTTGTCTTTGTTAGGATTATATCACTATTGTATTCCAGACCTTTTTTTCTCCCTCTACAACATTTACAGCATCCTCCTGTTTCTCTCCACACATGCTACCTTGCTAATTGTCCAGGCCCTTGTCTTGCCCCAAATGGACTACTGCAGTTTCCTCCTCACTGGTCTCTCATAAAGTGTGACCAGGCCTCTACACCTCTTACAGAGTGCCGCTGAATATCAGTTTACAGTTTACAATATCCTAAAATGAGTCTTTGATTCATCCCATGTGTCTGGTCCTTTGATGACCATTTGTAATGATAATCTTTGGCAAGGAGCTTTTGAGCAGTTGAATGCGCACACAAATTAATGAAGCTGAATGAATCTCAAACCATTGCATTTCAAACAAATGTATAAAAAGTTACCACTTTTGAGAGTTACTACTACTAAAATGAATACTTCTTTTTAACAGTCTTCCGGCCAAGTGGCTTGCTATTTCAGAACTGTATTATCTACATGAGAATAGAGAGAGGCAAACACAGATAATGTAAGTGGGTGGGTTTAGGTTGTGGTCTGGCTACGCTAGTTTACCTAAATTAATGTAAGTTAGCTCACTTTATGACTAGTTGAGAAGGAACAGTACCGATTATCAGTTTCGAGACCTACAAGATTCTTATAAAAAGACACTTCTGTAGAAATGGTGGTGCATTACATATTTTCCTGCCATAATGTAGGCATGGTCTTTTCTCATATGCGTATGTATGATTTTCCTTTAGTTTTATTTATTCAAATTCAATTTTCATAGGTGAGGGGCATGAGTATGGGGTGGAGGGGTCGATCGGCTCGTCATGTCACCCGTGCTTGTGCCGCTTTAGCAACACAAGTTGTCATGAATGTAAAGCATCCTTTCATTTTAATTCGAGAGAGTGAGAGAGGTGCAGACAGAGAGGTCAGCAAGCAATGGACATTCAGAAAGGAACATGGTGGCTTGAGAAGCACAACTGCGATAAATGTGATTTACCTTCAGACGCCGGCTTTAACTTTGGATCAGCTGGATGTCAGAGAGATAAAAATTAGTTATGGCCAACAAATCATGCACTCTGCTATATACGTGTGTACACATGCGTATGACAGCATGTGGAAAATTGTGTGCGTGCGTGCTTGTGTGTGTGTGTGTGTGTGTGTGTGTGTGTGTGTGCGTGCTTGTGTGTGTGCGTGCTTGTGCGTGTGTGTGCTTGTGTGTGTGTGTGCGTTCGTGCTTGTGCGTGTGTGCTTGTGTGTGTGTGTGCATGTGTGCGTGCATGTGTGTGTGTGCGTGCGAGCATGTGTGTGTGTGCGTGCGTGCTTGTGTGTGTGTGTGTGTGTGCATATCGTCAGTCTGAGAATTGTTCAGATAATATGAAGCTCACTCATGATAAATGGTGGAGCTGGAATGACTCATTTACTCAAATGCAGTTTCAACTGATACAACTCAAACCAGCACAGGCGCAGCTATGAGTACGGAGGGTGTGCTCACGTATACATATGAGAGTGGTGGGTCGGTCTCTGTCATCCCATTCCAGCTCCTCTCCGTTTCTTTTGCAGCGGATCATTGTGGAGGTGCCTGCTTGCCGAACATATCCCTCAATGCAGGTATAATGATACTTCTGATCCACTTTATATTTCTGTGTTTGATTGAAGGGCTTGGTTTTGTCTTTCTGTGGTGGTGCTGGACAGAAATCTACAACGGTGAAGAGAAAAATATTTCAGTCTCGCCCACCCAACCAACTGGCTACTGCACTAACTACCCTCACTCCAATTAACTCAATCTATGGCTATGGATGTCAATATTCAGTTCAAATTTTTAACTTCTTAATTGTTTATTTTTTTTTTTTTCCAAATCAAACACATATTTTTTGCAGGGTACACATAAGGGACAGTGTTACTCCTGTGTAAACCATTGCTGACTAGCCATAATGCCACAACTTGATACTAAAGGAGAGAGAATAAGGAAGTCTTAAATATGGGACTTTTTGGGGATTCCCTTCTCAATTGGAGTGCGATTGAGCAAGAAGAAACAAGCATTTTTCGGATTGGAAGGCAGCCCAGAGGTCTGGAATGAGAAGGGACGATACAGATTTAAGTTCTTGATTTTTAATACATTTGCAAAAATTTCTAAAAACATCCTTTCGCTTTGTCATTATGGGTTAGGGAGCGTAGATTGATGGGCAAAAATAGCAATCCATTTAAAATGACGATGAATCCACTGTCATTTTTTACAAAATTATGCATAAAGTAGTACAGACGATGAGGAAATTAACTACCCACACATTACAGATATTGTATGCCACACACATTGACCCGACAATCCATCTAATTCACAAATGCTGTCATAGCATGTTGCGCCAACTTCTAATAGTGAAAATGAAAGCCCGTTTGACAAATATTCTAGCCGCTGTCCATATAAACAAATTGTGCATTACAGTTCTACATTTTTCAGTATATATGCCATTGCCGTATCATTTATTTTGTCAGCTGTTTATCATCATGTAGAATGTGATATCATATGTTGATTAAATTAATGTTCATTTCTCCAGTTAGTTTTGATGTCCTAAAATTGGGGGCTTCTGCATGTGGGTAGCCTCTAGTCTAGTGGCTGTGGTGCACGATTGGACCGCTTGAGGCTGGTCGCTCAAGCCCCAGCAAGAACACTAGTGCTTTTAGGCACTTATCCTCACATTGCTTCCTGCGATCGTTGGCTCTTGGCTAGCATGACCAGCTATTTGTCGCTTCAGATAAAAGCGTCAGCTGCAATGACAGTATGAAATGAAAGTAAACATCCTCGAATTAAACATGACATCCGACACCGCCATAGCCATCGTTAAATTTAAAATCGAATATACTTGAGTAGCCTATAGAGCCAAAACAACAAAAAACCGTGCCACTCTCCGAGTACTTCGAGACTGCACTAATTTTGTGTTTATTCCGATTCTAGATAGCGAGGCTTGCCTGTCCATGAAGTAGCTGATTAGATAAACCACACACAATAGCTCTTACAGTTACATTTTTTTATTTTATTGAACTAATTAATCAACTAATTAATTAGAGTAAACGAACCCTCAAACTACGCCAACACTTTCTTGGAAAAAAGACTGTAATCGAGTGCTTAAACTTTCACTTTCAGCGAAAAATACTTTCATCTATTTATTTCCATCTGGGTTTTTCCTCATGCTATTTACCCAGATGTGTTCGTTAAATTCTGCTTCAATTAACGTGTTTAATTTACAGTAATTTGCACGCAACGGGCAGTTTATTCGAGGCTTGTAAGCTTGAAACTTGTAAAAAAAAAAAAGTTACCAGCAGTTCTATATTACCATATAAATGAGACGTTTCAAGCACACCTAGAAAAAATAATCCGTATTTCTTCAGTGAAAAGGCAACGTTTTATGGCGTGGTAGATCGTAATAAAACGTTGCGCACTTGCAAGCATACCTTGCAAAATGGAAAGCTGAAAATACGAGACATGAAATTAAATACATAAGACTGCTAAATGCGGAATGCACCAACATGTGGCAAGTCAAACAATGACGTTAAATGTAGGCTAAGCAATACTCACATGCCTCCTTAAAAAAGGTTATGCCATTCAGTTTAACATAATGAGGTACTCTCCTGCTTACCTCTCGCGTGCACAATACCGTGGTGGCAGTTCTTCATGAAAGACAGCAGCAGTAAAAATAAACAGGCAGCATGACCAGACATTATATATTCATGTATATGATGACGGTTGTGAAGTGGAAATGTATAGCGATATGACGACCATTGCAGTCGGCGGTATTGCACAATAGTTATGTAGCGTATGTCTGCTTTGTCGTCCCAATATTTTCCAGTACTTTCACTTTCAGTATTGACTGGGAGAAAAGAGATGTCATTGGTTTTAACAGGTGCTAATGTGCACGCTTCCCACCAGCACTGTGTTTGTTCTTAGTTTTTACAGTACAAACTTGTCATTTGGGGTACTCGTTTTGTAAACATAAGGTGTTAATGCATTACAATTCCGAGTGTAACCAACTTTTTACACGTTAACATGCTTTACGTTATTTTCCCTGTCAAATAATTCTGGTCACGCTCTCATAGAATGGACAGCCGTAAATAATTCCGCCACTACTATTTTTTTTTCTCTTTATTTAGGTGTTTTATTTAATTTATTTAAGGTGTTTTCGCATTAACTATTTCGTATGGTTCCTGCGGTATTAAGTTTTCCTTTCCCTCATGAGAAAAACGGGGAAAAAAATAGCTGTCAGCTACAAGGAAAGGAGTGCTGGCTTTTGTTTCCATCTTAAATCCCACAACGAATTGAAACCCAAGAGAGGAGATGTGAAGTGAGTTATATGAGGTTAGGCAATAAAATCCAGCATACACAATGGCACTTTAGTACTAGCAATAACGACTACGGCCTTGAGCTATGTAATTAACATTCACCGGCACTCCGCTAACAATGAGCTAGCCCATCCAGTGCATTGCTGCACACCAGGAATGCAAATAGAAACAAAACATTGTTTTGCTACTGTGTTAGCAGTCTATTTTCAAATAACAACCAAACCACCCAGCTCACAAAGCCCTATCTTTTACCAACAAACTGCAGAGTATCTAGTGTCGCATCAAGCTTGAATTTGATCACAAGGCTCTCGGCCTGCTTTACACGATCTGGCACTGGCACGTAGTTTAACTGTCACAACTTGCTCTGTGACAGCCCAGGGGGGTTTCCTTCTCTGCACAACAATGGGTTTAATTCTCATCTTGCCCATCTTGCAAATGTATCTCTCTCTTACTTTCTTGTCAAAACAAGTTATTTTATGACAGTCATAATTTGGTTTAAACTGTTGTGGGAACTGTTTCTGATGGGTGACAAAGACACCCAATACATCTCTATTTTTAGGGAAACGGATCAAAAAAAAAAAACAACCTTCAATTTTTTATTTTTGTTTTGTTTGATTTTTGATGAATAATTATCACCTGTTGTATATACACATGAAGCTACCTTGTACATAATGTGATGAATATACATAAATACAGTATGCATACATAAGAAAGTGAAGCTGAGTACATTTTATTTAAAAATCATCATCAGAAAAAAGGTTGTCTGTATCTACATGCTCTTCATGGCCTCAAATGAACACATACTTTGTACATGGATTATTGTATAGTAATCCCAATACAGATAAGACATTCACTTATATCAATTTATTGAATTATCCTCCATGGTCTTAAAGTAAGAAAGGTTGTAGTTTTCTTTTCCTGTCCTGACCTTCACATGAAACACAAGATACTTTGATGAAGATGGGACAAAATGAATCCAAAAATCACATAGATTAATTTTTTCCCTCTCCATGCATATTTTAGTACATTGCGCCCTCTACTGGTTGAGTTTGCCGGGCGGGATGTAACACAACATGGCCTGGGCTGGGGCTGCAGGCCCTTGTCCTTCAATTTCCCTTTTTTCAAAAACCTAAACAATGTTTTTTTTAAGCCTTATATATTATTATAACAATACCATTTAGCAAGGAGCAATTTATATGTTGGTTATTATACACAGAGATTCTTTGAGAATATTGAATATTTTATGGTTAACAGAGGCAGAAAATTAAATTAGTTGCGAGATGAATTATGTTTTGACATCATTTGCAGCACATAATCAATTTAATCCCAGTTGAGGAGCTTCGTCTTGCAGCATTTTGCATTTTGAATTTACAGTACAGAGGCACAGATATGATCGTCCCAATCACCTGGAATAGAAACAAAACATCAGATCTGTGAGGTCAGCTACATTCAGCTCTGGGTTATTGTTTGATTTGGTATTAAATGCAACACCAGCACCTAAGGCCATTTCATGTTCATATACATCTAAAAAAGAACAACTTTATCATAATGAGGTTGAAAATATTGTAAAGAGTAGATGTCTAGAATAATAAATAAATGTCTAATTGTCTCAGTTCATGAAGGCATAGTTGATATATGGCAAATCTCTGATGATTTAGTACATACATCAACAGCGCACATTACAAAGGCTAGTCCAGCAGCCAACTTAAAGGTCTCATGTTTGCCATCAGAAGCACAGGAAGTCTGTAAAAGCAAAGGCCAAAAGTCATTTTTGTGAGGGAGATAAACATTCAGAGATTCCTCACATCATGTGCACCCTGTATTGTCATTCGTTGTGACTGTATCACAGGAAAGTTTGAAACCGAATATTAGTTTGTCAAAGTTATGTTCATTTACATTCAGAGCACCATAGCAATGCTACAGATTTATGTATTGTGCATAATGCAAGGCTTCAGCTGGAGTATGTGCACTCAGGTACACTACTGCACACTTTATATTATATATGCATGTATATATGCATGATATAAGATTATACAGAAGTAAAATGTATTTGTTTGTGTCTGTATGTATACATATTTTAAATACACACGTATGAAATTCTACAAAATCCGTTGTTGAATGGCGTTATGGCATATACTTGTTTAATGATTTTTTTTTTTTTTTTAACAAACTATCCCACAATGTGTAAAAACGGACAGGTGTATGAGCGTAGCAGTATTGCATATCATCTAGAAATTGCAGTAGTGATACATTTTAGCAAAACAGTAAAAACCCTCTTGTCACTCATTATGCCAGGGCAGATATTGCACAAGTATCATATAATCAGTGAGTCAAAGCATACCTGTTTTTGCACGCAAAGCCAAGGTATCAGAGATGCAAGTAAGATGAGCACTGCACTCAGCATGAACACGGAGTACTGCACAGGGGCAAATGGCTAAACGTTAGCATCTCACTGGTATTACATGTGCATGAAATAAAGGCAGGTAACAGGTAATGTGGATGCCATATCTTGAAAGGTAAATCCAATGCTCAATACTTACTAGAAAATAATACATCAATAATGTTATAAAACGTGAATGTAATTTTAGAATTAAAAATGTAGGTTTAGTTAAATTTAAAAACAAAATCTAAATAAACTTGTCATTTTAGTGAATGAATTGAAATATTTACCACTCTCAGGCATTTTTCGTTCCTGTTGCATACAGCACAGATTCCGATGGGCGAAAACAGCAGGTTAATCACCCCAAAGATGCACATGAATGTAATCACAATGATGTTGCCCTGCAAATGTGTGTGTGTATGAAACAGTGAGACAGAGAGAGAGAGAGAATATAACATTTGGTCCAAAAATGTACAATTACATCAATTGTCAAACTTATATAATATATATGTATAAGATATAAGAGCCAGGTGTAGCAGGCATGCCTAACAGAAAAGCCAAACGCCTTCTGAAAAGCTCTTTTTTTCTGAGCCAATACCAGATTACCGTCTGTATGGAAATGATACAATGATCCCTAACTCATAGAGCACTGTGCAGTGTACTAGGCTCAGTCTGTGCTTGTGTTTGATTGCTATGGATTGCATGTTATAGGTGTTTGGCTGCTAAATACAGGGACATTAACTGTCAGCCCCTGGCACTCCATATTTGCATCTTTTGTTTCTTACTTTTAGTAAAACATTTCTTTACCTCGCAGAAGTACCCAAAAATCAGCACCAGCCAAATCAGAAGACCTCCAGAAACCTGGACACCACACACATGCAGTCATACACAGATACAGATATAGAGTAATCATTTAGTCCTATAATTATCAGTGGGACTGCTGGCATGCACACAAGTAGTGAACGACACCAATATTTAACAACAGTGAGCTCAATAGATTCCATAGGAGTCCCTTGCATGGTAATTTCCGCATCATTCATGGCTGTTTCAAAACAGCACAAAGGAAATTGTTCTCAAGAGCTTCCACGACTGCAAATAACTCAATATTTCCATTTTTTTCACTGTAGGTGTACAAATACAATAAAAGTAGCAGAATACTTAGGAGTTCTGAGTGATCGGGTATGGACTTAACAGGCCAAACTGTGGTCAGAAGTGAGGCAGCATGGCCCAGAAGAGAGGGCTTTCCCGGGTGCCTCTGATCACGTCTGATCACTCCTGTTTGTCTGTGTTAACTCTGCGCTTCATTGCCTCAGTATTTGATCAGATCAGCTCAGCTCAGTGCGATCTTTAAAACACATATGATGTTAGACAGGTTGGTAACTAAGCTTACAGAACACATACATTGCATACACTGGACCAGGATCATGCATTCATTTACACCGTAATACCATTTAAAGACAGCAATTTTTGGTTAAAATTGTTCATTAAAAAAAAAACTTACCACCAGAAATATATTGATGATAAAGGACAGCCATCTCAAACTGCAAATCATTTATGTGGTTGTGAAGATTCTGCACAACGGCTCAGTGTGTATGTGAGGTTCAGAGATGTAGCCTTCTTTCTGTGGCCCACGGTGGGGGACCAGGGCTGGATTGAGGCCGGGGCCGCTGTGGTGGGGGCTCAGCCTCATTTGGTGCGTGCTCAGCTGGATGAGCTGCTGGGGTTCCCCCTTGGCCTGCATTCTGGTTCACGAACCCACAGACCACTTCATAAATAGATCATCTAGAACACCGTGTGGCTTTTGATAATTTGATGGCTCAGTTATTACCCTCAATGTCAGCACTTGACAGGAGCACACACATATACATTTTAGGAATGAAGATTTTTCGAAAAAGAGATAACAGGCTTTTCAGTTTTGTTTTCCTCTTTTTACTCCTATTCCTCAAGATACTTCCTAAATTAACTATGTAGACTGTAAGTTCTGTTTTCCTGAGTATAAGCCTCTGTTGAGAGATCTGAACTCATAAACACATCAGAAGCATCTCAGAGCAGGCTGAGAAACACGGTGTAAGTGAAGTTTATTACATGATTAGTTTGTGCCACTGCAACTACTAAAACTACTAAAAATTCCTCTAACCCTTGAAGGAAGTGTTGCCACACTCATGAACCACAGTTTCATATATACATGCAGGAAAACAGCTTGCAGTAACACATGGTGCATGTAAACAATCTGATGCACTGCCAATAAACTTACAGGTTAGGATGGAAGGACGAGGGAATCTTACAATGGCTCATAACTCAGGGGAATTAACAGTCATATCTGGCAACCATGGAAGCTATCTTTTGTCACACTTCCTGTCCAGCTGAAGTTTATGAGACAGAAAATCCACCAATGAAGAGTTCATGGCAGATTAAACATCCTTCAGAAATACTTGTAAGTTAAAATTTCAGTTAAAATAATTTGCAGAAAAGTCTTTGTGATGTAGGAGAGTATTAGGAGGCGCTCATAGCCGCTGTGGTGAACTGCTTGCTCATACAGTGTATGGTGTTTATGGTCGAACAGTTACTGTGACATGCATTTCCTGCACAAATCACGCTTTCCATGATCAGAATGTATGATAACACTCCATTGATGTTAATATCCAATGGTTAATCAAATTTCAGTGAATTTTTTATGTAAATCTCTGAGCTGCTCTTTTCCACTTCCCAATTTCTCTTTAACTTTTGAGACTTCCTGTTTGAAAAACATACGCAGTTACACAGCGACATTGCCGTCTGCCTTCACGGCTGTTTCTCCTTACAGTTGAGGAACTGAAAATGACTTCCTAAATGAAGTGATATCTGATCTGCATTCTTGGATATTTATAAACCAAATCATAACACAGATTTTTCTGTAATGCCTTTTTATGCCTATGTGAAGCACTTTGAATTATCTATATGAGAAATGTGCTGTATAAAGTTGCCTTGACGAACTTGAGTTCATAGATAGGTACAACCTGAATGAATATAATACAAAATTGGTGGATAATCTGGTCTTGGAGAGCTACAGGGTGGTTTTTGTTTTTGCCAGTTTTACCACCATCTCATTACCAATTTAGATCCAAGAAACTAGGTTAGATGAGATAAACTGTATGATAAACTGTGCTAACAGGTCGCTTAATTTCTGAGGATCAAAAAAAAAAAAAAGGACCCACAGAGCCTGTGGCTTACTAGGGCCAGGGTCAGCCGCTTCTACCCTAGAAAATGTTTCCTGTAAGCCCCACATTTGCGATTGTGACATGGACCATCCACTCTCCGCAGTGAGCCCAGACCAGATGACCATTCTCATGCTGATCTCGTTCTTACTCTGCGTTCTGGGATGTCTGCTCTGCCACACACTGTACAGGAGGAGGTACGGCTGTGTGGAGGAGACAGAGGATTCCCTACAGCGCCACCACTGTGCTGGTGAGGGAACTACTCTGCCCTGCCCTGTCCACGTACAGTCCTCATCCACTCACAGTTATGCCATGAGTTTGCAGCTCATCCCTCAAGCACAAGAGACTCAGGGCCAGGGGCTTGATATCAGGAGGTAAACCTGAGCTACTAAGGTTTGAAAACATGTGCCAAAACATGGTGTAATTAATAGCACTCCATTTGTATACCCCTGCCATTACCATAGAGTGTTGCTTATTCTACCAGTGCTCATCTGCACATCATCTAAAGGAACCTGGCACCACTAAAGGAAGATGAAATGTCAGGTGCTATAGAGAGAAATTAGGCAGACATAGTTCAATATGCTGCAAGGTGTGCCCCATAGAACTACACCATCAACCAGCACAAACAAAAGACTGCAGCTCGAAAGACAGCACAAACGAAGCACGAGGAGCAGAGCGTTCGCCAGCTAACAAGATTTCATACATTATGCCTGACTGACTGCATGAAATGCCATTGGATGTTGACAGAAAATACAAGGAAATGGATGGGTTTATCCACAGTGCACATTTAAAATAATCTTTTATTGAAGATTTTATTACATAGTTCCCCCCCGTTCCCCACAAGAAAATGTCAACATGATACAATTTAATTTTTTCTTAAACAAGACAAGCTAGAGGGGAATTACAGAGTGACGTCCGGTTTACATACTTTTCAGCGCTAATTCAGTAGCATGGCATATGTCAATAGCTTCAGACACTCTAAAAGAAAATGCACGTTGAAGATTGGGAAATTTCAGTGTTAATGAAGCACAATTAAGGATGTGACATTTTACCTACAATGCATAAGCCCAAAAGAGATCTGGAAAGGTTAAAAAAAAAAAAACAGTGCATTTATACACATTGAGGTACCTTGTCCACATTTACAATTAATTTCACAATAGCTGCTTCAACTTTAATTAAGCCTGGGCAAGCAACGTGACCAAAAAAAAAAAACAATATAAGAAAAACATAGCAGTCACCTTTTCAGGTTGTGTCCAGCTCCCACACAGTCACAAAGCTGAGATAATATTCAATACGAGACGAGACAAACACAGTTACCATGGACTCACTGAACCACCCTCACCACTCTTTTGTGGGGCTGACTTTGCAGGGACAAACATCGGAGCACAAGGGCTGGAACACCCAAACACAACACAGGGTCACAGAGATTACACGGTCATTAATCAGCCATACTCAGCTACCTTCATTAGACACAGCGCATTCTGGAACAATCTTTAGCCATCGTCTTCAAAGCCGTCCTGAAACCAATCAAGCCGTGCCAGCATCGGCCTTGCCAATCTGGCAGTACAGGGTCATGGCAAAACTCATTCCAAAGATCTGAAACGTACAGAAAAATGTCCTTTACCAACTCTAAGTGACAACCAAGAAGCAGGGGACATGCTACTTTAGAACTTTCTTCCTCTTAAACTGTCAGACAGAAATGTCTTTATAGCCCAAACAACATTTTGTTTGCTGTTGGCAGTTTACCATAGAAAAAACAGTTATAACTCCTGTGATGCAAAGCTAGGGAGAATGTCCAAACCACAGTCATTTGAATTTGAGCCTTTACTACATCACCAAATATACAGAGACAACAGTGATAACGGTCCGCTGCTGTCCGCTTGGCCACCTCACTCTTGTAAACGAGACTTTGTACTTCCTGGTTAAAAAAAGGGTTAAATAATGCTCTTACCATGAGGATTGCGATGGCGAAAGCGATTCCCAAGGCAACTGTGAGGTGTTGCTTCAGGTAGTCTGTCACGAACGAGACACACGGCTGTAACAGAGACATTTAAATCAATCTTCAGATCATTGCAGAGATCACCAGAAACTTCTCTGTAAAAATCTGAAATGGTTTTTAAGGTGATCAGCACGGAACGTGTACGTGTGTTTAAAGCCTCAACCAGCCGAGTCATAAATCAGGGAATGTTTGTGGTCGCTCAGAATCTCCTCTGGGTTTCTTCACATTAACTACCAGCACCTCTAATGCGCACCACAACACAACCAGCTCGATCGAAAAACGACACACAATGAAATTATCCTTATATTTTTACATCTAGACTCTGATGGGTTTGACATCGATTTTCCTCAGTTCACACAAGGGCCATTGTCAAAAAAATGACAAATGGAGCAAATTGGTTGAAATTTTTGGCTCACTTCAATTCATGTGAGGGGGCAGTTCTTGTTCTTAATTTACCCAGTCTAAATGGCAGCACAACGGAGAGGCTTGCTCATGCTTGAGGCAGCGATGTCAAACTCTGCTCTAGAGGGCTATGTGTATGCTTTTATGACAGCCTTCACTTCAGATATTCAGTTCCAAACCCATCCTGTTGGTTAGCACACAATACACGGGGTGAAAGGAGTCATTTTATGTTATCCAAATATAATACCACTGCCTATATTATGTGCCTTTCAGAGTTACATGCATATGGCATCATGAATAATTTAACTAATTAGGGTTGGATTAACTGGCTGGAGTGCAAATAAGGTTGCAACCATGGTAAAGATTTTGAGCTTTACAGGGGTCAGAGGAGGGGACCTGGTTACATTTTCTTTGGAGAAACAGATGCAGAACAGAAAGGTCGCTGCACGAGGCCCCTCACCGTACTGTAGACGTTTTTCCCTCCACTGCTCTCGCACTGTGCGGATGTGTCCTTGCATTCGCAGGAGGAGGGAACTGAGGAGCCCCAGTCTGATGGGCCATTGATGAGCCCGCAGCACTTGCCCTGCGGAACAGAGTACAAAAACTGCAACCACAGCACTACGGAATCATGTTCCAAAACCCCAAATCCCACCTGCCAAATGCACAGGACCAATACAGCTACCCAGTGTGCCCCGCCTACAATTCCCAAAATGCATTTCAACAAAAGGTTGGCATGAGATTGGACCGAACACAGTGTGACAGATTGACAAAAATTGGGTAACTGTAGACATCTGCCTCAGTCTTACCTCCACTTCCAAAGCCTGGAGGTCAGTCTGCACTTCGGTGGGCTGCCCGGACAGAGGCAGAAGTTTCTGCAGCTTATCCTTCACCCACTCCTTAGTCTGAAAGAGCAGAGGGACAGGATAATGGATCACAGGAGATGACGCAGACGGGACACGGGAGAGGGGAGGACGGAGATGACACCTGGGAGTCTCACCTTATCTTCCTCCACAGCTCCTGCGATGCCGGCTGCCAGCAGCAGGATGAAGATAATGAGCAGCCCCACGAAGAACTGGAACAGACAGAACACGTTTCCGCAGGCGTCAACCTCACCCTTTACGATTCCCATTGATTAGCCCAAAAAAAACTTTGGCTTTTTTTTCGTAATTTGTGTAATTTTGTCCGGGGCTTAGAGTAATCTCATTTAAATCGTAAAAGGTAGCCTCTCTTGAGGAAACTCATGACTCAGCACACACTATTATATAGCTTAAGCCGAGGGTTGAACTCCTCTCATGAAACGTGCTATTAAACAAAACCATTTCAGTGGTTGAAATTATCCCCCAATAATTAGCATAGTCATTTCAATTTGATTTTCACCCTTTTTTTTAGGATATTTTTCTTCCATCCATTCATTTTTCCATCCCTTTTTTACCCATCCTTTTAAGAATTAAAAATGATGGACCTAGAATATGTAATTGTATGAACATTATTATTTGTAATAATGGGCAAGGACCTCACCAGCAGCAGCATGCACTAATAATAATAATAATAGTAATCTGGGAGGTGCAGGGCAGCTCACCAGCAGCAGCATGCACTAATAATAATAATAATAATAAGAATAATCTGGGAGGTGCAGGGCAGCTCACCAGCAGCAGCATGCACTTGTTCTCTTTGATGGCTCCACAGCACCCCAGGAAGCCCAGCACCATGATGATCACGCCGATGGCGATGAGAAGGTCGATGCCGGGGATCGCCACGTCCGTGATCTGGAGGAAACGGCCGCAAAATCCATGTCAGTCACCAAAAACACCTGTGCCCTCCGAGTCTCAGCTTAGGGGTGTTTGAGAAGTCTGATGTTAGAGCACGGAGGAGGTTTACTTTACAGCTTCCCAAGATGGCTTTTTTTTTCCCAGACTAGGATTTAAATATGCCATTTAAGCTGTGCTACTAGAGCTTCTGTATGATGGACTTTAAGGCTGACAGGTCTTTGGGGGAGGGGGAGGGGGAGGGGTGGTGTTGGGTTAGTAAATGAACATGCACAAATGTTGTGAAAATTCCAATTCAGTGTGTGAAACAAACTAGTGTTTAGGCTGGCAGACCATGGTATTGAGTGAGAGGGCAAAATGGCTGACATGGACCATACTCCGGGTTATGGACCATTACTGGCTGACATGGACCATACTCCTGGTTCCCCTTGCATACATACCTTGTTCCCATCCTTGCTGACTTTGAGATAAATGGAGACACCCAGGATGATGCATCCACTGATCTGGAAGAAAATTAAATGAAACATATTTAAAGCACTGAAATATCACAGCAAAATGATACACCCACCTGACTCCATCATGATCGTATTCAGCCGATACATCACACCCTGAGACCTGAAAACAGTGTTGCTGGATGATTTGAAAATGGTGTTGCACAAGTCTGGAAATGGACGTATGAAAGTATTTTGGCCAAAACACACATTTTCTGACATTTGCCAAATTTGTTTGTGCCAATCAATATTTTCATTTAGATTCAAAATAAGTAACATTATTCTTCAAGTGACAGACTGTGCAGATCGTAATTCATACAACATGCAGAGTCATTGATTTCTTCAAAGGTGTTGGAGACACCAGGCAGGTAACGCCATGCTAGTTTTGTTCCCTCTAGTGGTGGCAAGTGAAAACTGCAGAGAGATACAGAGATCCCTCTTGCAGAACAATAGTAAATTAGTGACAATGCACCTCATTAAAATTGAATTGTGAATCATCAGTTGTATTCAAAGGAGCAAATATACAAGTCTGAATCATAGAATTCTCGCAAGCCCAACAAAACTGAGCAAAAGTGCAGCACATCAAATTGTGAAGCCCACATGATTCCTCAACCGTATATAAAAGTATATGACTGAACAATTAGGAAAAGAGTTTACAGAAAATTTAACAGATGTCATTCTTAAATTTTATGTGACCCAAATATGCTACGCCACATAAGTGTGACAGTACATTTGGGGAGTTTAAAACATGGGGTTTTATGGTGCAATGTGGCTGGTTTTGAAGTACCTGCTACAACTGTGTATACCTAAAAGTTTGTGTAGTACTTCGTTTAGACTCAACCGCAAAGATACGTTACAGGCTGAATGAACCATCATTCACACTGTCACAAAGGCTACAGCAGCACCGAAACTACAAACTTGTTTTTGTTGTTTTTGAGAGAGGGAGAGGTACCTGTTGTCCCAATGGCAAGCAGTGTGTCTAATGTAAACACTTCCTGCTTTAGTTAGGGGCAGGGGAGGGTACATCCATTTAAAAACCTCCCTCCTGGCATGTTAGGACACAAAGGTGGCCTTTGTTCTCCTGCCAGCAGAGACAGGCCGTGTGCTATAAAGGCTCTCGGAGCATTTGGGCTTCATGGCGGGTGACGTTGAGAGGCATTCCACAGGGTGTCAGGTGGGTAGCCATGTTTGGCATCTCAGTTTGCTTTTAAGAAGACAAAAATTTTAAAGAAGGCCAAACACTGTAGGCCAATACTCAATGTCAAAAGCCTGAGGGGGAAAAGCCAATGGCTTTGCGGTTTAAAAAAAAAAAAAAAAAAAGAATACAAAATAAAAACAACCCCCCCAAGCATTTAGGACACAAAGAAAGACTTCCTTTGTACCCACAGAGACTACAATAGAATTTATGTTGAAAAACCTCCCAGTCTTCCTCTGCACAATGAACATAACAGAAGCAATTTCTAAAATGTGTGACCAAATTGCTATTGTAAGTGTCAAGATTACACTCCTAAAACTGATTAAACCAAGGATCCTCACAATATAAAGTCATGGAGGCCCCTTTTAAGCAAGCTAAACAGCCATATACACACTTTCTGCTTCCTGCAAAGCTAAATAGACTTGCTTTGTTACATGTATTGAAATGAGACAGTTGCTAAGTCAACATCAGCAATGCTTTGAACGTGATGAAAACTGTATATCTCCCCCTTTAAACATAGCTCTAGCTGCCCCACTTTCAGGAGCTATACATTAATATTGATTCCGAGTCACATGATTATAGACAATGGGTCTTCAGCGAGTGGCCAGCCAGTGACCAGCATTAGTCATGTACTACACAGCTGCCATGTAACCAGAGATCTGCTCGAGCAGAGCTGTCATGACAACCCCGACTCCACCCCGAAACATACATAAGCACCTTATCTACAAAGATGGAGGCAAAGCTGCAGGGAGACTGAAAGTATTGTTCCTTTAAAAATGCAAAATGGGTGTGCCTTATCTCATACATTTCTGCCCACGCAGACCAGAAAATCCATTAAAGCCCATGGCAACCAGGGCTGATTTGTATGTTTGCAAAGTGACCAAATGAAGTAATTCAATAACTGAAAATAAAAAAAAATGGCTGGAAACAGAGAAGCCTCTTCCATGATGATAAATTTCTTTCACCAAATGAATATACATGGAGAATGAATACAGGCTCCTGTACTTTCACAGACATGTTTCAGATATATAGAAAGGGGGCTATTAACTTAGACTGGGCCATGAATTCAGCATTCTGATACTGTGTGTTCTCAGAAGAGATGAGTTGTACACACACGCGCACGCACACACAAACACACACATCTCAGGTTCAGGCCAAAAAAGGTCCAGCCCATATGTGGGGTGAACTCAAGAGGGCGAAACCCTCACAAACCTGCCCACTGCTGAGCCTGTAAAACAAGTCTGTGCTGTCAGACCACATAGCTCAGCTGCATCACCAGTGTGTTGTGGGAAAATCTCTGGGGCAAAACAAGGGGCCTACCCACCCTTTCTCACTTGACCTCACAGAGGGTTCTTCGACTCTGTCCATTCTAGGTTGAACATGCAACTCAGTGTAGATATACTTCTTCAGCAGACTTTTCATACAAATACAAAACACATACTTTTTCAGCTTGACAAGATACCCAAGCACACCAGCCAGCCTGTTACTGTAAGGGCCTAGGGCATGAGTGGTTTAGAAAATGGTGTCCACTTGAAGGTGTTCGTCCCCTCCCACACACATAGCCCAGGTTCCTCTCGCTTGCGCAAGACGGACGAACAAACACACCCAGGTGATACCCCCGAGCTACGGTTGACCCCACCCAGCATTCCCCCAGTACAACTATGTGTACTCTAACACACCCTTGTGCTTCCGGTGGCCTCACTGCCAGTTTAGGAGTCTTTACACACCATAAAGCTTGTATACAGAAGCACTACCCCGAGCTGGGGGGACCCCACCCGCATTCCATCACCCTCGATCACCAGATTACAGACTCAAACACAGCCACACAGCAGACAGGTGGGTCAGAGTGAGACAGCAGGCTGTAAGGAGATTTCCTCTCTCCCCCTCCCCAGCACACCTGTGTGTACTCTAACACACCTCTGTGCTTCCTGTTACTGCCATTTTAGGAGTCTTTACACACCATAAAGCTTGTATACGGAAGCACTACCAATGTACGGTTATTCTTTGAACAGCCGAGTGAGATCCCTGAAACTAACACACAGTATCTGCCATTGTACCACCAGCACTTAGAAACCACATCATCACCGATAGCTTTATGGTAACAGATCTCCCCTAGGAAAGAGGGAATATCATTAGGAGATGTGCACTGCAGGCCAGCCACCTGTTGATGTAATGGGGCACAGGTAGAGAGGAGGATGGCCCAGTGCGAGGCAGTCTGAACGGGGCAGCTGTGCACTGCGTCCCTGGCCTGACCTCCATGGGGACAGGCTGTTGCTCATTCAGCATGGGGGTAAAAGATCAGATCTGATTACCATTGATCTCCTTAATGTGCTCTTCAAAAAGGGGAGAGGCAGGAGTGCTGTGCCTGGCACCACAACATGGGAGTGGTCAGACGCACGCCGCGTACACAGATAAACATGGCTTTCATCAGGACCTTTCCTTTCCATTACCGGACTGTTCCTTTTGGGTGGCCATAACAAGCGGGCCAAATCAAATGAACTCACAAGTAAACCGTTCATGTTAAAAAGGAGATGAAGCAAAACAGAAAACCATAGTAATGTACACCCAATTAAACAAAAAAAAAAAAAAAAGAAAAAGAATAAAAAAAATTATTTTCAGGACACATTCCAGAGAGCAGCATTCCAGCAGCTAAAATGAACCAAGTCTTTTCCACAGCCTAACTTTAAGACAAACTGCAGCTAATTCGTAAAGGAATAACAACTTCACAAAAACTATTCATTGGAAGCACAAGCATTCACTTATTCAGATAGGATCATTCAAAGCAAGGGAAGGAGCCTTACCCAGAAGAGCAGATTAAAGAAGAACAGAGAATACTTGATGCATCTGTTGACAGCCATTGTCACAAACGAGTGGGGACAGGTCTCTAAAAGATCCGCAAAACTCTGTCTGTCTCCGTGCGCTCAGGCAGGGGGCCAGGGGTGTAGTAGCACCTGCTCCTCCACAACGACTGGACTGACGAGTGAGAGAGAGAGAGAGAGACAGGGAGAGCCACAAGCCACAACCTCCAATGCTTTTCAAAACCAGTGGGTGTGGTCGCCCGAGGCTGTTTCAGTGCTGATCCCAGATCAGTTCCACCTATGCGCTCAGAGTGATTCGGATCAGGCAGGAGGGCTGGGTTTGGAGTTCCTGAGTCAGTGTGAAGTGGTGCGATATGTCTGAGCAAAGGTAACAGGGAAATGACCCATCTCTGACGGAAAAGTACAGAGCCTGCTGAACACTTGTGGTAAAATTGTGTTTTACAGTGAAAATGAAAAACAACTAAATTTACAGCTACATTGGGTCTGGTCTTATAATGGCTTTTGCTAATTATGTTCTTTCACTAATGCTCCCAGATACAAACAGATACACAATTCTTCAGCTACAGAGCCTGCGCTATTCAATTAAATAAGACAGAAATCTTGATTGATTGATAGAAGATACCTGACTGGAAAGCCTAATTGGATGATTACAAAGCAGGGCTGTGTTCAGCTGGAGAAGTGTTTTTTTGTAGGATGTTTGTCAAAGAGGATGATTGAAGTTGGAGTCTGAGAATGGCTGAATGCACATTGAAATCTAAAGCTATGGACTACATCTCCCAGTGTGCTCTCCTTGTTCCGTGACATTACTAATTAAATGAGTGTAGGTTAGCACCAGGAGCCAATCTAAGGGGTGTGGTATAGATCAATTCCACAAAATGCCTTCGTATGCTGGTATTCACTGAATGGTAACCATTAATCATTAATCTTTGCTATTTAATTTCAAAGGTGTGTTTCAACCTAGGCTTGTAATGCTCAAATCGAATGTGTTTTTTCAATATATTTAGGTGGGTGTAGACACAACTCTCTACAAGTGACTAGATTTTATTTTTGTGTTCAGACAAACCACTGGGTTGAGATCATGCTCTGAAAATGTAATGCCTGTTGTTTTTTCCGGTGTGGACTGATGATGTAAGTCAATGCTGCACATTGTGTGGTGAAAGAAAATAAAAACGCTGTAAAGGGAAAAAAAGGTATTCTGCATGACTGGTCGCTGAAACTTTTAGACTGCAAGGAAAAGATTCAATAAAAATCATACACGGGAGAGAAATTTAGGTGGGTCACCTACAGCTGGCTGGATGTGGCCCATGCCACTTTTCAAGCCCCCTGCTCCACTCCATTGCTTTCAGAAGAGTGTTTCTCACGTTTTGGTCCTGATGCCCTCCTGTGCCAACTGGTTTTTGGTTTTGTCAATCACATGATAAATTTAGATGGTTGACCATATGTGTTCAAGATTAACTATCATATTTTTCTTAAACTGATATTGATACAGTGCAGGTTTGGCTACTTGGAAGAAGAATCCAGTTAAATTAATGTTGGAAAAAATAAAACTGAACTAAGGTTCATTTCTGTATGTGAACAGCTGCACTCCATTGTTCATAAACCAGAAAAGGAAAAAAAAATAAGAACATCGAAAACATTTTAAAATAATGTCCATCATACACAGTTTAGGCTCATGGTTTATTGTAAGCAGTGAAACAACAGAAGAGTGGGCGAATAATTTTCCACATTAATTATTTAATTCCTTCCACATCAGTTCCACATTAATTTTTTCTTATTGCACTCTTTGTGGGTGCATATCGTTTTGTACTAGCAGAGCTCGTAATGCATGATGTTATCAAGCATGCCCATTAGAGCTGCAGTCACCAGCGATGTGTAGTGCTTGCTTTATCTCAGCTCAGCTAATGAGATCCATTAACATTCCGCCGGTGACAGATGCAGCTTACAGTGGACAGATGCACCATGTTACTGAACTCTGCATCCCATTTGTGTCAAACCACTGGAGCGAAGCAGCCATACCACCCTGTACCCTTCTCATATCAGACTACTGGAGCGAAGCAGCCATACCACCCTGTACCCTTCTCATATCAAACCACTGGAGCGAAGCAGCCATACCACCCTGTACCCTTCTCATATCAGACTACTGGAGCGAAGCAGCCATACCACCCTGTACCCTTCTCATATCAAACTACTGGAGCGAAGCAGCCATACCACCCTGTACCAAAATACTATGAGGTAAGCAGGTGTGGGCTTTGCCAGTGCTGAGGATGGGAGCCCTCCAAGTAAAGCTAATTTACTGCTCAAACAGCTGCAGGTGGACCAGTAGAGGGCGCTGTTTCATCACAGCCACAGAGAACTGTAATACTCCTGGCCTTTGGATGAGAACTGTAACTGAGGTCATGAAAGATCCTATGAAACTGTTAAGAGAAGGGAGTTCATCTTAATCACAGCTTTCCCAGCCCGCTGTTACTCCCCAGAGTGCCATCACAGATGTAAAATTATTATTTTTTTCTCAACCGACCTGGTTTAATAAAGCAAAAATAAATAAAATACTTTACAGATATATGTATGCTCTTAGCCTACAGTGGACAGAAATGCCACACACACAGCCTATAACAGAGGCAGACGGTGCTCACAGCGCTACAGAGCTGAATATATTAAAAATATCAGCCCCACTGGCTGGTTTCTGTCCCCTGGGTGGCAGCTCTCCTGGATTCAGGCTGGAGACCACTGCCGGGAGAGAAAAACTTCAGCAAACACGGGCAGGTGACATGAAAGCAGCTGAAGAGAAAACGATGTGTGAAATGAAGAGAAAATCACAACCATACCCGACCACACGCCAGAAATGTAATGTTATACTTCTCAATGTAATACTCTCTCAGTGCAGATAGACATAACTCTGACCATACCTTATCCAGCAGGGAAATGTCTTGACCCAGCACAGACCACCTAATACGTCTCTGACAGTGGATTTCATAGCCAGAGCTATGGAATAGTGGAACAGTGTTTAAATATCTTGGCTGAACTACTTCATATGTGTCCAGTGTAATATACACCCTATACCAAATCAAACACAAGAATTACGAAAAGCTGTGGAATAATACAAAATTATTCTTGCAGAGTGAAATTCAATTTAATGATGAATTAGGACAAGTTTGAATGAAGGATACACTCCCTGTGACTGTCTGCACTCATTAAGAGTGCTGTGCCAGAGGCAGGAAGTGCTTTTTGGGTGTGGATCTGCTGTAGAAATGAATCCAGGAAGGATATCCACCATGGATCAAAACACTGTCTACATTTATGCCCACAAAGATGATAAAATCATTACCACAAATACACAACTCTGAAGACTCAGTCGCAGTACTGGTAGCTTTGAATTTTGTAAAATTATTTTAGGAAAGGATACTCTTTATGCCCCATTTGCTCCTGCTAGCATAAGCTGTGGCAAGCCGGAGGCTGCAATAAGAAATACACATATCTAAGAAATCAAGCAAAGTTGGCCAAAAAGACAAGTCTATACATGGGGCCCTTTCTTCTTAATGACTCCATACATAGGTCCTTTACTCCTTGATGATTCTATACGTAGGGCCCTTACTCCTTTATGATCTCATATATAGGGCCCTTACTCCTTTGTGATCTAATATATAGGGCCCTTACTCCTTTGTGATCTAATATATAGGGCCCTTACTCCTTAATAACTCCATACATAGAGCCCTTATTCCTTTTTGACTCCATACATAGGGCCCTTACTCCTTTTTGACTCCATACATAGGGCCCTTACTCCTTTATGACTCCATACATAGGGCCCTTCATGTCTCCATATGAACTGTGCCCTTAATCCTTTATAACTTCATGCACACTGTGCCCTTAGCCCTTAATAACTGAATACACAGCGCCGCCTTCATCTTCCTCCCCAGGGACCTGGTTGTTTGAAGAGCACAGAGGAGAGCAGCAGGCCCAGTTCCGGCCATCGGGCCCTGCTGTCTGTGCCCTTGTGTCATTAATCTCGTTAACAGCGGCGGTGCCATGGGAAGGCCTCCGCCGGGACGCTTCCGGAATTCCAGAGATCCGCTTCTCACAAACTCACCAGCAAATAAATCACCCGATCACATCTGGACCCAATCCGGCGCCCTCCTAGGGGGCTCTCCCCCACCCCCCCCTCCAACTAGGACAATATTTTGAGAGGCTATGTCAGAATTGAGCCAAATGTGCGCGATGGGTCCCCAGATCAAAGCGGGGGATAAAAGGGACTGAGCTGCTCACTGATGGATTTCTGATTAAACCAATAAGAAAACAGGGCACTCAATCAATGCTTGCTAGGCAAATATTTACCTTACAGACAAGCGTGGAGAGCCTGGCTTTGCCTGCCCAGACATGTGAGGTTTACATTGAGAGCGGTGTCTCAGAAAGTTTCAACAGTGCATGTAGTAGCAATTAGTCTCAAAGAGGGAGGACGGGATTTAAAGCTTTCGAAAATGCGAGGAAATCTTGACTGTAGCCGCAGACAAGACGTTGCTGCCTGTCATAACTATCCCACGCTGTACTCGTACATCGGAGGCCGAGACTGCCGTGTCTTATGAGATTTGCTGAAAAAGACCACCTCTATGTGGCAGCGAGCGCTGACCATATACTCAGCAAGCACATGGCAAAAGAATACAAAAACAAGCTGAATCTCCTGATTTCCCAAGCAGCCTTCTAGTTTCTCATTTCGCCATGTTCACTTGGAATTTTGAACATCAAACAAAAATACGGAGGGCGTGACCTTGGTGTCCTAAATGGTTTATATCCATTATGGATTTACGGCCATGCATAAGGATCCTCCACCGGACATGGAACAACATTTACCCCTTACACTAAATGTACTGGGTTAAGACATAGGTGAATATACTGCCTCCAGATTTGCTATTGAGAGTGGTAGGTTCTCTTTTTCCTGATACGAGGAAAGTAATTGTTAATCCGAGATCTTGTCAATATATCTGGTATCACCTATGGGCTGTTAGGCATACATTAAAAAGGAGCTGGCGCTTTTTGACTTTAATGATCTGGAAAGATGTCAGGAAATCACATTCTCATTCAAAATTTTTATATTTGTATTTAGTTCGCTCAGTGCATTTGGCCATATTTTAACTAAACAGTCAACAACTCTCAAGTCCATTCACCCAATAATACTCTACAGATGAACCAAAAGTTTCTTTACCTGTAGATCTTATCGTCCTCTCCCTCTCCTGCTATTTTTTCTGTTGCCTATGGCAACCAGATAGCAATCAGAGGCGTCACAAATCAAATAACAATCTGAGTTTAAACACGCACACACACACACACACACACACACACACACACACACACACACACAGGCATCTCATCCAATGGTGTGATCAGGGAATCTTCATAAAACACACGACTCATGGCCTCGGTATGCAAGAGCCTTTATCATTAAATGTTGTCTGGCGAGAGCCAACCACAATAACACGGTAGCTGCTCTCCTTCTTAAAGAACGCTCACAGTGGGTGTGGTGCAACATCCCTTCCGACACATTCCACAGTAAGGTGTGCTGAAGGCGACACATATTGCATGAACACAGTCTGCGCCTTTCTGTCAGCATTCATCATTTGTCTGTCTCCCCATTACAACCTCAAGATTACAGCTGGAGGGACTTCCCGTCTTGCGCTATATATTACGCTGGGGGAAATGTGATGAATGCATTGGTCAAGATTGTGATGCACCACTGTTTAATGTAGACTGTGTAAACTAATGAAACTGTATAATTGTCGTGAGCATATTAAATGCGTGATTAAATAACAGAAGGTGAATATGATGAATAAGAAAATGTTTCGCCAAACTTCAGCATCATTAGAACTGCATGCTGCGCCACATTTTACCACATCTTAGTATAAAAACTGCTTCAGATCGTGCAAATCTGATCACTGACATTCAGGACAGGCCAAATGTCCAAACGTTTGTTTTTGCCATAACAGGATTGCTTAAGACCACTTCTATATTCCAGTCCCACCATTTCCCCTTAGAAACACAGTCCCCGGGCAACAGTGTATCACAGAAATAAAGGAAGGTTAATTTAATGGCCTCCAGCTACACCGACGCACAACTGTTTTGAAGAAAGATGCTACTGAAATCCTTCACATCATAAACTGATAGCGATGAAAGAGTTCCATTCCCAGTATTGAAATACTAGTACACCCACACGTCACTCCCAGAGAACAGAATGCAGCTATTCATCGCATTTTGTGATAGGAATGTGTAACACGAACGTCAGTACTTTGTATTGACGCTCTGTCCACTGTGTACCAATGGCACCTTATTTAAATGGCTGATATCACCGCTCAGGTCTATCACATGATGTTTCAGTTTGACGATGTATATATTCAGAATGGGCTGAAAAGCTAGGTGCTGTACACAAAAACAGGATTACAAGATGAGTAAAGTACAAGGATGCAGTAAGTAAGATAAGTACAGTAAAGACAAGTAGCTCCTCATAGTAGCACTAGCACAATGCATATATGCATTTGGTGTTTAACTATAAAGTGTTTAAGAGTTGAAAACAATGCTATTTTAAGACATGATATTCATTGGCTGGTTTCGGTTCTTAGGAAGCCTTCGTGCGCGTTTTACTAAGATCGACGGTGAAATGAAAACCCTGATCAGACTGAGCGTGTTAACAGAAATAGTCGCTAGGTGGCAGCATACTACACTATACCGTCAGAAGAAACCTACAACGTGGTCAGCTCGCCCAATATACGTTAATGATATTTGGTGAAGTTCAAAAGTTGCTGAATTAACGAATCAAATGGAATTCTCTTTTTTTTATTGTATGTAATTATAATATAGATGTATCATATGACGTAAAGGCTAAAATATTAAAATCCATCTGCCAGTTACCCATTAGGTCTCCAATGAGTCTCGTTGGCTATTTTCTGTTCCTGAGTATTTAACATCACATTCTCCAGTGCGCGTCCAAAACAATATTGTTATGATTGGCAACGTAATGCAGTCAATATGATCCGAATTAGTAAACTTAAGTCCAGGCATGTCTCCATTTCACCACCAAAACAATATGCAACATTCTAACTATGGCAATATTTGACATACTCATTCATCACGTTTGTAAACGGTTGATGATGTGTTTGAATATTAGAAGATTCAAGATTAATTTTAGTCACGGTGTTACAGCTGAGGTTTTGTAATAGCACTGAAAACAGACGAGTTGAAATCAGACCCACCCTTTTACCTTGTGTAAACAAGGAACGAGGAACAGTGATACGATCAGTGGGCAGCGGTCCAAATCTATCAGCCTACATTTCCAAAGTAGCCTAATTCAGGGACTCTTCCCGAGAGAAAACTGGAAAATGTACGTATTTCTTTTCAAAACCAAGCCAGACATTTGAACACTCAAATCAGAGGATGGCAGACTCAGTCGCACGAGTTTCTATTGTACGTGGGTCTACTGTATGCATAAAGTAACATTTATCCTTCATGGTCGACTCACAAAAAGGGGACTATTCATAAATGTATATAAATAAAATATTCACCATTCAAAGCAAAACAAGTTAATTTCACCATGTGCAACCGCTCTGTATTCATTGACAAATTAACACCTGCTATAGATTTGTGGCAGCCTGCAATAAAGGTTTGGCAAAATATTTAAGGCAGTTCTGCGCCAGAAAGCCAGCAGGTTACTTCACACAACAACAATGTAAAAGAAGTATGTCACAAGACCGTGTGTTAATTTCAACCTCATCATCATCATTATCATCATCAAACAGCATATAGGTGAGATAAAAGGAGAGATTCTTGGGTATTCTCTGAATTATAGAAGTGTCTGAAAGTACAAACCCTGCCCTCAGAGCAACCTTTTGTCTACCTCTCTGAACTGAACAGTGGCTTTGAAAGCTTGCAAGGGCTAAAGTACTTTATAGGCCTAAGCAGAGCACCAAAATGTTCTAGCTGGTCGGCCTACCAGATTTTTTGTATTATCCGATTCTAGGCAGACCTAAAAAACACGCTGTCCTGGTTTTGATTTCTGTGGATCCGTAGACGTTCTCGTTTCCTTTCTCTCTGAAGCCGGCAACCATCAACCCACAAATTGATCACTACGGAAACCACAGGGAGCGATCGTGCCTGTCGGCTCGCCAGAGAAGCTCCCTTAAGCCCCGTGGTGTTAAGCACGGCTGCGCACAGACATGGTCTAAGCTGTGAGATCATGACTTGAGCCATTAAAGATTATCTTTGGAGTCCTGTGTCCGAGTGACTTCGGTTCACAGACAGGACAAAGTGGTCACCCATCGGTTGTGAACGTAGCGATGCTACAAACAGGAATGGGCAATATTTCAATATTTCTGTCCATCCCTGACTAAACTGAGAAAGAATAAACTGCACACGTTTTTTGGGCTTGCTGTGTACTGTACTTGTATTTTAAAAATACCGTACAAGTCACTCCAGGTAACAGGGGTCTGCCTTTGGCAGGTGATGAAAAGCGGCACAGGGTTAAACCGGCTGATCCGGCCTCATATTTCAAAAAGAAATCAAAGAGAGACTCCATAAGCTTTGCTGCCTGTAATGGTTATTGCACAATCCATTTTGGGAAGTGGGTTACGGGGTGACGGGGGGGGAACTCACTTTAGGATTTAGGGATTACAGTTTGCTATCTCTTGATCTCAAGAGAGCCAGTTTGACATCCAGATACCCCTGAGATAAAAGATGACGATCCTGCGATAACGGCCCGAGAATATTAAAACGTCCTGGTAATTTATAACCCCCTTCCAGAAAACAGGCCTTTTTACAGAATGACTTAGTTACTCATCCTTTAAAACGTTTTTGGTTCACTTGATCTCAAATTTTCAAAGTTTTATGAAGCTCATTTTGATGTGGGTAGAGATTACTAAGGGGCAGTAATGTAGATTTACCGTACTTTAAGTCAGCTAATGAGACAGTCTTTGGCAGGGGTGCACTACTCCAGTCCTGGGTGAGAGGGTGTTTATGCCAGTTTTTTTTGTTTTTCAGCACTTAGTCGCTTAATTTAAGTCATCAATTAACAACTGAATCCACATTCCTTGTGTCCAAGGCCTAAATTGGCTGCTGATTGAAGAGAAACCACAAAACGGCTTCAAACTGGAGTTCCACCTCCACAAGATTGTGATTAGTTGTGAGTAGAGACTGACCACTGGTTTCTATGCAACAAACACCTCTGATGTTCCAGCGTCATTCCACAGCGGAAACAAAATTTTTTCAGGCTCACAGCTCCCAGCCTAACAAGACTGAACTGCAGCCAGAGTCTCGCATTCACCCATGACCGCATCATACCAATCGCCCTACGTGTCCGAGACGTTGACATCTATTTCAACCAATCAGATAGCACCCATATTTACACTGCGATGATGGATGGAGCATCCATCCATGCAGAGACCATTACGGGTTGATGACCTTATGCCTGACCCCCTTCCACATCAAAAACATCCTCTCAGCACCTTTACCTTTAGATCCTGCAACTGAGGATTGTGGGATATGTGTCTCATGCCAGGCATGGGGCCAGGTCCGAAAAGTTACCCGTCAATCATGATTGGTTCTCAGTTAGCCTGCAGCTCTGATGTCACCAGTGCTGAGTGGGAGATGGGGGCATGATGGTTGGGGGGGTGGTGGGGGGGGGTTGGGCAGTGAATTCCCTTGCTGGCTTACATCACTGGAGTTTTCACAGTCACTGGAACACAAATGTACTGGGCTAGATTCATTCATATACTACACATTTAGTCTCTTTGAGGACATATGCAATTCAATCAAACTTTACATTACAATTCAGGTTCTTTTCATTCTAACACAGAAAAGCATAAAGCCTTTATGAGACTAAAGGCTGTTTCTTTTCAATTGTATGTGCCCTTGGAGAGACTATGGTCAGGATTCAATCAACTTGTCCTTAACTTTTATGACAATTGCATAAGAATGTTATGCATTTTTTCTACAATTGAGAAGTTAATTTTGTGATTGTTGAATTGCTGAAGATAAAAATGAGCACTTTCATTTAGTTGTGAAGCAAGATTAAGGACAAATGTTGATTGAATCCTGGCCTTAGTGCAATGTTGTCACCATGTGCCGTAGTGAGTTTCACGCTCCACCACAAGGGGGAGCTGTGGACAGCACTCACAGCTGGGATCAGTGTGGGGTTGCTATGAGTGGTGTCGCGCAGCAGATCAAAGGGACCTGCTTCCCACCTGTGCCAGGAGAAGCGCAGAGGCCCGCCAGCCTGCCAGCCCCTGAGTTTGGCTTGGCCTGCCACTTCCACTCTCAAGGCAAATTAAGCTTAACAATGCTAGTGTTGGCTAGAGCCAGTGCTGTCTGTGGCAGACCTTTACAAACCCATGCCAGCCCCACGCCCCAGCCTCAGTCCCAGCCTCCCTGCCCCACGCCATCCCAGCCACAGCCTCACGCCCGCCCCAGCCCATCACAAACCCCAACCATTTTTTGATTTGAGATGATTTGTCGAGGAAAAAAAAAACCTGGCAAGGAGCTGTTGATCCTCTAATCCCATTAACACACTGGAAATTGAATTTTTCCATTTCAACCCCCCCCCCAAATGGTAATGTAAAATGACACATGGAGAGAGAGACAGGGACAGAGAAGACTGGGCTTTACTGTGCAGAGCAGACAAAGCGTAAAAGAGGCGTATGGATGTAGAGAATAGAGGAGCGCCTAAAGAGGAGGCTGCGGTCTGGAAAGCGCCGGAGATGATGATGTCAGCAGAGGCGCATGTTCGAGCAGTGACACGTTAATCCTGATGGAGCGACTTGGAGCGAATCAGGAAAAGTCTCATATTTCTCTCTAAGACATTTGTTCCAGCAAAAAAAAAAAAAAAAGAGGAACTGGTTCCTGGCATGGCATGTATGAACTGTACTTGTAAAACAATTAATTACCACAATTAAGTGATGAAGACGATTTTTATATCGAAAACGACCATCCAACCACACACATATGCAAACACACACACACATACACACACATATACAAATATGCCAGCCCAGGAAGGCATTTAATGTAAACATTTGTCAATAAAATACTGTATGTGGTGTTTACTGTGCACATATGATACACAGCAATGCAAATTCACGTACACGTACACATGCAGAGATACAGACCATCCCATACAAGCACCAGCTACAGGTACTAAAGTCAGTTTTTCGGGGTAAAGACCATGTGAAGAGGGAAATCAATTCTGGCAAATCTATGAATGCTTCAGAGTACACTATTGGTGATACAGGGTGTGCTGATTACAACAGCAGGCCGCTGAAATCCACCCTGTCACCCTTGTGCAGTTCTCCCCTTCGCCTGCAGAGGGAGACATTATTAAGGCTGACCGCATGCGCGCTCCTGCCGGATTCTGAAAACGTTCCTCTTCAGCCAGTACTGTGTGCAGCGCCTTGACCAAACCGTTTCAGGCATTACTCAGCCCAGTCCACCGAAAAGCTGTTGATTTATCAGGCCACGGATGATGTAATAACAATAAGCAGATACAGATTTGCATATTAAATGGTAGGAACCCCATACCGTGAAATTGCAGCCCATTCCAGAGAGAGAGACATATCACCCACAGACAATGGTGAAAGCAGCAGGCACGCCACTTAGCCCGTCAAACCCAACTTCATCTACACCAGCGAGTGAGTCAAGACCCTCCCGCGAGCTGGGAGAGAGAGGGGCGGGTTGCGGCATGTGCAGGGTAAAGAAACGCTGAATATTGTACTCTGTCTATCGTCACACATGCCAAATGAGACACTGCGCTGGCTACATACATTGCACTGCTTACATGGAATTCTGAGCCCAAGGGCTTAATGGAAGAAGACATTTTCTGTGACCCAGATGTAAAAGTATATCCTAACATATGTTCAGTTACGTCTTACATCTGTGTGACAGAAAATGTCTCCGTTTATTAAGTGGGTCTTTGGCTCATGATGCTTGGCAACCATTGGTCCATATGACACTACTTCTCCCTGTAAGCCAATCAGATTGAGCTATTTGTTAAAGCAAACGGGATGAATCCTGTAGTGCCTCTCCCGTGTGTGTGTGTGTGGGGGGGCACAGCAAAGGGGCGACGGGTTCATGTCTCAGGTCCATTAGCTGCTTCCTGTGTCAATGCATGAGGTGCTCCAGTGAGGTTCAGGTCTTAAAATACTAAAAAATACTGCATGTGCCAGTGCTGAGGGATAAATGCCAGCCCTGCCTCTGCCATACAACTTACACAATAACAGTATGAAGAAAATATCAGTGCCATTGTTAAAAAAAACACCTTATCTCCAATAAGACAGCTTTTCAGGGAACGGATGAAACAGTTTGATTGTAACATGACTTTACATGAATACGCTTGAGTCATGTGGAGTTCCACACTGATTTTATCTGTCACAGAGCCTCGGATCATTGACAGCACACAATTGGTGACACAATGTGGCACATCAAAATATATTTTTTTTTTTTGCAATGTTGACAGCATGGATAGAAATAATGTATCAATTTTTTCTACTTTTTATTTTTTCATATTCTACAATACATGAATACTGCACAATCAGATAAAATGTGCAATAACATATGCTTACCAAAACACACATTAGACAAAGTCGACATTTGAGCACAAATATATATATACATCCAGTAAACTTGTTCCATATTGTGTGCAAATTCCTTAACAGGGTGCAAAATTGTCCTCTGTTTGTGTGTGGGGAATACAGAGAGAGGTCGTTTTTCACCCTGCAAATGGCAAAAGTGCTACTGCACGCCCTGCCCAAACACTTAAAGAGTTAAAGTGGAGGCGTCAAACCCTCACACTTTCACAGCATACAGGGGAAGCTTTCTGTCATCGAATTTCACCTCAGTTACATATAAACTCACCGGGCTCAAGGACAATTGCTTCTTTGTGTGGCGCAAAGCTGCTGGAGAAGTTTGAACTGCTATAGAGGTATGACAAATCCAGAGAGAAAACCCTTCATTAACACAACAAAGCTCTGATATAACAGAAAACTAACAGAATCTGAAGACTGAGTTCATCACCACTATCATCTCTCTAACATCTCTGTACTATTCAGCACTGCCTAGATATATAGGTACAATAGATGAGATAGTTGTGATAGTTAAAATATTCACGAATGCTAGCTGATTAATATCTCAGACTGCGAAACACACAAGATATTTCCCAGTCTGATCTGAACGTATTGAAAAGAACTGTTTGACTGTGTAAGAATAACATCCCCTAACAGGCAGTTATCAACGAAGCTTTGACAACGCAAAGTAAATACACAGCACAGATAAATTCTCTGCATGTGCCGACTCCTGTATTCCTCTAAGAGCTGAGGACCTGGTTTGCCCCTCTAACCATTTGACTTGCTGGGTGCTCAGTACTTAAAGACCAACTCCAGCCAATCTTACGTCCTGACTTTTCTTGAAGGAATGCCCGTTAAACAGAGGCAGAGTGGTGGCACAGGCAATCAGAGATGTCGTTAGGGAACACCCCCAACACATGCCCCCCCCCCCCCACCCTTTGCTCAGTAACTTAATGACCACAATAGCTGCATCACATCTGTAATATATGGAAGAATGTACGTTGTGGCACATGTGAATCCATTCTTGGGAGGATGTTGGAGAATGTACTTTTATGGCCAAAACACTCATACTTTCACTGCAATGTAGAGTTTTGGATCGGGGTCATTGAACGACAGGACTTTCAAGCTGAAGGATGAGATTCATAGCTTTAAGACATCAGAATGAGTCGAGCTGACGTTTAAGAGCGAGCGCAAATACAAGAAAAATTGGTGTACTGTATTGATGATGAAGGTGTACTCCTGTTTCTGGCATGAGATTAATCTTAGCTGCGATGAGGTACAATGTTGTTACCCAGTACTGAATCACATTACAGTTATAAATGCAGAGAAACCTTATCCCTCTTTTAGTTCCTGACTGAAAGCCAGTTCTTGAAATCACAATAAAAGAAAATTATTTATACAGACTACATGGATAAGACTAAGGTAGCCTCATGCAGCTGTATCAGTTACACATGAAAGCAATGTTCATTTTTTCATCTATTATCAGATATTAATACAAATATGAAATACCATATAAATGATCATATGTATGTCTTGTAGCAACCATTTAATAAAAAAATTGTACAGAGATGATAAAGGTCAAAATTTTATGGCCCCTCTTCCAGCAAAAACATGTCTACATAAAGTAAGTTCGTCAAACTTTATAAATAAACATGTCTCCTTAACAAATACACATCTGCATCATTTCCCATGCAATGAGACATGAAAAATAACTGATCTGAAATCAGTGTAATGTGCATCTAGATGCTGTCGTCAGCACAATTAGAAATATGGTAAAATATATAAGGGGGAAGCAGGGTAGGTTGCTCCTAATGACGCACAAATTTACCCAAATGACCGACTTTCTGCTCCCCGAGCTGCACTATCCTAGAAACAGAGCATATTGCGTAATTGAATTATTTATCTTTCAGGGTTATCAGTGCCTGAAATAGAACTGACTAACCTTATAAAGGCACTCATTTACTGGAACATTTCATGCAAAATCAACCCAACACTTTGAAAGGATATTGTTATTTTTCACTGTCTAATCTGGTTTGCAGCACCATTAAAATAGCACATAGTGGCGATCTGCATGACAGTGTTCTTTTAACGTTACACTAATGCTTGGTCTTGATTGTTGCCTGATGATGAAGCACCATGTCACTTAAAGCAATGAAATTAAAATAAAGTATGAAACATTTGGTATGCTTTTCTTAACAGAGCATATAAGGGTACTGTCCGAAACAGAAACTAGTTGTCCTCATTTTATCTTATTACTCTATATTTACATATCTTTTGTTGCCTGTAATTAAGTTTTTTTTTTTTCCCATGAATGATCCATAATGATTTAATAAGTTATATGTTATAAAATGAAACTGTGGGGAATTATTTTGCTCAAGCCACCAAGCATACACAAAAGTCTTTAGTGGGCTGATTTATACATGCTTGGTATGCTCAGCCAATAACTTTCCCTGAGTTTATTTTTGAGAGAAAAGCCCTGTGTGCTGCTTAAGAAAGTAAAGCACAATCGCTGATTCACTTAGCACCCTGGAGTATGGCAGACTCTAATTCTCATAACAGGATTAGCCTTGATTATGAACCTGCTGAAAGCTTTATATTTCATGAGCAAATAATGCCAGGCACAATTCAACAGCTTGTTCTGGGATTTCAATGGTTGAGCGAAAGACGTAATTCCCTGTAATTATACGTCGTGTTCCTGATGTGGACAGGGTCATTAAACAGATAATGCTGAGGGTAAGCCGTACAGTGGAAAAAAACAAAAACAATAAGACTGTCAGCTCCTATAAAACTATCACAAACAGGGCCTTGCATGAAATGGGGGGGACAATGAAGGATTTGGCCAGTTCCTCATACATCTCGAAGTATCCCAGATTGCCCTGCTTGGGACTGTTCCCATACAGTTGGATAACAACAGAAAAGAACTGGCCACCACTAAATACGGTGCATTTGAGCAGTGGTTTGTCATACTAGCCTTATGAAAGGGAATGCTGTTGTGAAAACTGTTAAAAGAAGCATATGTGTGTGTGTGTGCCTGTGTGAGCATCTTTGTGTTTGTCTGTGTGTGCCTGTGTGTGTGTGTGTGTGCATGTGACTGAATGTGTGTATGTGTGAGTGAGTGTGCGTGTGTGTGTGAGTGTATGTGTGTCTGTAAATGTGTGTGTGTGCGTGTGTGTGTGTTTGTGTGCGCTCAGGGGACACAGTAAGCATTCAGCTGTCCTCTCCCACCGATGCTAAAAAAGATGTCAAACAGTTTACGTAAGGCAGCTGACGGCAGTAATCTTGAGCTGGATCTAGGAAGTGGGTTTATGGGCGATGTATGAAATGCAAATGATGTGTTTCCTCTTTGTGTAGAGATGGCTTGATAAGGGGGTAACTACGGTTTGGTGCCAGTCTGCCAGTTCCTCAGGAATAATGAATGCTAGTCGTGGGCAGCATGAACAACATGCACTGTGCCTCGCGGTATTGTGAAAAGCGCATTGTTCTCATATTTCCTTATGGCTTTGGGCCATGGCTCTGACACACACAATTCTGAATTAATCCTATTTACACTGCCTATTATGAGTACGTCCCAGTCCTACTGCTAGACTTTCCTGTGTCTACCTAATGTGAATTAATGGCCCTGGAAAGCAGTGCTTTATCTTGATAACATATCGTGTCTTGTTCAGGTGACTAAAAGAAGGAAACTGACCCGACAGATAGAATGGATGCTAACTCATCACAGGGGGCCCACTTTGAGATGTGACTTGGTTGTCCAAGTAGGGTCCAATCCCTTTGTCTATTCTGGAAACTCAGACAATCTGTTAGAATGGAACCCTTTTGTAGAGCGTGGGCGCTGCTAAGATAGATGCCCACAACCCGTTATTGACGTGAGAGGAGGATGAAACGTGTGACGCCATTAAAATGCATGCTACTGTTAATTTACACCGAGATCTTGTAGCGGTGCAGTGCCGGGCATCTGTTTGCAATTAAAGGATCAGCAAAGTCCTCATAATATCAGGGTAAGAAAGATAGACCCAACCGAGCACAATTAAATCCCTCAGTTTACTACGAATGTTTTCTGGTTAAAAATATAATCTGGGGACAGAGATCTCAGTTCACAGCAGAGCAGGCTTGGTGAGGTAATGTTTCACACCTCCTGGTCAATCATGGGTGAGAAGAGAGCCCTGGTCTGAGGAGTTCATGAAGACCAGTGACCTCCAACTGTCAGAGCAAACAAAGCAGTTACCAGCATTGTTACCCATAACACACTTGGATCAACACCTGCTACTCAATCCCAGATAATGATACATTGCACGGTTGTGTTGGAAGTTGTGCCCTCTCACCTGGAGCGCAGCTTGACTTCAAAAACCAAAAATATTAAACGCTTTAGAGTAAAACACATATGTCGCGAAAAGGTTAAGCTTTGAATGGTGTATTTTTTTTTTATGAGTGAGGTTGCCTCACGCATTGTGTTCAACGCGCAGCGGTTGCATCATCGCCGACCTACACTGATAAAATCTAATCTGAGTTTACTTGCAATGATTTCATTTTACAATCAGTAATGCTCTCTCACCCTCGTATCATACAATGATGAACTGTTTTCCTCACAATACATGCACTGTACTCAGTGCAAACTTATACACCGACCAAACCTAACTGCAAAAAAGTAAGAGTTTGAACTTCAGGAGAAAGTCAATCATTTACAACAGATGAAATAAAGTGAGAATGAAGGGAACTGTTTTCTACCTTTTAAACGTTCGTGTTAAGGAGGTTTTATTGAACTAAACTCTTTTATAAAAATGGATTGCGTCAAAATAAACGAATATTGGTAGAGTTATTAAATCATGTGAAACCCGTAAAAGATAAGCAGGTGAATTATTTGCAAAGTTGGTGCATTCATTGTGCCGTTATTAACAGCAGTGACCGCGTGCAGCGCATTGCGCGGAGCAGACGTCTGCAGATCTGAAGCGCGTTCTTCCCAACATTACAAGGACGGTTTTTGAATGGCATTGACTGACGTCACGGAGCGCGGTGTGCAGGCAAGACTGTTAAAAGCTGTGAGTCTCGGGGATGGTTTTCACAGAGTCACACGAGACGCACTGGCCGAACTGTCCACGCTACCACAGCGTTGAGCACTGCCAAATACTACGACTGCATAGTTTAAAAAGAAACATTTAACCTGTCGCGCTAGTGTATTAGTGGATATAATGATACGCAGTGCTTTCTCGAGAGCAGCAGGGATGGTGAATGCTTATAATGTTTTGTTCACCTTGCTGCTGGTGCTGGTGGTAGAGTGTGGCGGGACAGCACAGACGGGGTCTCGTCACGGCGACTGCCCGTCCCGTTGTCACTGCGAAGCGGACGGCATGCTTCTGCGAGTCGACTGCTCGGACCTCGGCCTCACGGCTCTTCCTGCAAACCTGAGCGTCTTTACTTCATATCTGTAAGTCTTTTGGTGTTTTTTTTAGCGTGAGAATGCGACACGTGTGCACATTGGCATGGATTTGTAAAAAAAAAAAAAAAAACATATACTTGGGAGCGTATTTGGGTTGTTGGATTAAAATGTTCCAGAATTGACAGATTGGAGAATACCTAGCTACCAACACAGTTTCACTATGGAAAAAGTCGCGGGAGTTCAGATACTTTCCAAAACTACTTTCTGCAATTTTACTGTAGCATACTTTTTATGTGATACACTACTTAACATGCGAATTTGTTTACAATAATTTATTATATTGAATTAAAATGCACAATTATTTTTGGTGTTCATTACATTTTGTAACATTCTACTTTAGCTTGGCTGGTTATTAAAATATCAGATAGTTTAACCGACGGCAAATTGGTACAGTGTTACAAAGTGTATGGATTACATATTTGTTTTGGGATCATAATCTTCAATAAAATTCTTTGTTCAGTAGAGAGGTTCATGGTTAATTTGTCACTCAGTGACAAATTTTTAAAATTGAACTTTAAACAGAATAATTTCTAGTTTGTTACCTTTATGACTTACCAAATAACAGGTTTGTTATTTATTTTAAAGCGATCTACCCTCTGAGCAGTACAAAGATTACGTACTTCACAGCAGGAATTCAGCAATCCTTCATTTCAGCCGACCTGTCATTGTCATTCCACAGCAGTGTACTGTAGATTTGCAACGGCAATTACGGACATGTGGAACTTGTTGTACCTTTTCTAAAATAATTATTTGTAACATTATGTATTGATAAGTGATAATCATAAACTGTATAGTGGCTGGATTTAATCGTGTTTGGGGGTACATCAACAAGTTAAGTAATCTTTGCGTGGTCTCAGTAATCAAGAAAGTTTTTGCCATGGTTTTCATATTTACTGTCTCCGTGACTAGGCCGACAACTCTAAATAATAAATAAATAAGTAAGGCTGTCTAGAAGGCAAACTATGAACTCTGTGCTAAAATGTATACTTAATCTTTATTCGTTACATTTTCTGATTACAATAGTAGAAACGTTATGCGTTTTGATTGGATTACACCAAAGCAATGAATTCTGTACTATAGCAATAGGAATAGGAAATGACATGAGCGGAGGAAACGTGCATAAACGCTTGTTTCCTTTGTAATTTCCTACTGCGATTAGGGCAGAAATCATCGCCGTAACGTGGGTTTCAGGAACCAGCCAGTGCATCATTCTACCGTAGGGAGTATTTTTGTAAATTGAATGGAGTGAAGTTGGATGTACAGTACAGTACAGTTTTGAGGATGGCACAGCTGAAATCTTGGTACCAACACTTTAGACATCAGTTTAGTCCTTTGATTACACTCTCTTTTTGTTATCAAGCTTGATCTACCAGTAGAAAAAATGCTCATAGTCACACTTTGAGTGCCTGCCCAGTTGAGGGGACATGATCCTTTCATATGTGGAAATCCAGCAGGCTGCAGAAAAATTTCGCAGCCCACCCAAAATAGAAAGGTCGATTGCTCGTGGAGCTATACTTGGCTGCCAATACAGCGGCTGACAGAGAAGTGGCAGCAGTTAACCCCTGTATCGAGTGACCCGCGTTGGCAGGGCGATCAGGAAAATATCTGCTGTTATTAAGGAAATCGTTTCAGATCAAAGCCCCGGCTCTCCTTACTTTACTATGCTATGGCGGGGGGGGGCGGGGGGGGGATTACCTGGGTGAGAGGTGTGCTTCGGAGAACATGAGAATGCCTCAGTGGAGGCAGCGCTGAAGTCATCTGTCGGCGGCCCTTTTGGATCCTCCTTGGTACCCGCTGGCCGAAGCGGTTCGGAGCAGCGAAAAGACTGAGCAAACCACCTGGGTGAGGCCGAGGCGGGCTCTGCGCAGAGCTGATATTAAGAGCAGGGGCACTTTGGGAATTGCTCATTGAGCTCATTTTCCCTCCTTTGGCTTCTCTTTCCATGGTAGACACACATTTGGAGTGTATGCCATGCTCCAAGAATGATTTCACTCTCTCCGACTGATAAATTCACTTCGCTGAGAGCCTCACCTCTAAAGTTCAGAGGGAGCTACGATTTAGCCCAGTTAAAACAATCAGGTGAAAAGTGTGTTAAATAATGCTTGCTGGGGGGTCAGACATTTTGCTTTTATATTGTCAAAGCTGATTTCTCTGAAAGCCACTGAGTAGCTGGAACAAGCTTTCAGATTCTTGTTTCAACAGCTGACAGAAATCAGCTTAAAATAATTCGGTTTGGAGAATTTAAGGAAAATGTTGAAGCTCTGTTTCAAGTGTATGCTAGTATTACCTTATTCCCCAGGGTCCTCCCCCCACACGTGAGAAAATACATTTTTTGAAAGGGAAAGCTTAAAGTTTTCATCAGACTTTTGCAGCGTAAGAGAGCAAAGTCATTAGAAACATTCCAACACAGCATAAAGATGTGGAGAAACTTATGCAGGACTTTATTCATTTGTGCTACTTCACTAAATAAAATTACACACTGATTTGGCTTAGTTATCAAGCCTTGTGTTTTGGCTCTGAAATTCACCACAAATATACAAGGCAACTTTAATATATAGCACATGTTCTGACTCAGTAAATGTGAGCAAATATTTATGTATTTCAATATTTTAGCCATTCAACGTGCATTTAATAAAAAGGATCACATGGAACAAAATGGTGCAAAACCGTATGCCTTTTCTACTAAAGTTGTGAGTTTAAAGTCATCAGTTTAATTATTGACTGTTTATAGCGCTAATGCACGTAATGATTTACCTGCAGCACTGGCATCCATTATCCTCTCCCATCCCCCCGGAAAGTGCCTGTGAAGGCATGGATATGGTAATGGATGCTTGGTGCATAGTTTTCTGTGTGTGCCTGATGGACAGAGTGACAGGGAAACCATACGGCAGGGAGGGGGCGCTGTGGCGGGGGGAGCCGAGGTGCAGACCGTTGACAGTCCGCCTCATTATTCAGGGAGCGCAGGACAATGCGGCCGGCCGGGACCGCCAGCGTCCAGCAGCGAGCGCGTGCACGGCTTGAACAGGGTGCCACGGAAACCAGATGGGATCAGTGCCTCAAACTCTCTTGTCTGTCCGGCGGCGAGTTCTTTTCATCTCACCCTGAGAGAGAGAGAGAGAGAGAGAGAGAGAGAGAGAGTTGGAGTTGGAGAGGGAGCATTTGCAAGGAAGCACACCTACCGGGTTTTTAGCAGCAAAAAAATGATCAACAACTGACCTGCCGGTTGTCATTTTGCATTTATGTAGTTGTAGGAGATTGAGAGCAATTTGCATTTGTAGAGAAAATGAGTGAAGGAGGATATTCCACAGCATGAGTGCTGGGAAAACGGTGGTAGATGAACCCAACTCACTGCCTGGTCATTGCTAACTTATGAGTACTTAATAATTACATTGATTCATTTTTTAAAAGAAAAACCCAGCACTTGATGCCCTTGTCCTCAGCATGTTTTTTTCTGAAATTTATTTTTTTAAACTGCCACCAACATTTATTCAATATTTTGTACAAGACAAAGACTCCATGTTTTGTGGACTCAGTTTTTGCAGTAGCTGTTGTTTGTTATTTTAATATCCTTATTCTGCAGCCTGTATTGATGAGTAGCTGAAGTTTTTAACTGTCCCAGGGTAGGATTGAGACACATGTTAATCAAAGGACTGGGGTGAGGGGTGGGTGAGGGGTGGGGGAGGGGTCCCAAGGGGGGGGGGGGGTCTCAGGGACTCATTTCTTATGGAAATCTTAAATGTAGCATCCAAGGATTGTGTTTAATGTGTTCAGCTGTAGGCAGGGAGCTGAAAACAGTCACCTTTTGTTTTATGGAGACATTGATCAAGTGAACACCTTATGTTCGCTACCTTTCGAAGAGGATTTCTCTCCTGTCAGTTACCCAAAACAGTGTGTCCACAGATCTTAGCTGGAAAACAGTGATGCATGTCACAACCTATTCTGTACACAAAGAAAATCACCCCCGGCAGATGTAAGATTATACACAAAAAAAGACTGTGCAAGAAAGGTGCACTAGAAGGTGTGATTGCCAGAGGGTGTCTTGGATACCAGAGATTCAGCTGTTTAGATTTCAGAATCGCTTGCTTGAAGATTAAAGCTTTATTTATTATTTTAAATTTTTTTTTTTTTAAAAGTGTCCATTCTCAGTCAGTGATAGATTATATTTTGTGATGGCTTGTGAGATTTTTTCGCCTCACAGTTGGGAGTGTTTGCGCTGAAAGGTAATGTGAATTAAAGGTTTATGTCTTTGCCACTGCAGCTGTCAAGTGATTGCTTCTGCTGGATGAATGTAATGCAGGCAGTCCACAGACCTCTGTATTATGGTCTGTGCTGGGGGCTGCTGGGACTTGATTTGATTTGGAGACAGGGTGTGGTAAAGTTTATTCTGTACGTGATGATAGAGGTGAGTCGTGTTTTAAACTGTGGTTTGTCTGTAAACATTTTTCCCTGCCTGCCTGGATCACTTCACTCAAGCAATGCCTGACCTAAACGACATACTTATTGTGAAGCTAATCATCGACTGTCAGTCATGTTCTTTGTGGACCTGACTAAGATTTTTGAACCCAACTGACAAATGTTTCAGAACTCAACTACAGCTTAATCGAAACACACTCTTACAATATTATCCATACTAGTTCCCATACTAGTTTCCTCCACTAAGTAGTACATGTATTTTCTTAATAGCCATTTGTAAACAGTAAAAAGTGCATGATTGAATTTACTTTGAAATAACTGAGCTTCAAATTTAATAGGTTTAATGCAGAATGAATAGGATGTACCAGTTTTATTTCCTGTCCCACAAAAGAAAATTTTTTGTCTCCAGGAAAAATAAAATGTTGCAGGTATGAAATATATTGCTGTTAAAAATTAGTTGCTGTGAGTGAGTAAAATAGAAAAAAATTACACAAAATATGAATATATACACTGAGATATAAATTCTATATGTGAATGGTAATTGTAAAAGTGCTTTAAGGTATGATTTTTATTGAAGTCATTAAAGTTAGTTTGGCATCAGAATGAATCTGGAAATAAGGGGCAATATAGTGACAGGTTTTCATCATCTCTCCGGCAGTCAGCGCTTGCCAACACACGCTCCGCCAGGCAGCGCTGAACGGGCTGTCCGTTGGACGGGTCGCACCGCGGCATTTCCTAAATTCATCACCGCGAATCGCATCCGTTTCACTCGCTCCAAAACACAGAGAGAGAGAGATACAAACGATATCAAGTAACCTCTTTGGTTATTGTGGAACCTATGGACCTGCAGGAGGTTTTCATTAAGGTTTAATGTGTGCTATTATTTGGGGTTTTTAAAATTTTTTTTTTTTTTTGGGGTATCCGAAGAAAACCTTTTCTGCTTTCAGAGCTGTGAAAGCAGAACGCTCCAGTGTGGGAATTGAAAGAAAAAAAAAAAAAAGAAAGAAAAAAAAAGGTATCCATGGAGCTGTTTTGGATCAAGCAGGGCAACGTGATTAGTTCTCATTAAGGTTTGCAGATGACGCAGTGTTCCTCCTAGACGTTCGGCCCTGTACTCCTTTCGGCGCGTTGCTCCATAACCATCCACCACGACAGCGATCCAGAGAGCCCCGTCTCCCCCCCAGTTCATCTTTATTACCACTGCGCTGTCAGCAGCGCTGAAAGAGACTTCACTGCCTTGATTTATGGCCCAAGTTCTTTTTAAGATCCCTGGCCGTCCACCTGGTCCATTCCCTCACCATCTGTAAGCTGTCTCAGAAACAGAACTTGAGCCATCGCAGGTGACTTTGTTCTCCCTAGCCGGCTGTCCTTGCCGATCCATTAACAATATTTACTTAATGGCACGGAGCACTAACGAAAGTGACTTCATTTGTTTTACAGTTTGGATGTCTCTGCAGGTTGTCTCAGAAGTCCATTCAATTAATTAACGCTAAAGCAACAATCCGGCCTCTTTCTTCCTCCCCTTGGCAGGATTAATGGGCGTTGGCATGGCTTGAACAGGCTGTTGTAGAATCTCTCGCTGAGAAAGTCGACAGGCCTGACTAATTCCCAGCAGTCCAAACTTCACAACTTTATTCTGAGCTTTTAAGTTTTACTACAGATTAAAGGTAATGCCCTCAGGTTGCTGGCCTCTTGAACTCTACCCCCCCCCCTTTCGATTATTTATGTGGTTTAGTTATTAGCTAAGGGTCACGAAAAAGTGTTTTCGCAAACTGAGAATCTGCCCGATAATCTTATCCAGCACATGCACTCTCTTGGAGAATTCGAATGGTTGAATTCATGTGTTTGATTTCTGTGTGGGGATTTGTAAGATCTCGATAATAAACACGGAGCACAATGTCCACATTGTGTTTGGTCGCACTTCAACGTGAATCTAACCACCTCTTTCAGTGAGAGCTGATTTTCTTTTTTCATCTCTCTCCCTCCACCCCCTTCCTCCAAGACCAAGATAAAAAGAAACGTTTTGGTCATTTTGCGTGCGCAGAATGCCGACGTCCTCGTCGGCCATCAATCTTGGTGAAATACGCATGCAAAACCAATATTGGAAAAAGGCTTTTTGAGAGTCGGAGAAAAGAAGCTCTTCTCCCGTCCCATCCCGCATAACTTTGGGACTGGCCCCCAGATCGGGGAACGTTTGAGAAGCGTAAATATTGTCCCCCGGCGAATCGCGGGCGTGACGGACCAGATATGTTTGTCTTTCTTTTAGATTTATTTTTGTTGTGGTGGGCTCCACTGAGCAGTGTATAATTAGTGAAAGGGAGACCGAGCAGGCCTGCTTTATTCCCAGTCTAATTAACAGCCCGCGGCCGTACGGGGGGGTGGGGGGTGTGGGTGGGGGGGGCTCCCACAGTCGGCGTGAAATGTTGCGGCTTCATTGTGCCACTGGCCCCTCCCCTCCCACCCCCACCACTGGACTGGCTTGTGAAAAGTCAGCTGGGCCCAGCCTTGGTCAATAAAAGGAAGGCTCAATAGATGTTTTGTATCGCAAGGGTGAGCGAAAGAAGGCTACCATTTTACTCTTTCAGGGCAGCTGCAAGCCAAGGGAGCCGAGAGACTTGCCCCAGAGTTTACAGCCACTTCTTCTCTGTGTGGAAAATCCACCCAACCTCAGTCATTGAGTTTGGCCTTTTTTTTTTTCTAGTGTGCGATATAATTTTATTTTTACCCTGTGCTGTACAACGTAGATGGCGTGCCAGTCTTATCGGTCCTGGTTGGTGGTGGGATTGTTTTTGTTGTTGTCTTTTGTGTTGTTACAAGGCGTTATTTCCCCGCCACCTGTTGATGGACGTGCAAGCGCAGTGTGCTTCGCGTGACTTTGAGATTCCCATTTGGGCCCCGTCTGCGAGGGAAATGCATGCTACGGCTGATTAAGATATCCAGCTTATCAGTGTTGCCTCAGTCAGATGCCGAGATCCTATATCCTATATCCTTAGCACTTCATTACAGAGCCCACTGGACCGGTCAAAACAGAAAACGAACATAATGCAGATCTCCAGTATAGAACATTTATTATCAAGTTGTTCAATGGCACTGTTGAAGTCTTGACAGTACTTTCCCTCCATTTTTATTTTCGTGCATGCACTGCATCACATGCATCACTGTAACTGTAAGCCTTCCCATTACTGCAGCATCCTCCTCCATCTGTCTGAGATTCTGCTGCCACTTCATTTCACTCTGTAGTTCCACAGTGGGGCTACACTGTGCTATAGGCTGCATTGTGGGACTGTGACAGCGGCGTAGCAGACATGAGTGGGTCTGTGTTCAGTTGGCCGGTGGACCTGCTGTCGTGCGATGCGGTGTGGATATCCTGTTGAACGAACCGCTCCCTCTTCAAATGGTGCAGGGACTCTCAGAGCCCACAACCTGCTGAGAACTGGAACACTTTTATTGAATAGAAAAGATATACATCATTAGTACTGACTGTCCCCCAGTCACAGGCCAGGTACTGTGTTTTGGGAGTGTCTAAACCCCTCCTTTGAACATTTGTGACATACCTGTAGATTAAAACATCTGATCACTGTTAACACATGAATAAAAGAACTCTACCACGGTCTCTGTGAAGCCTGCTGCTGGTCTGAAAGATCAGAGCTCTCTGAAGGATTTTACTTTGACTCATTGGGTCATAACTGAAAATATGTTAGGCTCCGACACACTGGTCTCAGTGCTGAATCATTGCATTGTTCATGAAATTCCACAGCATAATACCTACTTGGGCTGAATATTTTTTCTCATATTTAGTCGCACTAACAAATAACCCATTCTCATAAATTGTCACAGCCACCTTGGGCAATGTTCCCATTGCACTTGCTTGATACTTGATGAAAAATAAGTAAATGTTCACACACACAAACACTCACACACACACACACACACACACACACACACACACACACACACACACACACACACACACACACACACACACACACACACACACACCCCAAACCAGCCTTTTACTCCAAAAACTGAATTTGGGGCAGTATTTCTACTTTGGTCAGATAAAAACTGACCCATCATTCAGAGGGGAAAAAAGGACAATTAAAGGGAAATATGTAAATGTTGGTGTTTTTTTTCAGAGTGGCGTTTGCGGGTTTAGAGGCAGCCTGTCCGTGCAGCACAATGGCTGAACTAAATAACTGTGCTGTGTGTGTGTGAGCACCATTGTCCCTGTCACAGCCCTAGCAGCAGACAAAGTCCGACTGGACCGTGGGAAATACCGACGTTTTCTGACACAGGCCCTATTTCTTCCAGGAAAAAAAGGGCCCCTGAATTTAAAGTATGGTGATTTCAGTGTCACATTCGAATCTGCCATGGTCTGCCTCATTTGCTTTGATGTGGAAGATAAACTAATTTTACTATAGGCAGGGCTAAAGTAATTAGCACCCTCATGCTTTCATGTTGCCTAAATAGGCTATAGAGAGTGAAAGCAGAGACAAGAATGGATTGGCCGGCCCTGAAAAAGTATTTAGCGCATCAAAGTATTGTTGGACTGAAACGGTTTTCGGCCGCCTGAGAAGAAGGGGAGAGAAGAAAAAGTGGTGGATTAAAAAGTGATGGGTAATTTATTTTTTTCTTTCATCACTGAAAATCTACGCTGGAAAGACAAAAAAAAAACAGAGTGAAATGGCGGCTGGTGGAAAACGTTCTCACAGCAGGTGGTGCAGTGTCCTTCGCAGGGTTGATTACAGTAAGACGCAGAATGTTTGCCTAAGCATAAATTACTTCTGCCTTGTTTCAAGTTTCTTTGTGTTTTGAGTTTTCTGTGCCAGATTAAATTTTCCTGCTCTCAGATGAAAAATGGAATGCTAATATGTGGAAAATTAAAATGACAGTGTCATTTGTATTAAAATATCTTTGTACAAAGTACATGATTTATTACTTTAATTAAAATTAAAATATTTTATTACTGGAATATGAAATATTTTAATTTATGAGAATGTACTGGAATTTAGTGGGTAGCTGGAAATGTAATCATTTGTAAACTTTCTTATTCAAAGTTTGTCCAATTCATTGAGTTTTGTGACAATAATTCTTTCAGGATGAAACACTGGCTGCCTGAGGGCTTTCCAGTAGCTAATACATTAATATCATTATATCCATTTATAGACATAAAGCTAAATAATAGATAGAATATCTATATAGCAATTATCAAACCACAGCTTGAATGTAGCAGAAAATAAGCAGTCAGTCGTATCACTAAATAAAATACCCTCTGATGGTAGTTTCAGTGAGCATTAAATGTTTTATATGGTACTGCTTCCACTGTATGAGAATACGGCAACTTGAAAAGTAGAAGGAAATAAAAAGTCTTTAAACACATCAGGAAAAAATATTTATAATCGTATTAATCATCATGAAAACTACTGCAGTGACTTATCCCCTCTGCTTCTCTCATCTTTGTCATCAGTTATACTGCAGTGTCTTGCTGCCTTTGATTTTTTTTCTTTTGGGGTGGGGGGGGGGGACTCAGTGGTTTCGTTATTGTGTCCACATGTGCCGTGAGGAATGTGGCAGCCCCGTTGCAGGATATCTGGCCGGAGCGAAAGGCACAGAAGCAAAAAGGTCAGGAGGAAAAGCGTTAACTCTTACCCCGGCCTAGCTGCGCCCAGCGGAATCCTCGGGATTTCCATTAGGAAATAGTGCAGATTCCTGGAGCCAAGGAGAAGCAAATGGTTAAAGGGCGCCGTGGATGATGGGGGGGGGGGCAGGAAAGGGCCAGGCAGCGGAGGGGGTTAAGCAGAGCAGAAGCCCCACTGCCCCACCCTACCCCTGTGCCTTTCCATCACCAAACGAAGTTCAACACCAAACGCCAGCACAGCAAAGCGTGTGGTTTGTAACACCTAACAATAACTTGCGACTTGTTTTACAGCCAATTCAAATTAATCGGGAATAAAATTTTCTTACTTAAGTTCGACCCTTGTCCCACAACTGGATACGTCTTCGTGCAGTTTAAAGGAAGCCTACTGACTCAAAAATAAGGCTCATTCAACTGCATTGGTAAAGTTTGACAGAGAAATAAAAAAAAAACATTGTTTTGTCCCATATGTCTCTGTACTTCATTTTATTTGACTTTTAATAATGCTGTTATTTTATAAGGACATTCAGAGCTTGTTACTGCCAGTTTTGTTTGGTGTCTGTGTGCCAGGCTGATATCATGTTAATACGCTAAGTGCTTCTGCCGCTTTTTCTGCGGCAACCCTGGGGTCTGCTTTGACCCCGCTGCTTTTCAGGATTTTCAGTCCTTTCCCCATAAAAGCACGCTCTAATCGAAAACGTATTCTTTTGCACATGCCTGAAGGCCTTTGAAATGCTGTACCACCTTTCTGAGAGTTCGCCAGTAAGAACAGATCTCTTTTCGTGGTTGAAAGGTGTCTTTTTATCGATGTAGTGCGAGGAACCAGCCTGTCAGTGACTGGTGTGAAGACCACACATGGTTTATTTGGAGCGTAGATGTGCTGGACCCCTCATTTCCGCTTGGGGCCTGGCAGTAACCGTGAACCGGGCCTTTTTCAAACTGAAAACACAAACTGATACACCTACAAAGGCTTCAGAACGCTACGTGGCAAATGTTTCGCAAAACGCCCTGGCCCCAAGCCGTTTCGGTTTTGACTCCCAGACTCCTGTCATCACCCGCGGTTATTAGTAATGAATACATTTTAAGAGACGGATGCTGGCAAAAATTAATCATGGGTGATTTTTTGTAAACGGCGTACTTCCACTTCCCCGAACGAGAGAAACTTCATTCGGGAAGGGGATAATTGTCTGTTGTTCCAAGTTTTACTGCAGTTCCACCAACACATAAACGTGTGTGATTTGGTTTTTTTTTAATGAATTAAAAAATTCACGAGGCTGATGAAAGACCTTTCTACTCGTTAATTTGCGGAATTCGTTTGCGGGCTCTCGTTCCTTGGCGAAACATTCCTGCTCTTAATGAAACCAGTTCCTTCACGGGAACGAACTGGAGGGATCCCAAATTAGTGTTCCTGTGCTTTGAAGGAGAATGAAATCAGTGTGTTTTTTTAAAAATCTTTCATTAAGTTCGGCGTAAGCCCTTGCTGGAGATGGATTGTTGTCCACTGACGCTATCAACAGGCAAAATTGCTTTTATCTGTTTCATTCACCCCAAAAAAGGAGAGAGACTCACTCAGAGCCAAAGGGAACTAATGCCCGCATTTGGGACGGCTACAGGGAATACGGGTTTCTCAGAAAAGTTAGAGGAGTAGTTATTAAAAATGAAAAGGTGGAAGCAGTAACTTAAGAAAAGAAGTGGACCAGATGTTCACCTTACAAAAAAAAAAAGAAAATTGCAGGTGCAGTGCTCCACATGTTAGTGCAGTACTGTAGGTGGGAAAGTGTAGCTTAGTTCTCTCAATGCAGTCCAGATGTATTTGTAGAGGTCAGGCACAGGCCTGGTTAGATGCACCATCACAGGCAAGTTATCACTGTCATATACGTTTTTTGAACCTATAGCTGCAGCGCTGCTGTCGAGATTGTGGGATATTTTAGTAGCTGTTCGGCATTATGTGAGAGTCTTGCTTACTTAAAGCAGCATGCAAACCTGCTAACCACAATACAATAACGTTCGCTTGATTAAAATGAGTTCAGTGAAACGATATCCACCCAACCATAAAAGATTTTTTGTTAATATTCCAAATGGTGCAAGGCAGCCCCTTTGCGCCTTGCATAATTACTTTTTTTTGCACTCTGTTTATTGTGGGTTCTGCTGTTCTTGACTGTTTTCCCCAGTAAAAAATCTATTGTAAAAGATGCCTGTGGTTGGCTTTACAGAAACTGAAATGGGGTAAAAGAATACTGCAGAAAAAGGGGAGAGCGCTGTTATACTGTTTACAGGGAGCTGTGCATAGGAAAAGGAGACAGTGTTATGCGATGATCGCCATGAACCTTTGGGCGAATGTCACTGACCTCGCTGTTCTTAATGGATCAAATACCTGAAAGCATCTGATGTGCACCTTAACAGTAGAGACACAACAAAACGAGACCACAAGGATTTCCACATTGATTGCTTCACCTTAGTCAGGTACTGCAGGCACATGGCAGCTGCACCCATGTGTGGTGCTATGAAACTCCTTTTCCGTATCTCTGTGTAGTTGGCTACACAGGTGCCCAGTGGAGTCGGACCATAGGAGGTGGTCTCATGCCAGGAGATGGGGACTGCCTCCCTCCCTCTCTGGGCTGTGCTGTAGCCTGCTGTGCAGCTGGGATCTAGCACCAGATTGTGCGAGTGGCTGTGCTGAAACACTGTGCTGGAACTCAGTGTGTTAGCAGGACAGGCCACCCTGCAGCCCAGCATTGTCACACCTCCAATGCAAATACAGCCGTCTGTTTCAGAACATATTTACATTTTATCACATTTGGGTCATCAAGCAGTTTTTGCTTGCAAATTTTTTCAAATCCTTTGAGTCTTCCAAAGTGGTGGATTACATTTAAAAACTCATATACTGTTTGTGTTTACTGACAGTTTAATATTCTGATGTTTTATCAAACTTGTATATATTGTCATTCATACCATATGTAGAAAAGGTCACAGCTATACGGCAAGCCGCAAATGGGGCGCTTAAGACAAGCAGCTGAGTTTGTGCATGGCTGTTCATACGTGCCCATTTTAGTGAGGTCTGCGCGCTGATGGGCGTGGCGGCCATGACGTGGATGGCATGTTATGTGGGTGTCATGTAACATGGGTGCCATGTGTGATATGGGTGTCATGTGACGGGGGTGTCGTATGACACGGGCGACACGTGTGATGCGTGGGTGTCATGTGACATGGGTGACGTGACTGACATGGGTGTCATGTGACATGGGCAGAGTGCGTGACGGGCGACACGTTTGATGTGGGTGACAAGTTTCATGTGCACAATGAGCGTAAAAGGGTGCCGTGCGCTTGCGATAATTGCGGTATAGCAGGCCCCTGCCAAAGTGTCCCATTCAGACACAAACAGTGCTGCTCACAGTCAGTCAGGAGCTGGAGTTAACCCGCACAGCGCCCACAGACGCAAAGCCCGGAGTGACAGATTAAGTGTTCCTTTTCCTCAGCCTGTCACATTGATTGGCGCGCGCGGCCGAGGCGGCGTAATCCCGCGGCCCGCTCTCCCGAGTTTTAAAGCCCTCTACAAAAAGGTGCATTCAGGCTGCTTTGTGCCGCTGACCTGTGTCACACAGTGGGGCTCCTGACGCTCTGGGGACTCAAAGCCAAGTCCTGCAGCCCGGCTCCCAGCAGCCCACTGAGGTTTACTCTGGATTAATTAAAACATCCCTTTGGTCCATAGACCTGCTTGGTCAGTGCCTTTTTTCCCTGGGCACCTAATGCAATTATATAACTACGTCTTATCGAGGTTATTACTTCCTAAAGTTGAGCTGCAGGCCCATCAGTCTGCGCAGCTCATTTTAATCAGCTGCCTCTGGCATTGCCAAGCCTTGGCTCGCTAGATGGTTTTTACAATGAGTTGTAGTACATGCACCACCTCCGTGCTGTGCGCGACTTAGGAGTTATAAGGAGAGTTCATCCAAGGACTGAACCTTTTTTTTCTGTTATTTCGAAATATTATATGAAACATATAGTACCACCAACCTTTCGACCCAGGGAAAAGTGTTTGCAGCTCATTGGCCGAATGCTGTTGAGTCCTCATTTTATTTGTGGTCACACTTCAATTTAAGTGGCAGTTTATTCCATCAGAAGACAGTTGATAAATGCAGCACTTCTCATTAAATAAGCTACAACGTGTTTCCATTTTCATGGACTGGCTAAGCAGCGAAGCCGTAAATTAATACTTCAAAACAATTTGGACTTTGTTGTTTTAAAATGTTTTCCTTGTGTGTTCAGACTTGTTTGAATTTATGCTGTTTCAGCACTAATATTTACAGTTTTGTGCTGTTTCGCCCATTTCATACCTGATTTAAGTGGTGCATAAAAAACAGCCAAAATAGATATCTCAAGGGCTGTTTGCCACTTGCTAAACTATTTTGAAACATATATTAAAGTTAATAGGCAGGTGTGTATGTACAGTCATTTTCTTGTAAATACACACTGTGCTTTGAAAAGTACATCCACTGCTTATGTTAATAAAATAATTGTAAATGATCATCTAAGTAGCTGTAACTCACTGTGCAGTCCACTGCAAAATGTTAGAGCAGGCAGCTAATTTAGTATTTCTGTCAGGCTCTAAGTTCACACAGAACCTATGCAACAATAATTTGTCCCCCCCCCCCCCTTGCAAAAGCCAAACAAAATGGCAATAAATTTTTGTATTCAGATACAGCTCGGCTGCCTGGATGCAATTTGAAGTTCTTTGCCTGAGGTCCTGGACGGTGGAGGATAGGAGACTCTCCGAGAGTCATTTGCAATATTGTTTAAGCGGCAGAAGTATCCGGCGTCAGTATGGGCGCCTCGGAGACACAGGGGGTAAGCAGATCCCACACGCACCCCACCCCCACGTCCCAACGACACGCTCCGTGCCATGATGTCATCGCAGCCCGGGCCCTCGGGCCTCAGTGGGCTGGAGTCTGACACCGGCGCTGGTTCTGGGGCAAGCCGCTCAGCGCTCCAGAGCCTGTCTGGGATCCTCAGCATCGGACCTGGACCCCCTCTTTACTTAAACCCGGAAGTGCAACTTTACAAAGACTGGTGTCAGCGCTTAGAATAGCTTGCCAGGTCATGTTGTAAGGAGACCCTCGGCCAGAGACCCTCGGTGTGCCCATGGCCATGCTGCAGGACTGGAATGATGAGCCAGAATGGGATTTTCTCTGCATTAAATCTTATTTTGTTAATATGTATATGTGTAAATCCTGCATTTACCTCGGACCTCATTCTTATAAAACAGCCCGTTTCTTCAGAGAAGGGACTCGTGAAGTATGTATAATTCTCTGTTAGAGGGCATATGTGCAGATGAAAGACTCACAACATGTCGAAAAAAAGTCAATTTACCATTTCAAGGACATGGACATTGTCATGAACTGTGAGAACCTTGAACACCAGTTCTTGGTGAAAAGACAGGATTTTTATTTGGGATTTTACACAATTCCATCTATTATTAGCTGAAAATAAGTCCCAGATTCCACATCGTAGATGTATTACAATAATAGTGCAATAAAAATTGTGTGCACGGCGTAATGTGCCAAAAAAAAAAAAAAAAAGAAAACTACACTGTGCACGACGTCTTCGCAAACACACTTGCCCTTGACATTCCGCATTCCAATGTGTGTGGCGGCACTTAACTCGACAACCTGGTGGAGATAAAGCCCCTTTATCTGTATCGAACTGGAGGAGGAGGTGTGCAGGGTGAGGGCGGGGGGGGGGGTGAAGTGGCAGACAGGAACCTTGCCTCTCTCTCTCTCTTAGGTGTCTTGGCGGCAGTGGCGCTGTGACAAGCCGTCCGGAGGCACTGGGGTTTATGTTTAAACCGAGGCGGTGGGTTGACAGGCGTGGGAGATATATATACGCCGTCGTTTGTCAGAGCCGCCATTCAAGAGCGCCCGGCCTGCCCGCTCTGTTCTCCTGCCAGGGCCCTTAATTGGCAGTGAGGGAAATGCACCTTTAGTTTGTAATCTCTCTCGCTCGCTCACCCTCTCTCTCTCTCTCTCTCTCTCCCTTTCAAGTTGGTTATAAGAAATTGTGGGGACGTCAGCGCAAGTGGCTCATTTAAAGGATCTCTGCCTGGCATGACAAATGGCGAGGCCCAGGTTCGCGTATTTCACTGGAGAATGCCTCTGCCAGGCTTTTGTGGCGACTTGTCTTGTTTGGTGCACAAATGCGAGTGCTGAAATAACAGAGCGTGAATGGCAGTGGTGAAATGGCTGTGTACACAAGGTGAATGCTAAGGCTCCTCTCTCTGAATGGAGCTTTTAATCCCAGCCATTATCTACAGTCTGAAAAAAAGAAGGGGGAGAAGAAAGGGGGGGGGGTGGAGGGGGTCTTCAAAAACCTTTCGGCATAGCCGTATTTACTGATTAATGAGCTACATCGAGGCTCGGACCCTGGGCCATTGCTGAAACAGTTTTCGAGATTTACCGGTGGTTGACAAATGTCATTTAATTACTCAAAGGAGCTCAATATGCGATTGAAGGGGATTTTGAGGGAAGTTTAAAAGATCTCCAAGGTAGCCCCTCTTTTTCAGTTTTTGTCCTTCCTCGGGCTTTGGCTGGTTGCCTCAGAAGGGGGAATTGTGAAGCGCGTGTCTATAGAATGGGGTACAGCCCTCCCCTTTTTTTTCCTGAAGGGAAACTGAATGCAACAGAATGTGCCAATCTGCTTTTGTTGCTTGGCGCTGAGAACTGAACACAACTGTTTCAAGAATTCCAGAATATCTCCCGGCGCTCCAGAACGGCTCATCGGCAGGACCACGCTGTAATGGACTTTAAATATAGGAGCTCTGCCTTTTTTTATGTGCATGCTCTATTTTCATGTGGGTGTCAAAATCATTTCATTTCATTATCAAACTCTTTTAAGTGCATTCTAAAGAGGTGGGGAGAGAAAAATTAAGGATTTCCATTGTAAGGAAAACAAACCCAACTTTAATTACAAAATTCCAGGGGACGAGATAATTAAAAAGTGTTTTTGCAGCTGCCGCGGAATTGTCGGCAGCTTTCGCTCTTTCAAATGAAAGGAGGAGGGGAGTGGTGGTGTGTGTGGTGGGGTGGGGGCTGGTGGGGGGTTGGGGGTGCACATCAAACCATTCAGTAGCGCGACCCTAGAGGAGGGCACCTATCGGTTTGGGGGCGCGGGTGTGGGTCCTGGCGAGCCTCTTCAAACAAACACCAGCCTCATTCATTAGCGCCTCTTCAGGTACTGGCCTCTTAGTGACAAACGCTTGACAGCTCACAAATAGGCCGGTGAAGGGGGTGGGGGCGTCGGCCTGTGCAAACAAGGGGGCCGATGAAACAGTCTCAGCCAGTCCTGCCGCTGCCGGTGATCGCACTCGTCCTGAAAAGCCCAGGTTAAAGGAAGTGGCAGGCTCCTGCCAACGCTGCTTAGATAAGCTTTGCGTAAGGTACAGCCCTGTCCTTTCTTGTCCTGTTGTTGTTTTTGCCCCTGAGAAGTTTACTATCTCATTAATGCATTTTTGGACTGTTTTTCTTAATGGTGAAAATGGCATCCAGATCTGTCGGTGTGTTTGTGCACGTTATAATTTAGACACCTACACACACACACACACACACCTCCCCTACTGTGAAACACAGAATAAACTTTGTCAAAGAAGAGTTGTAGAAGAGGTCAGGAACATTCTTTACTCTGAGTTTACTAGTGTGCTATCTTTTGATTTATTTTGCTTATTTTGTTTTACAATTATCTTTAAAGAGCAGCGTTCCATGGTTCATTTCAGGATTAAATTACTCATATACTCTGTCATTAGTATTGATTTTTGAGTTTATTATTGTTCAAATGAGTAGTTAATGAGTAGTTAATATGATGCCTCAGTTTTTTTTGATCATGTATCACCCTGCATGACTTGTGGCCACAGTTTATCATGCAGAACATTCCAGATCTTTGACGCAGGACCCATCAGCAGTGCACGAGTGACTGAAAAAGGTGCCACGCTTTGGATGCCCAAGAAGCACCTTCTCACCTCAACCGGACAGTGTTCAGAACCTGATCAGCACCCTGTGTGGGACTAATTGCTGTTCCTGCTTATTTCATTTCCTGAGGTGGAAAAAGAAGTGTGTCTCTTTCTGTCTCAGACTAGCATCAGGCGAAAAACTGTGGTGTCGGAAAAATTTAAGAAAAAAATCAGTCATTCCAATGCCTTGAGCTATGACCTCAGAGCCGATCGCTCTGTCCCTACAGTGTCATACGCCGGCAACGCTCAAAGCCTCATCAATCACACGGTGTGGAGAGAACGGAGCACCTCCATCTTGGACCAGTTAGCATGGAGACATTACCAACAGCTCCAATGAGGCCCGGACGGAACACGTCGCGGTCCGACTCTAAAGCCAAGTAATGACCAATGAGTGGAAGAGGACTGCAACTCGATATGTTGCAAGTTTGGAGTGGCAGGCATTTCACAGCAGAGTTCAATTATACTTTAATTTTGGGAGCTAATTTTCACAGCTTTATTTTTAACCGATTCAATTTGCTGCGGAAAAACTGGAAAAGTTTGATTATGGTATGTTTTGATTGCGGTTTTTGTGTTTGTACAGTCAATGCTGCGTTCATCCTGTTTGTAAGGCCTGTATGGCACATTCAATAGGGCTTCAATCAGTATAAAAGTTAGTTGCTGTTTCTTTATTGCATTCGCAGTTCCAGTCCAGAAATTCCCATTTTCCAAAATAAGATCGCAATCTACTGACAACACACAGAGGTTACACACACACTCTAATCAGGCATGACAACCGTAACCTGGCCCTATTGTGCATGGATTAGAATAGACACGCAGCTCGGTTTTTACCAAATAAGAGGGCTGTTGTTGTTTGAATTTCAATTCTCCTGTGTTCTATTGGCACAGCAATGTATAAAAAAACAAACATGACACATTCGTTGTATAAGGTGGGGACATTGAAAAGTGATGCTCCTTGTGTGTCCCCCACATATGATGTAATGTGTTATCATCCAATCAGACGTAATCACAATATTCCTTTCAAGATGGTCTTATCTGAAAGAAAGTCCAAAACAAAATCCTGACAATTTTTTTTTTTTTTTGAGAAAGAATGCACCCGGTTTAAAAATAGAACTCACATTGGAGAAAGACTAAAAAAAAAAAACACAGCTATAACTGAGATTTATGTTAATTCCTTAACGTTGGCATTGAAAGATTTCATTGCCCCTGGGTCTTTCAGATGTTCCAGATTTGGTTGGTGTTCCTTTCAAAGTGAAGACAGATGATCCTCAGAAGTAAGGCAAGAAGGTTTTCGAGTAATCTTTCCATTTTGATCTACGATTAATTTGAGGCATCCAGTGTATAACAAAGTGAATTCCATGAAAGTGGGCTATCCTACACAGATGCAAATTTATCTTTGTGATTGAAGGACAGTGTCACTGCAAAAGTAACCCGTTTTGGTCATTTTTACAAGATTTGATTCAATGGAGTTTCACTGGTAACTGAACGGCAAACAGCCAAAAATTCTTGGAATGGTATTCTATTTTGAGCCTGCCTCAAACTGTAGAAATAGATAGCTTCAAATATAGAATACTCTTTTAAGTCACCCGTATGTGTATCTTCCTAGAGTGTTCTGGCTTAGTGCTTACCAAGTTGGCAGTTCATGTTTGATAGGCATATATTTATATGGTTTTGTATGACTGCTGCTTAAGTCTGCACATGCAGTAGTGACGGTTAAAGTGGGATGTCATGAACCCTGTTAGGGTAGGACTACACTCAGCTGCCAATCATTGCGCTGATACTATACAGTAGCTCCTCCCATTTTTGGTTCAATAAAATGTCATTCCCCTATCAATGGAAGTGAAAGAAAAATGGAAGAAAAATTATAGTTAAAAGAAACAATGTAGACAATACTTTTGGCCATGGGCCAAATTGCAGTAGGTTTTGCCTTTTTGACTTGAATACATTAACTAGCTGGTGATTTTTAAGTTTACAATCATTTTGAATGGTTGAATGTAATCAACACTGCATTCAAAAAACACGTTTTACCAGTTACACACTGGAGCAAGACAGTATTGCGTCATGACATGGGAAATTTCAATTAAAACCACTTCACATTCAGTCCTCAGAAGACGGGGTGGGGGGCGGGGGGAATCTGTTCTTATTGACACAGGGCCATATCCTGTCCTCACAACACATTAGACGAAAGCAAACACATAAAAGGCCCCTGGCCGGTCCCTGTGTTGGAGGATGTTAATGATCCACATTAGAAATCTGTGTCTTTATTACCGCGGCGGCCATGGGCTTGGTCTCAGCACAATGTTATCAGTGCCAAAGTGTCAATGCTTTGCGGCTTCCCTGTCCACCTATGCAAACACTACTCACTGTCTACACTACGCACGCCGACTACAAAGATGTACTTTGCCTCTGTGGCTCTTTCTTAGGTAGCCGAACGGACAGTTTTTTTATTTGTTGTTTTTGTCATTCATTAACATCCAAGCAGTTATTCCACAGCCACGACCATTTCTTATTCCTCCTTTACAAGCTGTACACACAAACACAAGAAAAAAACACTCCCCAAAAAAAAAAAAAAAAAACGCCTGTCACTCAGTCTACCAAACCAATAGAGAAACAAACTGCTGGCAGAAAATGAATTGGGTGGGGGGTGGGGGGGTGGTGGAATGTGGCCCACTGGATTTCATGGTTTGGCACCGTGCCCCAACGGTCCGTTTCAGGCCATCTTTGATCTTTATATCGCACCCCTTAATGGTTCATTTTGCTCGCACAGTTAGATTGGAGTTAGCGCCAATGCCGGAATCGTTTCCTTAGATGACCGACCTCAGTATCTCTTTCCGCGCGAGATCGTTCACTTGTAAAAATTTGCGGCTGTCATCAGGTGGCTACTTGAAGGTGTGAAACATTTACTTTGGATTGTCCGTGCGGAAACAAAAAAAAGTTACAAGTGATGCGGTTTCCTTTTTATTTCCGGCCCATGTCAGGGTAGATTTCCAGGTTGTATTCCAAACTCTGATTGAGGACTCTTAATCTGCAGTGGTTATGGTTTTTTTAGCTTGGCAATGTTTGCAGTCTTTCAAAACACTTACAAAAAATGCATTGTCCTTAGCATTTGCCAGAATCTTTTTTTTATTTGGATATTATGAGAAGTCTATTCATCTATTCCCTGAACTCATTACCATCTTGTTAATGATCAACCTCACACAGCCTGGTCACTATCGTTCATTGGTTTCACCAAGGAGCACAGGTGTGGCATAAGGCTACACTGTCAACCAGCATTACACCAGTGGAGCCTAACCCAGTGTCCTTTCCTCCCAGTGGGTTTAAAGCTTAAACGCGGGATGGAAACGGTTAACTGAAATAGTGGCCGAAATAGCCAGGAACGCCCTGCCTAGGGTGTTTTGCATCCCGCCACCTTGCTAATCTCTCTCTTGGCCGCGCAATGTGAAGGGCTGCGCTGAGATTCCATGCCTTTGATCAGCACCCCCCCACCCCCACCCCCGCTGTCCATCGCCCATCAGCCAGCAGAGTCCGCGGAGATCCCCCCTCTCCCCCTGCATGCTGCTCTGGGGCCCGCGCAGCAGTTGTGGGCCGCGTGTCCTGGAGGCCCAGCAGCTGTAGGCGCATCTCCATAGGTGCTGTAACAACTGTCAAAGGGCTGCGTATTTATTATATAAGTGTAAAAGTGGAGCGGGCCCGGTTCCTGACCTCCTGGGACGTGACACAGGCGTGATCCCACTCTGTCGAATCTCTGAGAGGTCAGATCTCAGAGATCCGGCGTAAAAAGTCAGAGGTTCACAAACTGCTGGGGGGGAGGTGAGGGGTTTGGGGGTTGGGTGCAAATCATCCCGGGGAGAAGCAGCTGTCCAGAGAAGGCCTATTCACGTGTGAGGCACAAAGCCTACGAGCTTATCCACAAGGCCCGCTTTTAAATCTGCTGTCTATCTCCCCTGGGAGTCTGTTTCAAGTGGCTTGATGTCTTTATTTTCCAGAGTTTAAATGTTTGCTCTCTCCCTCTCTCTCTCTCTGTCTCTCTCTCTCTCTCTCCCTCTCCCCCCCTCCGTCTGTCTCTCTGTCTCTCTCCATCGCTCCTCATACCAAGGCTGCCCAAAGCAGTTTAGTCAAATATTTAATAGATTCCCATAAACAAAACCAGTTACGGGGGCTGAAGGTTACCTTTTACCCCCTGAGTGTCCCTACCGTCATGGAGAGGCAGGATGTGAAACAGGCCTGTCCCCTATCTGTGTCTTCTCTCTGCTCCCGAGCGAATGCAACTATGCGGGGAATCCGCTGGGCCCGCATCGTGCGCCGCGGCTCCCGCCTTGTTTTCAGTGAACTCCCTGAAACAGACGCTGATTGAATGTGTGCGCATGTAACCGGACGTCAAACAGGATGCTTTGACTTTGCTTTTGGAATGGAGAGACATTTTCCATAACAGCAGAGGTAAAGAAGGCAAACAAAAACAAAAACAGTAATAAAACTCTCCAAACTGTCGTTCTTATTTATGTTGCTGTTTTTGGCGCTCGGCGACCAATCTGTGTGCTACAAGGTGATTATAAGTTTATCCAGAGTGTGCTTTTCCCGGCACACATCATGCATCTCTGTGTCCAGTCTGTTGGACAGTTTAGCTCTCCTTGCCTGAGTGGCTATGTTAAATGAATGAGCGAGCAGAGGCCCTGCATTTAGCCTAATGACTCTAACAGCCTAATGATACTCAGAAATTCTCTGTTTGTGTTCAATCTGTTACAGTCACCATTTGGCCTGAGGCCGACAGCGGTAGTAAAGGCACTCTGAAGTGCTCCACAGAATAGCAGAAAACGGACACAGTTTTACAGAGCCGATACCTATTCTAGAAAAAGAACCAACCAAACAATTTTAAAAAAATGACATTTCTTTTTAAACACACACACACACACACACACACACACACACACACACACACATGCCCTACCTGTGGGGGACCTAAAATCGTAAAAAGGATGCCCATTTTAGTCAGGAAGGAAACTGCTGTTGGGGCCAAAAGAATTGGGGAAGCTTTGGGTACACTGAATGCTCCGGTGGTATTCCTAACACCTCTGAAAAGACTATGGTGTTTAGCAAGTCTCAGCACCGTGCCAAAGAAAGAATTTCATTCATTCTCAGAGGTTCCTGCACGTCTCAGACAGAACCTGGGCAGGTGGATAAATAAACCGGTCCCCAAGGTGTTGGCTGCAGCCGCCATAGCAGTGAAAACGGCCCGTGTGTGTAATTCAAGCCCTGTGTTCGGATTGAACCGTTCCGAATGGAAACGTTTTGTATGCGGAGCTCAAAATGAGCCATAAAATATGCAGTCTGACATGCTACATAGATGAATGATGCGGTTTAAATGCAAGTGTGGAAATGCATTAAAAAAACCATGTTTTTTTTTAGCCATGGAAAACTTTTTGTCTGGTCTGAGCTGTGAAAAGAATGATTGTCCAGAAATGGACATTAATTACAGCAGGGTGCTTAAATTTTATTACCCAAACAAGACCTCGGTACATAGGTACATATGCACATACAAAGATATATACACAGTCTTCATGTACAATTCATAAATCAATTTCGAAATTAATCAAGCTGCCTCTCATGTTTATTTTTCAGTTATCTTTTCAAAACCAGTTGTAAAACAAGTAATTTATTGCACCATTAACCTGGACACACGTTGCTTGAAATTCCTCATAATAAAGGACTTGCAGTGTGTGTCCATTTAGCTCATTTATTATTATTTTTCATGGACCGCAGAGTAAAAGGATTCAGATTTTGTTTACGGTTTGCTAGTGTAATTCCACTATTGAGCAAAAACAGTCAAGAGTCTACAGCAAGACGTTTAGAAAGAAATGTCAACCAGTCTATCAACACACATCCCTTACTTATACACAAGAAATTTTCCTACACAAATAACTAAATAAATCTAAATATTCACGCTGAATTTTACTCCATGACCACATACAGGCACAGTATGTTTTGAAACCGATTTAATTGGGTCCTGAGGGTAAGATGCTAATTTTGCTGTACCTTTTATATTACTCTGTAATGAATGTTTTTAAATACAAAAGATTTGTACACAAATATAAGATAAATAAAAGACAACGATGCTTCTCACAGGGACTGATATATTTTGGCTGCTCTGGCAGAATATTTATTTTCCTTGTGTGGTTGTTTGTCTTTCTGTTCAGGGTCAGTTTTGTGGGACTGTTTGCTTGCGTGTTTGTGTTGTTTGTGAAGATGGTTGTGTGAGCGTTTGTGTTGTGTGCGGTGGTGTTTGTGTGTGTTTGTGTTGTTTATGTGGGTGTTTTTGTTGCATGGATGTTTTTGTTATCTCTGGAGGTGTTTGTGAGTGTGTTTGTGTGATTGTGCTTGTGTTGCTCGAGTGTTTGTGTTGTTTGTGTAAATTTGTGTGTTGTTTTTGTGTGTGCTTATATGAGTGCTTGTATTGTTTGTGTGACTGTGTTGTTTGCGGAGGCGTTTGCGTGCGTGTTTGCATTGTCATGGAGGTATTGTGTTTGCATGTTTGTGTTGTCGTGGAGGTGTTGCTGGTGTCCATTTGCGTGTTTGTGTTATTTGCGGAGGTGCTTGCGTGTGCGTTTGCGTGTTCTTGCACGCTGACTCGTTCAGAGGGACGGTGTGTCTGCGCAGGCCCTGCAGAGTAACACATCACGCATCAGTGGCTAGTCACCAGTGATGCCAGATCCAGGCCGCACCACATTAATAGAGCAGAGGGCCCAGCACCGTCCCCTCTCTGTGTGTAGGGGGACCGGGCCAGGCAGCCGGGGGCATCTGTCCCCCTCTCTGTGTGCAGGGGGACCGGGCCAGGCAGCCGAGGGCGTCTGTCCCCCTCTCTGTGTGCAGGGGGACAGGGCCAGGCAGCCGTGGGGCGTCCGTCCCCCTCTCTGCCACTACAGCGCTGGCGCGAGGGCTTTATATGCCAGATGTTGCAAAACAGAAAAGAAAGTCAAGACGAGCAGGTGCAGACGGCCCTTCTGTAAATGACAAAGAGAAACTTGATGCACAGCTTAGCGTTTTATTGTCCCGAGCAGAGCGCGCAGTGGAGCCATATTACAGAAGTACTGAGCACTTCAATAAAGACTAATGTCCATTAAGCCATCTCTGTTCGGTGCTGTTTGCTTTGATCCTTATTATTGTTGCAGAAAAAATGTCTTGGCAATGAGAGGAGAAATAGTGGACTGCAATGAATATTGGCAGCTTGTGACCTAAGTCATGTTGCCATGTTTCACAAATCATAACCCAAAACTGTATGGTGCGTTCACTCTCCCCCTCCCCGTCTGTCTGTGTTTGTCTCAGCCCTGGCTCCAGTTGCCCTGTTTTATGAAGTTGATACATGTCCGTTAGCCACAATATTTTCTTTTTAAACATGTGAAACACCTGTCTGTTTCTCCCCCTGCATTGCGCATTGTGTGCCTGACAGACATCGAGTCTCCATCCGCCTGGTAAACTATTCACAAGACCCCAAAGAAACTAGACAATATTGATAGATATCACTGCAGTCTAACCAGACAGTGAGAGTTACCAGGCAACAAGCCTCCCTTTGTTTTGTTTGCTCTTTGTTTTGGGTTTCTCAATGTGGGGAGGCAGTGTCTTCCACAGAGCCTTACAGTGCTGGTGGATTCTGGGAGAGCAAGGCCTCTACGCCTTTGATGGGGATAGTTGGGCGCTGTGAGTCAGACACCCGTTCCTTAACTCAAATGCAACTTACCGATAGCAGAGAACCGGTAGGGATACACTAGACCCTTGGGAAAGACACTGAAGAACTGTGAAATTGCTGCAAATCCACCCCCAACGCCGCCCACTGCCCCCCTGCAACCCCATTAAATCTAATCACCTTAAACGTGGCCTGGTTTCGCATTTGATTAGAGTGGGTCCGGGGCTGGGCCGGGCCCCCGCGCTTCCTGTGAGGAAATACAGTGTGGAGCTCCGGCCCGCGGCGGGCCTCGCGGTCAGATCACGTTACTCGCCCCGGTTTTGGCTCATTTGTCATATAAAATGCAGTACTGGTCTTTTTTTTTTGGTTATAGGTTAAAAAAATAAAGGAATAAAGAAAACGAACTTCTGAAATCTGTCGCTCCTTCAGGTGATGACCGTTACTGAGAATTACAGTCCTAGATCGGTTAGCTCAATTCGGTTTGTTGTTTTTTTTCCTGTTCTTTCATTCCTAGTCTTGCACCTGTTTCAACTGTATTGAAATAACATGCTAGAAAATTAATGTAGCTTGTATTGCTTTTTCAGGTGTATTTTTTTTTGCCAGGTATTCGACTATCAGCTACCGTTTTACTGAGGGTGTAAAAATGATGCTGTACAATAGTTCAGTTGGTGTAAATTTTTCATGGGGAAGATTTTAGTTCACTCGCGTTCACACACATTTTTATCATCTGGGTCATGTAGTTCTCCCCATTCCGTCTACTATTCAAAAGGCCTTGAATGCATTCCAATCTAAATGAGTAAGGCAACTTTAAAAACTACAATCTGGCTCTTACCCGCAGGAAGTTTAGACCAAAGACACAATGCAGCCATTTAAGGTCTTGTAAACTATCAAGATAATTAGATAGTCTGAAAGTCAAAAAGCAACTGTTGATGTCCAGAAGTAAATTAGTCAATTAGACCATGAAAAACACAAACCTGCAGGTAGGCTTGTTTGGAATAATTTTTTGGGTTGTTTGTTCTTTATCCAGTATAAATAATGCATGAGTATTGTTTATGTTTGAGGAACCTAAGAATCCCCTCATTTTCTGCATCCTGTGGAATTTTAGTTTGTTAAAGAGCCCATTGTCACTGTGCAAAAACTTGCAGCTTTTTCATGGACGCTCTTGAGAACACCATGTTCTAGGCCTCTGGAAGAGCGAACTAACAAATAAAATATAATGTATATTTTTGACTCCTTAACAGATTTACGGGCGCACTGAACAGCAATTACACCCATCCCAGGCACACACGCAGTCACACGTGTGTGATTCCATTCACCTTGGTATTTATGGAAGAATGTATTTGGGAATGTCTTTCTCAAAGGTATGAATGGCAATCATTTCCAACCAGAATCCATTCTCACGGCTCTTGCCATTGGGCTTATGGCTAACATATACGGTTAGGCTGAGGCATTCACAGTGTAGATGGGTCTTTCTGTCACCAGAATCTCCTCAAAAGAGAGGGTGACATCCTGGACCTCTGGTCTAGGTGGAGGACATTTTGTGCCTTCTCCACCATATTTTAATTTCTCAATGATCATTTTGTTTGTGGATGCAACATTTCAGGGCAAAGGCTAACCCTACTGCTGTTGGTCTCTCAAAGCTGGAGCAAAACACATTTCTTTTCTTCTTTTGGTGCAGATTTACAAGACTGTTTGTATCCCTTGAGGGATGTCTGAAGTGTAGGGATTGTAAAAACATGTCTGGCTTATTTTAGAGAATATGATGCTATCTGATCAAGAAAGAATCAGATCATCTGACTCCTTCATGATCTGTAAAGCTATGCGTCTATCATGTACCGTTGGTCATGTAGACTGCCGAGTGCAAAATACAGTTGGGAGCAAGACAGAATGAAAACAGACATTAAGTGTGCTCTGTTAAAAGAGCCAGTGAATAACCGCATACCCTTTTTGGGTAACCTTTGGCCTGCCGAGTCGCTAGCAAAACATGAGCTTTAATAAGTGCGGTATAAAACCACTCTGTGAAAATTTTGGTAAATTCCAAACCTATGTAGCAATTGTGGATAGAATTAATAACTAACTTGAAGGGATTATTATTTATTATTATTTAAAAAAAAAAAAAAAAGATGACAGACCGCAAGATGCAAAATAAGTGAAAAATCTTGTCCTTGCACTTGTGCGACTGAAAATGTTAGACAGTTTGGGGGAACCTGACGAACAGCACAGGATCAGTCTGCTGCTGTTCATTCAACAGCATGCTGATTCAGAACACGGGAAACCAATACTGTAAGTGTGAGCAAAGCTATTTTGACACAGCTAAAAATAATCAAAAAATGTGGTACAGTTTACATTGTGAGGACTGTATTCAATTTAGAAGTATTTTGAACTGTATCAAGTGAACTGAACTGTAGCTTCACCCTGGATATCTGTTTCCACCACGTATTGCAACGCATGTTTTTATTTCTGTGATTTATTGCATTGTCTTGCCTGTGACATTTTGCCAAATAACTTTTAAGTGCACATACACCAGGGATCTAAACAGGTATCTGGGACTCAATGTGGTTATGATTCAGTGTTTTTCTAGTAACCCAGTGGACTAACAAATAAAATAGAATGTGTATTTTTGACTCAATGTTTCAAAAGCTGAAATTAGAATCAACAGAAACCTAACCGATTTTGGGTGTCACACTCACACATTTGAAATCTTATTTGACATTACTCCTTGATGAGTTGAAACTGTGTTTGTGTGAGTGTGTGTGTGTTAGTGTATGTGAATCTATTCCCCTTGGTACTTCTGTAATAGAATTACACTTAGCTGACATTTTTTGAATTGCGGTTTGACATGTTTGATATACATCCCATTTCTGTCCGGTCAGTCAGAGATGAAGAGCTGGGATATTTATCATCACTATTTAAATTGGCACACAAACACACACACACACACATACACACTCGCTGGGAGATAGAGAGGGCGGCATGCGAGTATCAGAGCGGGTGAAAGCGCGTGCCGTTGGCAGCTCTCACTGCAGAGCTGGAGAGGGTCAGAGAGCCGCGTTTAGACGCATCATCTCTGGCTTTGCCTCTAGCGACAACGCCAGCAGAGCCCCTTCAAGCGAGGGCCAAACCCCGCCTGTCTCGGCCCTGATATTTATTTTATTATCTCCATCTGACACCTCCCTCCCCTGACCCTGCCCCTCGCCGGCACACACCCACCCGCCCCGCCGGCTGATTGGACTTCGGGGAAAATATTTTGTAACAGGAATACAATTTCAATGAGATGACCATTCGTCAGCGGAGGCAGGGCAAGCTGTCGCGCTCCTCTTTCCACCGCCCCCCCCCACCCCCACTGCCTTATCCGGAAATACAGCTTCACAATGTGAGGAATGAACAGCTGGGGCGCACAGTTGTGGCGTGTCGTGTTAACACTCTCCCTCTGTTCCCTCCCTGCAGTGACCTCAGCATGAACAACCTCACCCTCCTGCCCACCAGCGCCCTCTTCAACCTCCACTTCCTGGAAGAACTGTGAGTGCGACCACCGCCGACCCCCACCCCGAAAAAAAACAGGGTGGCAGCCCCGGGGGGGTGGGCCCAAGGGGGCGTGTAGAATTGGGGTGTAGTTCTCTCTGTACTGTTGTTTTTATATATCAGCTGTGTGAACCAGATTACAGAAATACGGGTGTGTGTGTGTGTGTGGGGGGTTTGGGGTTGGGGAGGGGGTGCAACAGGCAGGAACAAGTCCTGTCGATGCTGGAGCTTCTGGCCAGCTAACCCATAGCAAGCAGTCTCCTAGGAACACCCCCTGCTCCGCCTCCCCCACCCCCATTCAAAAAGGGCCGTCACTATCAGGCCTAGACGAGCTAACACAATGGGCTGGGAGCCAGAAGCACTAAAAAATGTTAAAATTAGACCTTGCTTTCCTTATTTTTTTTCCCCTTCTGCCTTTTGTGGGAGTCGTTAAACTAAACGCAGGATATTAAATTGGGATTGGCTGGCTGGCGCTGCGCTCAGAGGATGCAGCGCACTCTCTAATCAAAGCCTGCAGGGGATGGTTCCTGAGCTGGGGAGGTGGCAGTGGGACTCAGGGATCCTCTCTTGGGGTGGGTTTGGGGGGAAGGGGGTGGAGGGCTGGGGGTGAGAGATGAAAAAACTTAGAGAGGAAAATTGAATCCATATTCCTCAACACCAGCTCTCAGCAACTTCAGTGGGTTTGAACTCCCTAAGAATTACCTGTCATATTGAGCTGAAACAAACCACAGCTGACCCACACGTGATTACGCCTCTACACACACACACACACACACACATACACACACCCCCTCACACTCACACACACACAAGCATGTATATGCACACACACACGTATATGCATACACATACATGTGCACACACACACACGGTACCTTTGTAACCCAGCCGAGAATTTGCCCGGTGTAGATCCCCGAAGGTGGAGACACAGGGACAGAGGGTAGAGGAGGCGGAGGATAAAAGAAAACAGCATAGGATGGTTTACATTAATACCATTTCACGCAGGTTTAACAATAGCATGCGATAATAGTGGGCTGCGCTCCACGTCCAGCTCTGTCAGCACGTGCTGCGTTCAAGCTCGGTTTCACTATCAGTTTGAAAGGGAGATACTGCCCGTACTGTAGGGCTTTCACACTTCACAATAACTACTTTTCAGCACCAGGTCACTTTGTTGCTTTCAGCAAACTTGTCACCGTGCATCAGGGGAGCCCGAGAGGCGCTGGGATAGCTCTGTCCTCCGCTGGGGCCCGCGTGCGCTCCCCGTGTGTGCTCCCCGCGGAGGAATGCTGCCTATCTGCGACTGCAAGATCTCCCCAACGCCAAAGTCAGAGACAGAAATGTTACATTCCAATTCCCAAAGTATGTAAATAATGTGGCCCGAGTAACTAAAACACATGTTTATGGGCTCCTCAGTCAGTCACATAATGAATGGAAAAGAACATTATTATTTATTTTCTCTTTCCCCCAAGCGTGCCTGGAATATTTAGGGTGTCGAGCATGAGCCCCGGTCAGGCGGCCGCTGGTTGTAGGAGTAAACACCATGGTGACTGTTGCCAAGCAGCTGTTTGAGAGATCGTAGAGTAGGCCCTCCTCTCGGTTGTGTCAAATGCAGTTTGGCCTCTCCTCAGCTCGCAGGCCTCGCGGAGCCTGTGGAAAAGTATGCTAGGCAGCGGGCAGTGCCGGGCCAACTATGAATGGAATAGCGCAGCTCACTGATACATGTGCCCATGGGTCAGAGCCCAGTGCATGATGGGAGGGGCCAGCTTATATAAGGCCTCGCCCCAAGACCCTTGACATTATTACTGCCGAGCAGGACTGCAAGGACTGCAAGGTATGAGGAGGTGAAGAATATTTGGTTACCTTCCAAGCACTGAGAAAGCTGAATTTCAGGATGCAAAAAATGTGTTACCATGTCCCACATACATGGTGGCTGATGTGTTTCCCCTCTCTGTGGTGAAGTACTTTCAGTTCATACATCATAATAATAGAGAATATAATATAATAATAATATAATAAAGAATATATACTATAGTTGTTTGTTGTTAGTTATTGATATAATATAGATTAATTATCACATTAATAATGTTAATAATATTGTTGTTTGTTGTTAGTTATTATTATTATTATCATTATTAGAAGCTATGTTATGAATATTCACATACCTTATTTTTAGTTTGATAACAGTAGTTAAAGATGCTCTCAGGTGAGGGGGAAGTTTTTTTATATTTGAGATTTCCAGTGGGAGGACCTTTGCATCCACACCAGTGTGATTGAGAAACAGATCTCAGGTATTTAACAGAGCCCCTGAGATGGCTGCTCGCCCCATGCTGTAACTGCATGCTCGGCGGCGTGGGTGAGAGACACAGCAAGAGCACAGAGGTTAACGCACTGTTTTAAAGACACCAGTTTTTTAGAGGCGTCACACAACGAGCCCCAACCCTGACGACTTTTTTACAACCTGCGGTATTAAAAACGGTTCAGGTGCTGAATTTAAAGGCGCGCAGGCACCCATATGGAACCGTTTTAACGTTCCTCTTGTCAAACCCCTCAAAGCTGCCTCTATAGTTACCTTACTAATTACATGATTTAATAACCTCCTTTAATTACTCATTAAAAAAAAGCAGTGGAGAATACACATCTGGTGTTAAATCCTTTAAAAGATACAGCAGAGTTTGACCCCGCTTTGTGGCCACTGAATTTGATCACACCCCTGACATCATGGCTGTGGCCTAAAGAACTCAGACACTGGGGTCACGTGCATCCTATCAGACATGAAGCTGTATGTAATCAAATCCCTGCGCTGCAACAAACTGTATAATGTCCCACCACCTTTCAGTCCATCAATGCGAGACTCCAGCTGCATCCCATCCAGGCTTGTGTATACAAGTGCGTTCAAACCTGTATACATGTATAATGCATGAACCAACTGTTGCTAAGAGATTCATGCATGTCACGTATTTTGTTTATCAGTCTGTAAGGCTGACACTGTCGTGTTTTTTCTGTATCAATTGTTAATTTGTTTGTATTTTGAAGAACAGACAAAAGCTTTGCCTTGGATTTTTATGAAATTTTTTAGTCCATAGAGTGCACATTTTTGCAGAGAAGCAATTGAGTATCTTGTGTTAGAAAGAACTGGATACAAATAGGACCTCACTATTTTTTTTGCTCAATAATTTATGTACTTGGCCTGAAAATTTGTGCATTAAGGCCATAGTTACAAAGTAGTAAGGCCCAACCTGTCTGCACATGAAGTGTATGAGGTGAAACCAAAAGAGCCAAGCAGCTCTACTCCACATCGTAAGACAAGGAAACACATGGATCATGCCAGCTGTAAGAGGCTGCTCTCACTTGGGCTGCAATTAACATCTATTTTCATTATCGATTAATCATGTGGTGTATAAAACATCAGAAAACAGTGAAACATGCCCATTACAGTTTCCTAGAGCATACGGTGATGTAATTACATGTCTTGTTTTGTCTGACCAACAGTCAAAAACCTCAAAATATTCAGTTCACTATAATGTAAGGCCAAGAAAAGCAGAAAATTCACATTTGGGAGCATAGAACCATTAAATGTTTGGCATTTCTGCTTTAAAAATGGCCAAAGCAGCTAATCGATCATCAAAATAGTTGGCTATTAAGTAATCGATTGACTAATCGGTCGACTAATCGATTAATCAACTAATCGCTGCAGCTCTTGTTCTGACCGCAGCCATCTCCATCTTCAGGCCCCTCTGGCTGCAGTGGGTCCAAGGTTCTCCAGGTGTCCTCCATTACTACAAACTTCATTTATTTTATGGACAGAGAAAACTATAAAATAAATAACCCATGCTTGGTCTCTGTTGGGCCTTTCCAAAAGGGTTTGTTTTTAAGTTGGCAGGTGAGAAAACCAAAAGTAGAGATGGCTTCACAACAAAGGGCATGTAGTGGAAAAGGTGTTTCTGCAGTTTGCAAACTCTTGTAAGTGGCTTTATATTCACCAGAAAGACCAGTAATGTGTAAGCAAAAAAGGTTCATCAGAATAATACAGTGAAGAATGCAAGTTTATCTGCTTACTGTTTGCATGAGTTCACTGGACCAGCAACTGAACTTTGAAAACCAAAGCATGTGTCCATGTGATCATAATGTTAAAAACACACACGGTGTCTCCAAACAAAACCTTGAACTTGAATTTTTCTGCTATTACACATCATTCCAATTTGCTTTCATTCCCAAACTCAGCCTCACTCCTCTTCCGGTGGATCATTCCACATTCATCCCTTTGGGAAGGAATTCCTCTGCTGTGTAAGGACACAGTAACACATGTCCCTAAAACGTGTGTGTGCGTGCGTGCGTGCGTGCTTGTGCCTGCGCATGTGTGTAAGTGAGACCCATTCTATCTCAACATTGCAGAAAGAAAACACTATGGAAGAAAACTATTTCTGTATGTCATAAGCATTTCTATTTGTCTGTAGCTTGAGGTAGGAAGCTGTCATTTTACCTCCAGTAAAATAAACCGCTGTTAGCTATTATTTGTAAAGAAGTATTTCTTGGAATGGGTCCCATTTCTCAGTGTGCAGCACCAGTGTTACAGCAGACCATGGCCAGAGTGGCGTATTTTCCAAGGTCAGTGGCAAAATTCTGCAGCCTGAATGTGATAAGGCAGGGAAATACGAAGCCCCCGCTTCCATATTTTGTTACTGTAAGGCGTTTGTGGACATTTCTCTCCCCCATGTCAGTGTCCCCCCATGTTGAACGCAGTGTCACCCCCCCCATGTTGAACGCAGTGTCCCCCCCCCATGTTGAACGCAGTGTCGTCCCCCCCATGTTGAACGCACTGTCCCCCATGTTGCCCCCATGTTGAACGAGTGTCCCCCCATGTTGAACGCAGTGTCACCCCCCATGTTAAACGCAGTGTCCCCCCCATGTTGAACGCAGTGTCGTCCCCCCATGTTGAACGCAGTGTCCCCCCATGTTGAACGCAGTGCCCCCCATGTTAAACGCAGTGTCCCCCCATGTTGAACGCAGTGTCCCCCCCATGTTGAACACAGTGTCCCCCATGTTGAACGCAGTGTGTCCCCCCATGTTGAACGCAGTGTCGCCCCCCCCATGTTGAACGCAGTGCCCCCCCTGTCCCCCATGTTGAAGTGTCCCCCCATGTTGAACGCAGTGTCGTCCCCCCCATGTTGAACGCAGTGTCCCCCCATGTTGAACGCAGTGTCATCCAGTGTCCCCCTCCTCCCATGTAGATGTCCCCTGTTGTAGGGACGCCGCGCTGCCCTGACTTAAGGTCCCACAGAGGCCGAGGTTTGTAAATCCGCGGTCTGAACAGTTCTGACCTCCTCCTCCTCCTCCTCCTCCTCCTCCTCCTCGCCGCCATTTGCCTCGCGGAGCGATATTCCACACAGAGGCGTCACAAACGTCACCCCTCTGACAGAACATTGAAGTGCACCGTGAGCTGTTTGTGGATCAGTGACCTCCCTCTGTCCCCTTTCCCAGTGCCATGCAGAATTTAGCACCAAAATGGCTTACCTCATTCACCCAGTACCTCACTGCAAAAAATAAATCGTATATTTTATTGACCTATTTATTTTATTCATATACAATAATATAATATAACATGTATTACATTATATTATCTTTAATTAAGATGTTAACTGAAATTCAGAGAATAACTTAAACTAACTGGCTTCAAGTTTAATTTTCTTAAATAGCATTTTACCACCAAGATCATTTTTCTTCATTTTAATGTTGTATTAATTGATTTAGGGCATCTTGCCAATTACTAATTTTTCCATTGAAACATATGGGAAAAGTAGTCTGGTGTACACCAGCTGTTCCACTAGCATGCACATAATATAAACATAATTGGATACATTATTAATACTACACACCCACAGACGTCTGAGACCAGTTCTCCACAGATACAAGCATCTTGCTAACTTCCTTTCTAAATGATTATTTTTGAGCTCGGCGTATCGATGTGAACACTCCTTTTTTTGTAAACAATTCCCTCCCACCTTTTATGCCTCAGTGTTGCAATAACCCTGTAACGCTTCCTTCCCACATTGAGTCAAGGCCTTTTATATACACAGGAAAAAAACAGGGTTACCTAAGAATTCCTTCTGTAATCTCTGAATTCCCTGGTATTTACTGGCTATCTCTATTATTTCTATTGCAATTGCCAAGTAACTAGATTACCCTTGCCATGTGTTATTTGTAGTATTTATGTTACGACAGACTTAAAACATAGACTGACCATATTAATGCATACAGCTGAATATTTACTGAAGAATTTCAGATTAAAACCATTGCGAAAGAGTACAACAGCAGTGCCCCACCTGGGTTTAAGGTGTTTCTGTTTCCCAGTTCATTCCCTGTGTGCGGTCTACTAAATATGGGACATGGGGCTGCCAATGAAAACTCTGTAGTGAGTGAAAGAGAAAGGGTTTCAAAGCCTTATCATCTGCTGTCACCTTTTAAAAAAAGCCATATCTGTATTGCTTCTCTTCACAGTTAAATGAACTCCACATGACAAAATGTACATCCTTTCTCCTTTTTTTTCCTCTTTTCTTTTTGTTCCCTCTGCAGGCGTCTTGCAGGAAATGACCTGACCCACATCCCTAAAGGGGCTTTCGCCGGCCTTTTCAATCTCAAAGTGCTGTAAGTATATCCTCCATTGTTTCGAGCCTTTCCCCGATTTCACCGAATCACTCAACGAGAGCGGCGCAAGCAATTACGATGATTTCTTTCACATTGAAAAGGGGCCTTCCCGGGGGTCATCGGTCAGTTATCTCCAAAGCCTCAGACGAAATCTTGGACAGAGATCAGATGGTTAAAATGAGATCTTCGGCTTTGGAAATGTGCAGTCGATTTTTTTATCAAAATTGGTGTTAAAAGGGGTTAATCTCTGGAAAGTGTTGGAAAGCAAAACATGACTACTTGGTGGAAATCATTGAAGGGACGACTGTTTAAAAGGATTGCTTTATACCTGCAAGGATAATGTGTGATCAAAGAGCAGGGTTTGTCCTTGGGTTGCTCTGTTTGACCTTGAAAAACATGCAGAAATCCAAGACGTGTCAAAGTGGCCTGTGAAACCCTTTAATTTGTTTACTAAGTGTGATGACCATGCTATGTGGGCATGCTCAAGGACAGTGGAGCGCTTTCCCCAGATCTCCCAGGCCAGGATCAGGATCTTGGAGTCATTAAATGACTATTGAGAACACAGGTGAACCCCCTCATTCACCTTCAGTACAAACAGCTAACGGTCAGACCCGGGAAGCTGTATTTAATCAGAGGAGCAGATGCAAGCCCAGCACAAGAACTGAGCCTTTTCTTCTGACACAGGGAGTAAAAACTTGAGCTGTGATTCTAAGACGTCCTAGACTGACTCTCATTTTCTTTTATTTTAATGTCCGCGTTGTAAAACAAAATTTTGGGGCTAGAATAATTCCGACATACTTAGTCTTTTTAAGGGTGCATGTAATTTAATCAAACCAGACTTTGCATTACAGCATCATTTACTTTGAGTATGTTAGATTTTATTGGACATATCCTCCTAAAGTAGAATTGCATGTGCTCTTATAGAGACTATGCCTGCTTGACTGAGTCTATCCATCAGTCTCATTCATCCTATTGGAAGGGCCAAGATTCAACCAACATTCATCCTAAACTTTCGCTCACAATTAGTGCATGTGCTCATTTTTATCTTCACCAACACAGTTTGGCGAGTTCAGAAAATGTACTCTCCAAAATTGTTCTTGAAAAGAAAAAATATAGCATTAATTTAGTAGTAAGTAAGAGTTATGGGCAAATGTTGACTGAATCCTGGCCTAACTTCCTGGCCCACCCTTATCACTCTTTTCCTCCTCACCTGTTTCTGAATACACCACATTCGTGATGGAGTGGGTTATTGTGGTAATATAACTTCCATATATTCAGAATTTGCTGGAGTAGACAGGATTATGCGAGGGTGTAGAACCTAAAAATTGGCTAGCGGTGAGACACTTCCCGCAAATGCTGGAGAACTTTGATTGTTAACATGAAAAATATTCATAAATTTTTTGTTATGGAGTCGCTGTGTTTTAATAAAAAGGGCCCTCTTTGATATGTAGAATGAAGAGTAATCACTCACAGTCCTACAGCAGTAGAGTTTCATACTTTAATACACATGTTAAGACTACAGGCATGTTCTTATTTATTACGCCTCATACAGAAACATCTGGCTTTCCAGTGCAGAGCTCATAAAAGTAAATAAAAACCTGTTTGTGATGTACAAAACAAATGTCGGAGAAATTGTGTTGTATAAAACTAAATTCTCTGTGAAAGTGCCCTTTTTTACAGTGATTTTGCAGCCACAAGGCCGTTGAGAATTTTTAGACAGCATGTCATCTGTCACAGTAAGAGAAGTTGTCCATGTGTTAAGGTTTGGCATATCCAGCCACCCCTGGATAGGATTCCCCTTTTAGTTTTTGCACTGTTTCAGAGAGGGGTAGAGCAGGGCCAAAATCACTGCTCCTTTTGGGTCTGTGGGTGACAGAGGATGTGGCAAGTTAGGACCCGCCTCATCCATCTTTTTGCACAGGTTTTTTTTTTGCGCGGGGTGGGGGGGGTGCAGCTAAGGGGCATGAGCGAAAATGTCTTGTTTTTTAAATCATTTCTATTGCAGCAATATATAAAGAATAGCAGCTGCGCCGGTCTCTTGAGGAAGGAACATATTGTTAAAAACCGATGCGTTTTTTTAGGGTCTTGTGTGATTAGGTTACAAGCGTTGTTCCATTGCTCGCAGTGATACATTAAAGGGCTCTACTCTGCATCTGGGAGGAGCCTTAATGATCAGCCTGCAAAATGTGCAACATACTCAGGGCTGATCAGAGTCGGACACAGATATTTAAACGTTTATATGTTCACTGCTCGGTCACGTCGAGACAAGAGTCTGGATTACATTGGGCTCAAGACCTCATGCACCCTGCTGTTGTGTTGACCTCCGCCAGATTTCATAAATTCACTTTTCTTTCATCACAAAACTTCTGTATACATTGCTCATTCAAGTTTGGTCAACACATAATTACTCTACTCGAAAATACTTCTTTTGTGAATGAAAAAAAATGTCCTGACTTAAGAAAAAGTAATAAACTTTAACTATGTTTTTTAATTTATTGCAGTTTTAATTTAGGATATTTCCTTATTTATTTTATGACATCTTTGAGGTAATTTTCCGTTATTGGCAGTAACTTTATAAACTGCTTCACAAAAGAATCCTGTGGGCAAGCAGTACTGTGAAACGCATTAGAACAAAAACAACTGACGAAACTAGAACAAAACATTAAAGGAAGATGGAACAACTCAAAGTACAATTAGCGGAGGACAGAGAGAGCCATCCCATAATGAAAGTGACGCATGGAGTTAGAGAATTCCACTGATGTGTCTCCATACATTAACCTTTTGCCTTGTGTACGGTTAAGCCGGCCCTGAAATGGCGTGAACTAACTGAACTGACACAGGCTTGGGCTGCCCTGCTGTTAGCACAGGGAAAATGACCCGGGGCCAGTGGTCCTTTGCCTCTCTGTGGACCTTTCTGGGCCAAATCAGGCCCCTGATGATGATGTCATCGTCCCAATTCCACCTCTCCCTCAGTCAGCCCAATCACAGGTGTCAAAATGGTCTGTAATTCAACCATCACAGAGGCTGTGAAATATAAAGGTGATTACATTGTGCCTGATAAATCAATACACATTAAAGTCACAATAGATTGTTCAAATGGCCCTTATTGGCATTCAGTTTTACTGCTCTTTGTGTAAAACGGATCCAGATATGGATACAAAATATGTTTGATCCTACTAAACATTAGTACATTTGTTTTGTAAGACTTACAGAGAATGTGTTATGCAAGCTAACATTAACTTTATTTGATAAGGCTTGTGAATAAATGTAATCTCTCCTTGTGATAACATGATCATTCAATAAGAATGTATTCCTTTTATTCTTTGTTTTTTTTTTCTCCAGTAACGCAAACTGTTGAGCAGCTGTTACAATGAAGACTGATAAATTGAATTATGGGATGAAAGTAATGTGTGCTTGTGCCCTTTCCCTCCACTGAACCCGCGATACCAGGGTCTTGGATCATCTACAGAGGGATGCCATCTTTTGAAATGATAAGAAAAGATAAAAACAGGCAGTCTGTTTCACAGAGCTTAAGAGCAGATCATCAAGAGTATAAATGAGGGTTTTTGTCATTTAAACCATTTAAACCATTGTTCTTATATAGTTGTACAACAGGAACTCTAGTTAGGTTCACCAATATATCCCGTGACCAGGTGGTCATCTCAAAGCGGTCTTTGGGGACCTTGTGTTCTCTCTGATAACACAATAATATTATCAACACAGAGATACAGCTGACCCTATGATTATAAGTCTGTAGGGAAGGCCTGCAGTGTTTATCTCAGAGTTATTATGAGTTTTCCCCTTGTGTGCTGAAGCCTTCGTTTGCTCGGATGATATGACAACCTGTAGGGTTCTGGAACTGCAAACTTGGCAGGAGTCATGACATCACCAAGGTTTTACTGACTGTAGAAAAACTGACGAAACTGCTGAATCGACTACAGAGACTGCCAGCTTGAAGAGGGAGCCAGACATTTTGGTTAAAAGTAAAATGGCTGATTGGTCGAGACATCTAAATTTGGAAAACTATATTTTGAGGAAAAATGATTTTTTTTTCTTTCATCTGTGTCATTGAGGTCAACCATCCATGTCCATAGTAGTACTGTAATACCATTCCATAATGTCACTGAAACAGTTTTTCCTGCACTGCCTCTGAAAGTGGTGTTTTTGTTCGCTCTGTTCCCATGCAGAATGCTGCAGAATAACCAGCTGTATCAGGTCCCTGGCGAGGCCCTGCAGAACCTGCGCAATCTACAGTCCCTGTGAGTCCCCCGGCAGAATCCGGCTCTCTGAAACCAGACTCTGGCTTTTCAGCCGTCCCCACAATGGCAACGGACAGCCTGATAGTCCCTGTCTCCTTTCTCTCCTTCCCTCCCTCTCTCTCTCTCTCTCTCTCTCTCTTTAAAGGAATCTCTGAGCGGCGAGAGGCTATCAGTTTGGTTTCAGGACAATTACTCCGGAGTTTATCGGTTTGCGGGGCGCTCTAAGTGGCCTGTCCTTTTCACTATCACATGAGATGAGGGGTGGAGGGGGACCGAGAGTGGGGGAATAGGGGGGAGAGGGGAGGTGGAACTTGGAATGGAGTCCAAATCAATTTGGCCCCCAAAAGAAAGCTTACCTTTGATCACTGGAGAAAAAGAAGAAGGGGAGAGATAAGGAGACTGAATGCAGATTGGCTTTCAGTGCAGCCGGACAGGAATCTATCTCTCTCTCTCTCTCTCTCCATCTCTCTCTCTCTCCATCTCTCTCTCTCTCTCTTTCTGTCTCTCTATCCTCACTCACTTTATCTCTCTTTCTCCCTCTCTGCCTTTTGTTCAAACACAAAATATCAGTAAGCTCACATTATAACATATGCACTCTGTCTTTAGGTAGATGGAGTGAACAGACTGGCCATTGTGGTGCGTTCAGATTCAAAGGGGTACTGAACAGGGGGCTTCTTCACTATTATGACAGATCATGCTTTTTGTGGGGGCTTTGTCTCCTAAATGCTCCCCCTGTGAATGAGATGGGGGTTGTAGAGCTTTAATGGGGGAGGAGAGCAGTGCGTTGTCAGTCAGAAACCAGCAATGTGGCCTCTAAAGGGACGGAAATTACAAACCAAAGTGCCATCAGTTGGTTGAAATATTGTCATTTTAATTTTTTTTATTTGTAAAAAATGTAGTTGAATTAATTACGAGATTAATTAATTAATTGTTTTTTTCCAAATGAGTTGTTCTGAAGTTTGCTCCAATTGCACGTTGAAATTCCAAGCACATTACCATTGAATATAGAATCACTGACTTTGTTGCTCAAAGCATGCAGTTCTTTGAAATTGAACAACATACTTTTTTGTTGCCTGTCAGTAATCAAGAATGAATGCAATGAATGCTAAATCGTAGTTGATAGCTAAGATGAGATACACTTTGGACTAAGCGCTATCCATGGCTGGAAATTTGGCTGGTTATGCTTATACCTCCATATTACTTGCTTTTGTAAAATATTTCAGAATTTCACTGTTCCCCTCTTTGTAATTCGCTTTACTTCAAGGTATGTACACTGACAATGCTGTACGGGTATACTAAGTACACACGGTTTGTGGGACTCCTTTTCAGCTGTCCAGTGCCCTAATGGATAGAGAGATAGGAGCTGCTCCAGTGAATGGCCTTTCAGCGCGCCGGCGATAGGGTGTGAGAATATTTCCCGTAACAAGGCCAGGCTGAGAAACGGAGAGAAGGGATTACAGGAACCTTTTCGGCAAGAAAAGGCGAACAATGCAGGGATATTTCAGCTTAAATTCTCTCCCAAGACCCGCCAGGCGGGTCTGAGGCGAGCAGGTAGCCCTTTTGTTCAGTGTAATGCAGTTTAGTGAAAGGTGATAGGAGGAGCAGCTGGAGAGGGGAGACGGCCGAACAGCACTGTTACTGACCGTCGCTCTGTGGAGCGGCCTTTTGGTTAAGTCTACTTCACCCTTTCCCAAGCCTCATTCTCTAAAACAAGGGCAAAAGAAGAACTCGTCCGTCCCAACTAGATCCAGTCCATCCAATTCCAACCATATGGTCCAATTATCAACCCCTTTTCAACCAAATCTAGACCCCCGGTCAGAAATCGCAGCATCAAGCTGAAAGACAGAAAAGGGCTGCCAGCATGAATTTAGCACTGGTGCATTGGTATGGTTGCGTGAGTGTACAAATGCACAAACATTTGAGAGATGTAGCTAGTCACACAGAAAATATACACCAACTAACAAGATGACCACCTTGCAAAGACATTTTAACATATACCAATTTCTGGGTTCATATGTAAACACTGTAAATAAGCATGAAGACATGGAAAAAGATGTCATTTAAACTTTAACTTTGGCACAATATTTAGACGGGTTTTCAACATCTGTCCAACATCAAAATGTCTTAGCACGTCTTCGCATCTAAACTCCATCTCCGCTGTTGCGGAGTGTCGTTGACTGACGTGAGAGTCCTACCCACAATTTGACACTGAGCTAAATTTTTGTGCTTTTTTCCGATCCGTTGTGTTTATTCTTATTACCGTTTCTCAGAGGATCTGTCCCCAGGGGCGCACACAGCAAAGCACATGTCTGAGGCAGAGAGGGAGGGAAGAAAAAGGAAAAAAATGTTTGCGGCGAGCATAGCAAATTGAACTTTCCATGTCATTTGTAAATATGCTGCGCGGTCAGTAATGGGGGAAATCTCCCCTCCTCGATGCCACACACACACTCGCTCTCCGTCCTTGACTCGAAGAGTCACATACGGCCGTTACTGTGAGAACTAAAACGTTCACAAAAATTTTTTTAAAAGTGCTGGAAGCAGCAAATGATTATGACTCACACCCTGTTAGAGCCAAATAAACACCTTCCTTAGCTCCACAATTCAATCCTTACACACTTTTAAGGATTGAATTTTTTCCGGACCTGTAGCTTAAAATTAGTTTCAATACTTGTTGATAGACCACCCTATGATAAACCACTATAGTCAAGATATATAGATAGATGCATTCAAGAAACTGGAAGTAGGTGTTCTTTGATAATTCACCCATTCTCACACACAGACACACACACACACTCAGACCGACCTTGGCTATCATATGGTCAGCATCTGAGTGTTTGGTGTGTCTGGTGCTGGCCGGACCATACGCTCGACCCCCTATACACAGCCCTGACCGCTGTTTACAAGTGCCAACCCCAACTTCACACGTCACGACCGGAGGCTCGACCCCACCGCCAACCACTCCGGCTGCCCCATTGCCAAGACCCCACGTCTGACAGCCGTGTCCCTAAAGCAAATGTCAACACAAGAAATTAAGGAAATTACTACCATGCACACCAAGAATGCCCAGACCTCCCTGCTTGCTCGAAGATGTCTCCCCAAAAAGAGGGGGGAAAAACAGATCAGAAACGTGCGGCAGAAATACTGTCAGTGGACATCAGCTGGAATGTGGTCATTTGAGTTTTGCATGGCGTTTCATTAACGCTTTGCGCAGTGTGGATGTGTGAGTAATGTGAGGTTGTGAATGAGAGGGCTGGTGTTGGGTGCTGTGATGGGCTGGCCCTGGCCCACGTTATGCTCCCCACACTCCTAGCATGATGTGTGGTCGAAATCAGCAATGAGCGAGGATTCGGGGCCATTAGCTCACCACTGCTTTGGGCTAAGGGGAAGGTGCGATTCTGTGAGCCTCACACTTTACAGATGAGAGCTAGGACCCCCACCACACACACACACACACAGATACACACACACACACACACACGTGCGCACACACATGGCCATGATGGTGTTCCCCGTCCCAGGAGGAATTTGATTAGATGAAGTGGAATTAGGCGTTTTTATTCGGACCACCTTGTGAGACGGATGATCAGAGTTCTGTAAATTTTTTTGGAAAGCACAGCCCGTACCGTTTCACAATCCTCAGAGGGATTTTGCTCTTGTAAAATAAATAAACAAATAAATGAATAAAATGAAGCCCTTAAACAAAACCTTTTCTCTGTTTGCTCATATTTCCCTTATTCTAAAAACCGTCTTGTCCAGAAGAAGCACACATCTGGCAGGGAAGTTAAAGAAACAGTTGGACCAGGAAAGCAGAGAAACAGACAACAGTTTCACAATTAAGGAAGTACCTATCCACTTGTATGTGAATTGGCCAATCAAACTGGGTTGGAGAAGCTGAAATTACCTCCCACGCCAACCTGTGCCGAGTGAAAGGAACTGGATTGAGTTGTTTGAGGTTTTGTATTTGTCAGGAAACTGAAAAGCAGAATAGCACACTTCTTAAAGATGACATCACATTCAAGGCATGTAGCAGATGCTCTTATCCAGACTAACAAAAACTTACACAGATCTCAGTCTTTATATGCACTTGTATTATTCAGATGGGTATTTACTGAAGTCATTCAGGTTAAGTACCTTTGAAAATGGCACAACGGCAATGCCCTACCTCAGAATAAAACCTGCGCCGCCTGAGCTTTCAAACTAGTACACCACACAAGGGAGACCAAGTGTTTTTGGGTGAAGGTCTTTGATGGAATCTGCGCAGATATGCGCAGCTGCGGTGATGTAATGCAGCTGTTGTGAGAGGATTAAGGAGCGTGGCGCTTCAAACTTTGGCTGCGGCGGCCCCTTTGTACCGGTCCTCACTCCTACACAAGTGCGCCCTCAAGCCTTGCCTCGTTTTGTTCTAGCCTCATTGTGATCGCGTCTCGGGCAGAAGCTTCACCCTAATTAAGTCCCTTACACACATGCCTCTTTCAAGTGCGACCGCTACAAAGATCTGCCAGCGCGGGCCGTTGTATCATCAAACCAATTCCGTAATGGCCGCTACTCTTTTATCTGTTTTCTCCTTCAGAATTGTCGCTTTGAAATGTTTTTTAGTGAGGCCTGTTTTTTTTTTTTTTTTTTTTTCCAAGAGGAAAAGGTTGGAGTACCGACATACATTTTAATGAAATACTTTCTTGTGAATAAAAAGGAGGGAAGACAATCGGACATGCAAAAGTGAGGTCACTGGTACCCCATCCTTTTGATTTGTTTTCTGATTGAAGCAGCACATTCCAGCAGGCTGCCTTGAAACAGACCGCTTCTTTATCAGGTTTTAATATTATTATTATTATTACCCTGTTTAAACTGCGGCTGGCCTTGGGGGAGCATGCCCCTGCCTGGTTCTCCCCCAAACTGTTTGTTGACAGAACCTTGTCTTGTTTGGAATGGGGCCGCGCTCTCTCCGATTGCCTTGCAGTCAGCTCTACACACCCCCTCCCCCGTGATCCCGGAAAGTACGCTCGGTGGAGAAATTCAGAAAGCACGGCTTACAGCTCTGTTTAGTCTTTGAAGACCCAAAAACCTACACCGCCCCCATCCCCGCCGCCGCTGCCGCCACCCACTCGTAAATACTCTTTGCAAACCCCGCAGTGAAAATAGATATTGTAAAGGCCTGTATATAACCGACCTCTTTGCATGCGTGAAGGGATTTGTGTTACATTTGTGAGATGCTTAAGCTGAAAGCCGTCACTTTGAGTGGTTAATAAATACACAAATGCGCACGTCTTCAGATGAATATGGGGCAGAGACGGCTCCAAACGGCAATCGTCAGGGGCATATTCCACTGCTGGCCCTCACAAACAGCGAGCGCGCCAAAGCAAACGCTCCCGTCCCTATGACACCAGAGTGTTAAACCTAATTGAACAGGGAGTTTTCTGGGGCCTGGAGCTGCATGAAGCGCATTAAGATTTATTTTAATGGCAAATGGGCTTTATCCATGGTGGCTTGTGTTTGACAGACCATTTGCAGAGCAGAATGCTTAATTTTTTTTTTTTTTTTTTTTTTATGAGAGCAATTCACTCCCACTTCCCTGCCTGAGGGTGCTTCAGCTTTGCTCCACCTGTGTTTTGAACCTGTAGCCATCTAGTCACAGGGTCAGAACCATAGCTCTTGCTCAACCAAAACTTATATATATATATATATATATATATATATATATATATATATGTATATATATATATATATATATATATATATATATATATATATATATATATATATATATATATATATATATATATATAAATATATAAATATGTATTCAACCTGTACCCTCTATACAGAAGTCATGTATCTCATGTCATGTCGTGTAGAACAATGTCGGGTTCTACATCACTTAAAAGAGAGGAAATGAAATGAGAACAAAAACTGCATTCAGCATTTTCCCTCAAATAATCTTAGACATATTTTTTTATTCAGCTGGAAGTAAGTATGTTTTGGTCAGAAGGGGGCCCACTTCCACTGGCAGGATGTTAAAAGCAAAGGAATAAGAAAAGAAAAAGCAAAGAGTGCGTCACATACCAGTAGGGATCTTGAGTGGGTTTCAGGCCCATCCAAACAACAATGTGCTTCCAGATCATGGGACAAACAGGCAGAGAGCTGGATTCAGTGAAACTCAGTCAGTCTCTTTACCCCTTTTTACACCCTTTCTCCCAGTAGGCGATTTGAGGGGGATGAGGGGGATGCCATCCCCCTTGTCAGCAAAATGATCAAAATGCATCCCCCTTCCCTTGGGAGGTGCACATTTTATGTGTGTAGGCAGGGGGGTGCTCTCATTGGGCCATCCCCCCTGTTAAAAATGAACAAATCACCTACTGCTTTCTCCTCTGGCCATTATCACACACATACATGGGTATATCATGCTGAGAATGGGTGTGATTGTGCGACGGATGTGCGATGCTGTTCAATTAAAACAGCCTTTATTCTTTTTGAGGACATATTCTATTCTATTTTGTAAAGAGAGAAACACATTCCACATGATGTTTGCTTGTATTTAATATAATATACTCAAAGAAAATTATGTTGCAATGCAAGTATCAAAAATATCATCCTTAGTGTTGTCTTCTGAAGAATGATGTGGACTATAATTCAAACTTAGTGACATGTGAATTTTGTTTTTTTTTTTATGTTCTAAAGGTATTTTTTTTACTGATGTATATTTCATGCCACCTGTCCACACAGATGTTATGTTCAATACCCAATATAAAAGCAATATGTAAATCAAAGGTAAAAAGTGACAGAGGTTGGAGTGTGCCTTGATGCAAAGCAGACCTGTACGGAATAGAAGGAATGGTATAAAGGAGGAGTTAGCTCCCCACACAGAGCTGATATGTCCCATTCACCAGTCTTTAACTTAATCACTCTCAAATGTACATAGCATTGGTTATGATATAACAACATGCTTTTATCACCAACAATAGCCAGTGTTGGCTAATCCATTATAAAATAAATATGTTTAAAAAATACAGAATATTAATGTTGAATATGATGTACTGATGCACCTGTGCAGCTTAGTTTAGTTGCATATCTTTTAAAATGCCCACCCCTACCCCCCCAAAAAAAAAAAAACAATTATAAAAACTTGGCCAGACTCAAATTGAATCAGACTGAACCTCTGCAGTTCAATAGAAATAGATTTTCCATTACAACATGATTTTCTTTGAATATGTTATGTCATTGGAGACAAGCAAACTTGACCCAACGTATAATAAAATAATACCATATGAACTGGAAGATACAAAACTGTCTGTTTTAGTTGAATAGAGTTTGCCCTGAAACAGACTAAGTGCTTTTGACTGGATCTGGCCCATGGTGTAAGTGTTCCTTTCAGTGTGCCCTGCTGCGGTTTTGACAGTGACGCTGTGATTCTCCGTTCCCCAGGCGCCTGGATGCCAACCACATCTACAGCGTGCCGCACGGCTGCTTCGACGGCCTGGTGTCACTGCGTCACCTGTGGCTGGACGACAACGCGCTGACGGAGGTGCCCGTGCAGGCCCTGGGGGGGCTGTCCTCCCTCCAGGCCATGACCCTCGCGCTCAACAAGATCGCCCGCATCCCCGACCGCGCCTTCGCCAACCTGTCCAGCCTGGTCGTCCTGTGAGTGCCGGCGTCCGAGCCCGCCTGGCGTCATTCGCGGCCAAACACGGCCAAACGCGGTGACGGAGCCAGCCACTGTTGTTTGTGTTAGCAGGGATATGCGATGTTGTCTTGCATGCTGATGTTTTCTTCATAATCTGGAAAAACTGATTTTCATGCCGTAAGGGCTGTATTTTTTGTGGCAGTAGTTGTAGCCTTTTCTTCAGATACTGACATCATACCGTTTGAAAAATAAAAAATGTATCTCTGCGATTTGAAAAATAACAGTCAACACTGAGGGATAACACATAGCACAGCAATGTGATTTTGATTTCGTTTGCCGCTAGTGTGGCAGGATCATGAATTATCATACATCTGTGTCACTGAAATTTTAAATTGCAGTGATGAATGTTTCAAACGGCAAAGTGTGAGCATTTGGAGAAAGTGGTAAACAGCCATTTTTGCTTCACTGTCTCAAAATATGGCCCTAAATATCTTTGAGACAACTAGCCTATTTGTCTACAGAGCTGAACTTTCTCTGTCAACAAGTGCGATAGGTCTTTATATATATGTGCTTATGACATACTGAAGTCCTTTGCCTCTGGCCGAGAAATTCAGAGTCTGAAAAATCATCACTTACTGATTACTGAAACTCAAAGTCAGCAGAGGGCCCAGCCATAGTTATATGTGCCAGTTAAACCTGGGTGTACTTTTTCCCGCTCTGCACTGACAGGCCAGGCTGCTGGTGGAAAAAAAAACACAATCCTCCTGACCAGGGATATTCAAATCCAGCCCTTTGGGCCAGTAGCACTACTGGTGAGCGAAGCTGAAAGAATGATTGCATGTTTTAGTGTAGGAATTACGCCTCTTCATAGGCTACGACAGATATACTAAAGATTGTTCCTCAAGGCTAAAAGTACAGCTGGTTTTCTAATTTAAATAATAATTGACTGTCTCTGCAGCAACTGATTGACAATTCCACTCACCTAGTGTCCCAGATGTAAATCGGTCTCTGATTAGAGGGGAGGAATGAAAACCAGCAGTACTTTTTGCCCCAGAGGGCTACATTTGAATAGCCTTGGTCCGGCAGTTAGCGGCGCAGCGTAGTGCGCTACGTGCGGTAATCTGTAGGGCTGATTACAGCAGGGTTCTCCGGTCGTCCCCCCGTACGGACCGCAGAGGAAGGAAGCTATGCGGGACCTGGTTCCGCTCCCAGGCCCTGATAGTCAGGGGGTGGTGGGTCAAGTGAGGAAGGTAGTTGGGGTGGGGGGGGGGGGCTACCAGTTGTTTTCCTCATAAACTTCCGCCATCAAAATGCCATGTCCACCCCTGGGGTATCCAATTAAACGCCAACCTCCTGCCACACCCCCCCACCACCCCCACTACAATACACACATACACATACACACAGACATACATACACACACACACACACACACACACACACACACACACATACATACTCACAAACATCCATACGCCCAGTCAGATTCACATGCAGATACAGACTCACACATACACATTATACACATACACTCGAACATCCACACACCCAGTCAAATTCACATACACACACACACACACACGCTCTCTCTCTCTCTCTTCCGAACTTAAACTCGGGGCCTTAAACGCCTGCCCGGGACGGCGGAAGACAGAGTGCCGGACGTGGCGGGTCCCCCTGCCCCGGAGGGCGCAGCTTTGGCACCGGGGAGTCGCGGAGCTTCTGGGATGAGTTTGTCCCGCGGTCAGCCTGACGTGGCAGCTCTGGGGAGACACAGAGGAAGGACAGAGAGCTCCGCAGCCCTGGCAGCCCAAACCTCTCCGGGAGGCCGCACGGCTCTCCATCCTTTTGTCTCAATTGTTCTAAAAGTAGTACCCATGAAACCTCTGTTTTCTCCCCTGCCAATTATCTATTCGTGGTTTTTAAATTTTTATTTTGTCCATTAATGAAAGGCTATTTTCGGGGGGGACGTTAAAAAAAGGGTAAACCGAGTTGTGCCTTTATGTTATGCCTTGCATATCGGGCCATTGAGCTTATTCAAATCTATGTTAATATGATTATACAGGCCGCTGTGTCAACAGTGCCCAAGCCTTCAATGCGAAATCTCCCTCTCGCCAGACTGTCCATAATCTTGTGCAGAGCGGGAAAATCTGGAGGGAGGTTTGGGGGGGGGGGGCTGGCGTCTCTACTTCTCCCTTTTTAAAGTTTTCTGATGTGGACATGTCCCGTACAGTGGGGCTGATTTGCATGTAATGAGCGTGCCCGTTTGTGGCACAAGAGACAGCTTCTCTCCCTCTTTCCCTCCCTCTCTTTTTCTCTCCCGTTTCTCTTTTTCTTCGCGCTCAGCCAATCAGGAGTGTCCGCCCGGGCCCTCTGGGGGCATTGTGTCTCTCTGACTGTTTTCTTCATGTTCCTCCACAGCCATCTCCATAACAATAGAATCCGCTCCCTGGGAAAGAAAAGCTTTGATGGACTCCAGAGCCTGGAGACTTTGTGAGTTGACCTCTGACTTGTTTAAATTTGAAACGTTTTCATTAAAATGCAGAAAGTGGCCTAAAATGTTACCCCGGGACAACACACAGAAGGGGTTCCTCTTGCGCCTTACCAAAACAACCCAGGGGTACCCTGTTATTGGCCCTTCGGGGATCCCCACATAAAGGGTACATGCGGTCGGACCAAACATTTTTTATTTTGAGATTTTATTTTATTTTGAAGCCGTTAAAGTATGGATCTGTCCCACACATTTGTTTGTTGCCTGGGCTACATTTCATATGTCACGTTGCACATCGTTTTCAACGATCAGCTCACTGCAGCAGGGTCTTTGTCAGGCTGTTTCTCTTTGAAAAAGATGGATCTCACATTTTAAAAACCATCATGTAAAATGAGTTACACTACATTTTCCTCACCGCTGGATGTTATCATTACTGTCAAATTCTTTGTTAGATTCCAGTTCATTCAAAGGGGTAGTGTAGATCAGTACTTAGGACACAGATGGAGCTGTGAAATGAATGAATTCTTAGAAAAAAACTGTTAAATTACATTTTTTAAAGTACTGCAATAATAATTCATAAGGCATATTTACTCTCATATTTGGTACATGATAAGCCTGTTTAGTACTAAGCAGATGAGAGCCACTTGGGGGCGTTTTGCTTATGAAAGGGGGATTCTGTCGCCCCCGTTCTGTTCCACTATGGGGCAGATGACTGGACACAGACAACATATTCATCCCGGGGGGTCTCTCTCTGCCCAGTGGGGGGTAAAGAGGGGATGCTCTCTCCCACCCCACAAAGTTAAGAAGATCTTTTCCATATCTACATGAAAATAAGCTGGCAGCTCCTTCACAGTCAGCTCATAACTCTTTCTGTTTACTTCAAATATATGTTTAGTGATTTACATGTTTGTCAGACTTTAAAAAAAAAAAAACCTTCAAGTACTTTAAGAAATGTGATACCCCCAAAAAAACAGGCAAGCTCTCACACAGAATTCTTGATTTAAGATTTTGTAGAATTAGATTCTTAAATCCTTTCCAAATCCCTTCACTGTTCTTGTTCTCATTAAATATGCCCAAATATGATAGTGCTATACGAGTCTTTTTCCCATGAAAGCCCTGCGTTTTGACAGGCAGCTGAAACCATAAATGTAGTTTTAAACCTGTACGAATTTGTTTTGCAACGTGATCTGAATTCCCTGACGTAACGTGTTTAATAAAAGGTAATACAAATATGACAGCATTTACATGGCAGATGGCAGTGTAAGAAATAACACTAAGAATGTGCTTTATATTTTCCAACTGAACCGCTAAAGCAGTTCAAACACACAAGGAGTTACTCATTTGGAAGCTTTCGTTGCTGCAACGTTGGGACTTCATTCCTAGAACGTTGCGTCTCTGTGTGTGGCCACAGCTTTAGAATAATTACTGTCAATACACACAGCACATGTTTCCAGAATGTTCTCGGCGTAATAGCGAAACAACCCTTCGGCAAGGCTGCAATGGGAGACCCGCCGCAGCCTGCCAGCTTGGCTTTCAAAAATCAACTGTCCAAGAAATGGCTTCAAAAAAACCCTCTTAAAAACACTGCAATAGATGGCTTTCGTCTCATCTCGGGGGGCAAAAGTGTACCAAAACTCCTGCTGCAATCTCGCACAATACTTATCTTACTTAGTTTTAAAAAAATGATAATCACTCCCAAATCATACCTGTTAGCGCCCCCACCACCCCTCAACCCCGCCTTATGTATCTACAGCCCACATTGAAATAATTTTAATTTAATGGTATTTTCACAATCTTTATAAGTTCGTTCCACCGTGTTGACGTTGTGGAAGTTTGGAGTGCATCTGGCTAAACGGGGGAGCTGCCCTAATGCGCCGGCAATGCGGAGCCACCTGTGGCCCAGCGAAGGATCACTGCCAGTAATTGAAAGCATGTGAGGACCAGGAGAACAATCTAAGTGATGAGAGGGAGGGATGGAGGGAGCGCGGGCAGCGAGTGCGCCGTGGAGGCTACGCTAGCTCATCCTGTTACAGGATGTTTCACCGTTAAATAAGTGTAGCCCTGGAAACTCTCTTAGGCTTCCTTTAGGTTTTATTTTTGTTTTTTGTTTCCCCCCCCTTCAGGCCTGTTACATAGCCTGGTAAAAGCATGTCAGCAGTCACTGTTATTTTCTCAGCCCCTTTCAAAAGCTCATTTGCAAGCCAACCTGTCAGGCAAGTCAGGCTTTAAGCACGACGTGTTTTTCGGTTTAGGAATTCATAGCACAGCGACGCGCGTCAAGACGTTCTCACACTCCGTGTCGTTTGATGCCAGGAAGCTTCGCCTCAGTGTCCCCTCTTGACCGTTCTATAAACCGAGTCCAGCGATAGGGACACGGAGCAGGAAAGAACAAGTCTAGGATGTGAACTAAATCCACAGATAGCACATATCCTATCTGATCAAAGCCAGCCAGATTTCAGGCCTCCAGTGTTTACAAACAGGAAGGCCCACTTGTGAGAAACCCTTGTTGTTTACTAGGCTGCGGAGGGAGGACAGTAAGGGGCATGAGCAGTGCAGGTCCGGACTCCACACAGCTTCATTCATGAGCTTCTCCAGAGGAAGGTGACAGGCCTCCTGTATTTATCCTCGGTCATCCAGTCGTGTCCGGTGCACACAACCTGAGGCCGGACCTCTCTCACACCACAGCTTCTCACTGATCTTTTCCTGTTTTGTACCCTGGTGTTTTTTTTTTTCTGTTTTTGAGTGGGGGCAGCTCTATGGTCTGGCCTTTTGTATGTTGTCATGGCTAATGGCTGTGGTTAAAAACACTGACCTTGCAGTGAGCACCCGAACGTCCGCTTGAGCATGACTGATGTGTCCCATTAAACCTCTGTTTGATCGTATCTGATGGCTCAAAATAAAAAGAACAAAAAAAAACCTTTCTGTGAGCCACACTTCAGCATTGGCGGATAGTTCTGTTTCTTGACTGAATCTGTGTTCAGACCTCTGCATTATTTTATGTCATAGATTATGGCATAAAACAATTATATTAATATAAATGCACAATTATGAGTTTTCCTCCTGCTGCAGTCCAATACCGTTCAAACAGAATGGTCATATTGAGCATTGTCACTCGTTTTGTTGATGGAGAACTGCATGGAACACTAATGAGCTCCGATGCACGTCTTTGTTGTGAGAGACAGACAACTTTTCTGTTCCTTTGGACCTTTGTCACGACCTGACAAAAATATCTCAGTGGATCGAAACTTCGGTTTCACACAATAAAGTAATAAATCGGGTGTTCAAGAGCGTTGTGAGCTTCTGCTCAGCACCTGAAGCATTTGGGATGTGCATATAACGTAAAAATATTTCCTGAAGAAATTGCACGAGCAATAATCTTTTCTCCCTCTTCCTTCTTCCCTCCACAGAGACCTGAATTACAACAATCTGGATGAGTTCCCCATGGCGATCAAAGCGCTTACCAACCTGAAGGAGCTGTAAGTACGCTCGCCGCCTCAGACCGGCGCCTCCTGCCTGCTCCTGCTGCAACTGCAACTGCTGCCTGACGCTTGCGGTACCAAACCAACCCTGCGTATGTCTAATATCCACTTTACAGGGCCTTTCACAGCAACAACATCAAGTCCATCCCAGAGCATGCCTTCACTGGAAACCCCTCTCTGCTGACAATGTAGGTCTTCTTCCATAGTTTCATACAAGCAAGCCACGAAAAACTGCAGATCTCCCATTTTACATTCTGTTTTTTTTTTGTTATACATTACCTTATCTGCCTCTGCCCATGTGTCTCTCTCTCATGGTCCAAACCCATCTCTTTAGATTTATCGTCTTTCAATAAGTCGACAGGGCAATCCCAAGGAACGTATTTTTGATGGGTACCGATTTCGTTTACTGGACGATGCAGTGAGTTGTTCCTGAACCTCGGTGTTCTAGCCATCACAATAACGGTGTCATAACTCAGATATGACAGGTTTACAACTGTCTTTCAAACTTAATGTAGGTCATAAACTGTGATCTATGGTGGTTAAAATGAAAATGAAAAAAAAAAACAGTCTGAGCATATGTGATACCCATGGTCAGAAAATGCTCTCTAACTTGATTTAGTAATATTGAGATATATTTTAGCAGGGCGTATCATAGGAGCATGGTCTGGTCATGGTTCATGCTTGCTTGAAGGTTTGCTAAACATTCACTTTTATAACTAATATGACTGGGACAAGAGTGTTTATTAACTCATACATTTGTTAAATGGCTGTCTTCCCAAACTCAGTGTGAAGACTGATGCAACAGCATTTTCACGGTAACCTAAGCAGACAGAATAAGTGGGTATAAACAGTCTTTATAAAGTAAAATGATGGACAGTTTTCGTGAGCACTTGGATCTACTTCACCTTCTGTCTTTGCTTTTTGTCAGTTTGGCTCAAAGAGTGTCTGAAGTGTTGCAAAAGAGTGGTCTCGCATAGTTGGCCTGTCCAATCTTTGATTATCACTGGTGGCTCCCAGTCCCACCAGTCACTGCCACATGTGCTACTGGCAAGTCCACTAATCCACCCTAAGAGACAGACCACAGGCCCTTCTCTGCTTTGAGTATATTTTTTGGGGTCATAATACTGATGCAGTTTCAACCAATTATTAACCTGAGGTTCCTTGTCACCAGGGTGTGTGTTCTCCTTCCATCTATTGATAAACTGAACTGAAGTCTGATCTGAGCTGGATTCAATCGAATGCACTTAATCTCTCTTGGGACATGCAATTCAATCAAGTACATGAGTACAATCTATGTCATTGGATACAAGCAAACTTCTCATTTTAAAGCAGAATAGCATATGTCCATTAAGAAGACTAAGCGCGTTTGATTGAATCTTGCTCACAGTGACGCCAAATTGGCTCCGCTCAAAAAAGGCCTTGAACTCAGAGGACCTGCCTGTTTCACATGTCTGCGGTGTGCGTAATGTGTTTGACTTTGCTATGTACCGCCTCCCTGAAATATCTCCGCAAAGATCTGAAACAGATCTGAAATTGAGTTTGAACTGACAATCGGAATGTTAAATGTCCGTTCGACGATGGCCGGCGCAGGTTTCAAACTATGTTTTGTTTCAAAACAGATTCTTCTATGACAACCCCATCCAATTTGTGGCCAAATCTGCCTTCCAGCATCTTCCAGAGCTGCGGACGCTGTGAGTTAAACAGCCGGCCTCCCCGTTCTTCCTGTCTCACAAGCTTTTAGCGGTTTAAGGGCTTCCTCTTTCTTACCTCTACTTCCTTCACAGTTTGGCTTTGATTCAATCAATATTTGTCCTTAACTTGTGCCCACAACTGAATTAGAGTGCTATCTAAGGATAAAAATGAACACCTGCATTAAATTGTTGGCTAAGATTCAAACAACATTTGTTCTTAACTTTTACTCACAGTCGAATAAGAGTGCTATGCTTTTTTTTTTCGTCTGGGAAGATCAAAATGAACTCTTGCATTTAATTGTGAGCCAAAGTTAAGGACAAACGTTGATTGAATTCCGCCCTTTGTTACTCACTTTGTCCAGGTCGCTCAATGGAGCCACAGAAATCACAGAGTTTCCTGACCTGACGGGCACCAAGAGTCTCCAAAGCCTGTAAGCCCATACTGCAGTCCCAAAACCCAGCGCCAAAGCCTTCATCAGGGAAATTAGTCTGGCTGTTTTTGTAACCTTGTAGTGAATGCTAGACAAATGCTGGTCCACAGTTCGTAAGGATACGGTTATAGATACTCATAAATTTTAATCCATGTGAAGTAATGTTTCTTCTCAACTAAGTCACATCAAGGAGTGGTGAATGGTAATAGTTGGTCTTGTCTCATGTTTAATGAAAAACGTGTTATTAATGAGTTACGCTGAAAATGAATGGACGTATTCACAGCAACACAAACAGCTCCACAGTTCTAATGACCTCATCTGATCCCCGACCAGGACCATTACCGGAGCCCGCATTACGTCACTGCCCAGCGCTGTGTGCGACCAGTTACCCAACCTGCAAGTCCTGTGAGTCCCTCTGTGACATCACCCTCCACCCATCGCATTTTTACACTCGCTAACATTCGCCTCGGCACAAAAAAAAAAAAAAACCCAGAAACTCGAGCTGCTTGTTTTGCACCATGACCAACTGCATGAGGTCAAGAGGGACCACAGTGTTTGTTGACGCAGGATCCAGATAAATGCCAAGATGTACATGACGTGCCCCTAGTTTTGTTGCCATGAGGAAACACAGCCCTGCTTTCTGATTAATCTGTCTCTGATTTGAATTTAATTCTCAAAAGGCCAATGGTAATTTGCCACTGTCCCTCTGTGTATGTGATGGCTGTGAAGGGCTGTATTGCTGTAGGGTATAGATACTGGGCCTGTGATGTAGAGAACAGCATGAAAGACCTCTGAGCCTCACTATATATGTGTGTCCTGCAGGGATCTCTCCTACAACCGGATTCAGCACCTCCCCAGCTTCAACGGGTGTGAAAAGATCCAGAGGATGTAAGTGCACCCAACCTTCCTCAGCTTGACAGACTTCTTTCTCTGAGCAAACCCTACATAGTCTCACGGAAGTAGGCGTTTAAAAGTGGTTTTATCACCTGAGAAATATTTAAAATTCTGTTTGTCATAATCCCGGGTGGTTTTTTTTGTATTTTTAAATTTTTCTGGCTAAAAATTTGCAGGGAATCCTTTCGGAAAGCTGAACATCTGATTTTGGCCCCTTTATAAGTTTGAGCTCAATGATCGGTCATCAAAAACCAAAGATCAGGTATACAAAATGGAGTCAAAAGGCGAAGGGAGTTTAATAGGAGCTCAGGATAACCTTTGACCTTTGAGATGCTTTGACCTTCCGTCTCATGCCACTCCATCTTGTCCCTTCAGAGACCTGCATCACAACGAAATCCGAGAGGTGTTGGCCGACACTTTCCAGGAACTGACGGCCCTCAGATCACTGTGAGTAACCACAGCTAATCCCCCTGCAGGACGGTGGCCCGAAAGGGCCAAACAAGCACTGATAAAGCAGTGACAAGTGTACGCCCAGATATCACACCCAGAACACAGACATGCAAGGCTTAACATAATAACACAGTTAAGCCAGTCATTAGAATTCTCACCTTTTAAATTACAGTCATTCAGCAAAATGCTATCAAAGTAATTTACAAAGCAATATTCTGAGCATCAGTGTTGGCATTTACTATTATGCACACATATGCACACGTATGTTTAAGTATGTAAGTAAGCTGTATCTTGTGGAAGGGTTTGCTAGGATCAAGTGTACACTTTTTTGATATATCAGCCACTTCATCAGGTCGGATGACTTGCAAGTGAACATACGCTGCAAAAAAAAAATTGTAATGGGTAAGTCTAATTTAATTTCCGACAGCAACCCTTATTTTTGTGGTTTTAAGGTAAACTTTTCTTACCTAGCATTTTACCAACAACATTATATTCTGTTATTCAGTTTTATATTCCTCATTTTAAGACATTTTTTCCCAATGACACAAAATTGTAATTGTTTTCAGAAAAAATATAAGTTGTGGATAAACTAGAATGGCAACGCATACCTCTTCCATACCCTAGAATATATTGATTTCCTGCTGGATCCAAAAGAAATTATTTTATCAAGTTCTATCCACATATGGCCATAAGTCATATGCTTTTATTTTACATAGGCGCATACACGTATAGCAACATAACCTAAGGGGAAAAACCCTGGTTGTGTCTGTTCAGGGCATTGCTGACTGTGTTGTCAGCTAGACTAAATTAATTTCCCCCTTCTAAGAGTTCCCTTTCCTGCCCCCTGCCCCTCCACTCCTTGTCCTCATTGTCAGTCCATGCTTTCATAACCATGACCCCCACCGCCCCCGTTCCCTGGAGGTGTGACACCCCATATATGGGGCCCCCATGGCTGTGTTATCACATCCAAAACAAACCAAAACAGCGCTCTGCAAGCCTTCTGGCTGGGCCTGTCCATGTTCTCAGTTCCAGTAATCAGACAAGCATTGAGTAACACGGAGCTAATGCTCAAGTTTCAGCAAAGTCATTAAAACTCATGTCTGTTAGTTTAAATGGAGCAAACCACTGTAATTAATTAAGAGTAACAAACAAGACACACCTAATTTATTACGTTCACGTTATGGAGTGTCCAGTTTCATTGGCTTTTTTTTTTGTTAACGTGTTCCAATGGATACATGCTGAATGCAGAGGCGATGTAGTCATCCAAAAGCATTGTTTCCTTTAACCAAGCATGTCCATTGTAAACGTCGCAGCATCTACATGAGCTTGATGTTTTATTTATTTATTTTTTATTTTTATTCACTGGTGCATTCTCGGACATGCCTGTGCCAGGAAGTGAGGAAATATGGCTTGGCGCACGCCCGCCAGCGCCACGGACTTGGCCTCTCGGAAAGGTGCTCGCTTCCTACCAGCGACCTGAGGCGAGACCGCGGCACATGTTGTCATAGTTGGCCACGTCGCGAGGCCTTGTTCTGCTCGCGGCCATTTCGCGTACAAAGCATGAGGGAATATCGAGTTACCGCGGAGTGGACACGTCTAAATGAAAAGCATAAGCGCGCTGTGCCAGCAGTCATTCCATGGTCGTTCCATGCGGACAGATCGTAGCAAATATCCTCTTGTAAAATTCTTCCAATGATTTCTTTTTATTTTTTTTTTTAAGGATCCACAGGATTTGTAGATAGCAGAAAAAAGTGGGGTGTACCATTTTATAATTCCCTCCCTTCCCCCATTTTTATTCTCCATCAGGGCATTTACACCTCAGAATTCTTACCAAGTCCCACTAAAGCGCTAAGAGAGCCGTTCTCCAAAGGCTGTGGCCCAGCAGATTTTATGGTCCTGTTCTAATGCTCAGGCCTTTTTGAAGCAACTAAAAGGGTGAAACACGCCTAATTAGGCAAGTAATGTACTGAGTTAGGTTAATAAGAGTTCAATCGGACCATAAAAAACAAGAATAAGACCAAGAAATAAGACCCGCTTAGCCCTATTCTAGGGTCTCTCTCTTGTGAAGGATAAAGAGAAGAACAATGGGCTTCTGTTGCCTGAGATCTCGTAGCATTAAACAAGAGGACTGCATGTGATTAGAACGCTCAGGAAATCTGTAGAAAAAGACCTTGATATGACATAGCGTCCTCGATGGGTTCCTATTCACTGCCTCCGGGTCAATTCAAACAACATGTTAATCGTAAACAAACAGTTTGGTCTACACTGATTTGATCTGGACAAAAACCACTGAAGTAGAAAACGGCTCCGCCGTGTTCCAGCGGAATTCTCTGTCTTGTGGATTCCGAGAATGTAGATGGCAGACAGTGGAGAAGATCACATATTTGGTTTCCTCAATTTATTTTATATGATATATATTTTTTTTCTTAAAAAAAATGTCTGTTAAAATATGTCTGCTATTTACTGTGGTAAAATGCCACATAGTATCTTTCCTTGCTGCACCCTTTCCTGGGTCACGCAGGATCCAAGCTCCGATGGCCATAAATCAAGCATTTTCCTATGATACATCACATTTTTCCTGCACTAGATAATGGATATTTTTTGTGTTCAAATAAAAGAGTAGCCGTTTTCATATTTCATATTTTTGTTCCACCCTTAATTTATAGGGATGTTGACAGTTTGCACATACTTGCTGATCATGCGCTTGATTTGAAAAGAGCAATATTATTCTGGATCTTAAAAGTACAACTTCTTATCACATGGTCATCAAAGTTTCTGTAATGAATGAGGCGCTGGTCACAAGGCTAATACCGGCAATAGCTTTATAAATATGCATGCAATATACACTCCAGATTTCTACTACATTGCAATAACATGGGCATGGCTGGAATTTTTAGGATGGGATGCCATGTAGGAAAAAGTGTCAGGTCTTTGAACTGAAGAGTTTTAAAGGAAAAGTTTTTTTTTGGCACATTCAGGTTAGCAGTTGTGAAAGGAACGTTTTCCCCTCTTTGCTCACAGTGATCTGGCCTGGAACAAGCTGAGCAGAGTGGACGCTCATGCCTTCTCCAATCTGCCCTCATTAATCAAACTGTGAGTGAGCCATTTATTTACCCATCCATTTCTATTTATGTTGGAGCGTTGGAATTGATTATTTCTCCTGCTCTCCGGCTCGTAAACGGTGTGAAGCCGTGTAATGGCTCCCAGGCGCGCCTCCGGCTGACTCTCTCAGCCTTCCGTCTCCCTCTTCCTGCAGGGACCTGACCTCCAACCTGCTGTCCTCACTGCCAGCAACCGGCCTGCACGGTCTCACTCACCTGAAGCTGGCTGGGAATGAGGGCCTGCAGGAGCTGCTCTCAGCCGAGAACTTCCCCAAACTCAGGTAAAGATTACATCAGCGCTAACTGGACATATCTAAGAATGCATGCTGTTCAATCAGAACAGACTGTGGTCTTTGTATGGGCAGATGCTCCTGGATTTTAGGAAGAAAAGAGCACGTTTCATAGGATGTGTACTTGTTTCTAATAAAACACAAAATATTCAAGGAACCCTATATCGTTTTTGTAAAGCCTGTTTGGATTGAATTGCATAAACCCTTAAAGAGATCCCATCCTGGGCCTCTTTTGCCCCCAACTTTACCCTCCACAAATACCCTAAATTAAGGGTAAATTCCCTAATCTGTCAGCCTGGCTCCTCGCCCTGATTTACACTGGGGCCTCCTGCTGTATTTAATACATACAACAGCATTATGCCGCAGCTGAGTTTGTATAAGGATTATTATTTAGATATTATTATTTATTTCAGTGTAGAGTGTTTTTATTGGACGCATCTTAAGAACATAGCTGAATTCTGCAGAGCCAGATGTTTGTGTACTAAAGGCATGATCAGTCAAAACATAAAAATTCTTGTCTGCTTGTGTTTGTATGATTTTCCTGTAATATTTGCAAATATAGGCCACATCTTTGGTTTAGTCTTCACCAATCCAGGCTAAGGTCACACTCAAATAAAATTCTGGATTAGAGTTATATTCGAAGAATTTTATTTTTCCATGAAGGAGCTTTGTCAGGTACACAACGCAGAGCAATGCTCCCACAAGAAGACCTTGACACAGAATAAAAGGCGGGTTGTTTCAACAAAGTTTTCCGCGACACAAATATTTGAGAGGCGGCTCTTACCGCAGAGCGTTTGCACTGAGCTCTTGTCTTCCTCTGTGGTCCTCAGAGTGATGGAGATGCCTTACGCGTTCCAGTGCTGCGCCTTCGTCTCCTGCGAGAGCTCGCCCGACCCCTGGGAACGCGAGGAGAACGCCAGCAAGGATGAGTTCGGCCGGAAGGAGGCGGGCGTCATGTCCACTCAAGGTGCGTAGGGTACCTCCGGCGGCCATTTTCCATGTGGCTGCAACACATAACAATACTGCAACCTGACAATACTGTAAGATCCATCTTGGAAACCTGCTATGAAAGGGAGACATTTGCATGAATCATTTTCTGTAGACAGCTAGCTTGCCCACAAACATGACTTCTAGCACGGAGGCCCTTGTTGAACCATATATTAATGTAAGCTTCACCCTGTCTGTTGAGTTCATGATACACGAAGCAACAGTTTTGATAAAATCCAATTGTATTTGATTCCAGAAGACCATGACCTGGAGGACTTTTTACTGGACCTGGAGGAGGACCCCAAATCCCATCATTCAGTGCAGTGCTCTCCCGCCCCAGGTAGGATAACTGCACTGGGCATGCTCATTGGAGACCTCATGCTAGCAGTTCCCAACCACAGACATAGAATTTGACTGGTTCATGCAATAAGAACATTTTATGAGTTCCAGTTAAAGCTAATGCAATTCATTGTTGTATTTTGAATGCAGAAACATATATAAGTACATAAATAAAGCAGCTTCTGAATGTTCATTTAAATATGAATGTGATCTGTAAAGATCCTCCTGGATTGTGTTGTTATATTATTTTTATTGTTTGAGCCACATAGTAGTATTAGCTGGTCAAGTAACTGGCTTCTTTGTCTGATGTAGGTCCATTCCGCCCGTGTTACCACCTGTTTGGGAGCTGGTTAATTCGCAGTGGTGTGTGGATCATCGTGGTGCTATCCCTTGTCTGCAACACCCTGGTGGCGGTCACCATCTTCCTATCCCCTACCTACATATCTCCAGCTAAATACTTGGTCGGCCTCCTCGCTGTGGTCAACACCCTCATGGGCATCTCCAGCGGTATCCTGGCCGTGGTCGATGCACTCACGTTCGGCAGCTTCGCCAAATACGGGGCGCGGTGGGAGAGCGGTGCTGGGTGCAAGATCACAGGGTTTATGTCCGTCTTCGCCTCTGAAACGTGCATCTTTCTGCTGACCACCGCCGCCCTGGAACGGGGCCTGTCCATCCGCTGCTCCAAGAGGGCAGAGGCTAAATCGTCCACAGGGAATGTCAAGGTTGCCTCTGGCTTCTGTTTGGTCTTGGCCCTGGCCATCACAGTCCTGCCCCTCCTGCATGTGGGCGAGTACGCCATTTCCTCTCTCTGCTTCCCTCTCCCCTTTGGCGAGCCCTCCAGCTTGGGCTTCATGGTGGCCCTGGTCCTGCTCAACTCGCTGTGCTACTTCGTCATGACCGTCACGTACGCCAAACTGTACTGCAGCCTGGAGAAGGGCGAGCTGGACAATTTCTGGGACTGCGCCATGATCAAGCATGTGGCCTGGCTGCTCTTCACCAACTGCATCCTGTACTTCCCCGTGGCCTTCCTGTCCTTCTCCTCCCTCCTCAGCCTCTCTTTCATCAGCCCAGAGGTGGTGAAGTCCATCCTGCTGGTCATCGTGCCCCTGCCCGCTTGTCTGAACCCCCTCCTCTACCTGCTCTTCAACCCCCACTTCAAGGAGGACTTGGGCCTGCTCCTCAAGAGGACGCAGTCCTGGAAGAGGACCCAGCAGTCCAGTCTGGTTTCGCTGAACTCCGAGGACGCAGAGAAGCAGTCCTGCGACTCCACACAAGCCCTGGTCACCCTCACGTCCTCGGACAAGTCGCCCCGCCAGAGCACAGAGGCATACCGCCCGCCAGTCCCGTTCGTTCCATGCCGTTAGGCCCGGTCACGAGACTGGCTGTGTCTCTGGAGTGAACTCTTTTTTTTCCCCTCAAAGCTCCAGACTCCTGACTGCCATTTTGTGATACAGGCGAAAACTATACATGAAAATACCATACTGCCACAGTGCCCGTAGCCAGACGAGGAAACTGACAAGGTTGTGGAGTATGGACGGAGTTAATCAGATGCTCATCCAAAAAATAGAGGTAGAGTCCAAATTCAGGTATACGGCTGCCAGTTTTGCATTTACCTCAGCAAAGTTTGTCACTGTTGCACAACTCTGTCACACTCAAGATGCCTTCCAATGTCCACAGGCATCACGGTGACACGGAGCGGAAAAACAGGGCTGGTCCTGAATACTAAATTAGTTTGGCAAATTGTGGCCACACGCGTAAGTGTGTAAAATGAAGGTACTGGCCAAAGTTTTACTCTGTACAGGGCAACGTTCTCATAGAGAGCTGATTCTTGTCCTTTTATCGTGGGGCACAACATCTGTCACCGTAGATAAGATGCTTCATTGAATTTCAAACACTTAACCGGGCGCACAACCTGCACCAACTGTGTTTGATTACGTTTATTCAAAAATCTGAATAGATGCGTATGACCAATGAAAAACCATCCTCAAATGGGCGTTTGTGGCAAGTCAATATTTAAGCACATTTTGCTAAAGATTATGAAAACCAGTCCCGATAGGCTACTGGAATCGCATTTGTTAGGTCTTGTTCACTATAGTTTGTCTTACGTGCTCACGTTATCTGAAAAACATTTTGGAGCTGGATGAGTTTACATACTCACACTAGGATTCAGGGTAAAGCTGTATGGTCATTTTTCTTCCATTTGGTATCGTAAAGGTATCCAGCTGGAACTGAGTTGTTAAAATCCTGTCTTTGATAGTACTTATTTCTGTATATACATCACACTGTGTGCGCAAGTGTATAGTTATTATACTGTGACAATCTTGTTATCATACGTAGGCTATAACAGTCATTTCTAAAATTGTCTTCTGGCTCTTTGTATTTTAATTTTATATAATGTTTTAATTGCCTGTTGGTTGTTGCTTTCCAATTGTGTTTGAAGTCTTTGCTTGATTTACCTACCACATGTTTTTATTCCAGTTCTGTTGTCTTAAACTCATTTGACATTTCCTAGTGGACTGTTGTTGTTGGTGTGGTTTGCATCATGATATCATCTCATACCTTAAGTGACATTTGTTTCTATGTATATTGTTTAAAAGTATTTTTCTCCCATGTTTACCGGAATGTTATTTTGAGAAATGAAAAGAGCAATGATTACTTGTACAACTTAATATTTCATTCTATATGTAGTATTTTACACTTTTAAACTGTTATAGATCAAATCTGGAAAGCGTTCCTCAGAGCAGAGTTGCTGGAGCTTTTGGAACGCGTCGTCCGCAATGGGGGCTGTGGAAGAAAAGTTCCCCCGTTAAATTCGCCTGTTATCCTGTCAAAGCCCGAGGAGAACAGGGACATCTTGTGGCCTTTCGCTTTGTTCTGCGGCCAGGCATATGAGAGAGGGTGTTGACCCAGACCGGCTGTTAAGTGGCCAAGTCACGAGCTTCCAAGACCACTCTGAGTCCAAGCACAGCATCACTCATGAAATATAATATGCCCTTCAGGGAGCCGTTTTAGTCACTGACTCTTTCCCCCTTGTTTATTTGGATATGTTTGGTTTCTTTGGACATTTGTGTAGACAAACCAACTATTAATATGAAACATCAGAAGCCTATTTAAATGAGGCTAATGCAATCTGATTTTGTAAGAAACACCCAGTAACAGTCCATGAGAGACGCCTGATCAGCCCATGTTTCTCTGCTACATTTACGTCCTCACACTCATCTGTGCCGGTTCACGGACCCATCCACCTCGGCTGTCAGTTATCATCATATCAGTTATCAAAAGTTTCTCTCTGAAAAGGACTTGAGTTCACAAATAAAAAGATTTTCCCATTTATAAGCATACTGAGTATAAGAAATCGTGTATGCTGCATAAATGTTTATCTACACTTTTTGAAAACTGTTGAAGAAAGTCACTGTTCATACTCCGACAACAGCACTGTGACATGCATATCCCATTCAGTCTTAGTGGACCACTGCTAACACTCTGCAAAACAGTGCAAAAAAACCCATCCCTTTTCCTCCCGATCGCCCAAATTTCAGTATCTCTAAAGTCTGCATTTCCCTCAGACCTGCATTTCCATTCAGCCGGCATCTGCAGCATCCGCAGGAAGAGACAGACGAGAGAACAAAATACCATAATTAACGTGCCCCTGGCCATTCCATCAATTGAAATGCAGATGATATTCAAAGGAGACATCCTGTCTCAGGTCCCACCGAGGTGTGTGTAATTATTAAAACCAGAAATGGATCTGAGGGGCAGTGCGTCTCCAGTGCTGCTCTGTAAAATTTTCCATCCTGTCGATGCTTTTAAGCAAGCCGTTCACATCGGTATCCCCTGCCTCCAGCAAGTCCCATCCTCACTGTTCTTTACCTGTAGCACTAATCTGTAAATCACTGTTATAGCAATGTTATAAAGTACAAATTATGGTATCTGTTACAGAATATAAGCTCTTGTGATGTCATAATGAATATGTTGTTAATGTAACTCATTTGAGCTTTTAATTAATTCTCTAGGCAACTACTTCAGTACCTTCATGGCAAGTTTTCACCAAAAGCTGTCTGTATTTTTTTTTTTGTATGTGTATTGACTTCAGTTTTACCATTGTTGAACAGATTCTCAATTTGGATGCAAAGCTATTTTTGTATGATCTAGAGCTCTTTAAGGATTAAAAAGGTGTATAAATATAGAGTTGTATTTATATCGAAAAAAATATATGTGTAAAGAGATGTAGTGTGGTGGGAATGAAGCTTTGCACATGCACTGCAGACTTTAGGACACTGCCTAGCCTTTGCCTCCTTGGTAGCAATGCAGTTTTTTTGTACATTCATAGTGGCTGTAAATACAGTGCATATTGGCTTTTTTATTGGAGTGTTAAATATATGTAATTTGTAATAAACAATTTACCAAACAAATAACAAATCTGTGCCTTGCTTGTCACTTGTTACATTTATTGATGGATTGATTTGGCAGTGGAACTGGACGACCTAACATTTTCACTGCTGGAAGTTAAGTCCACAGCTACAAGTTTTATAAGTGGGTTGTGCAATTCAGACTGAATTAATCTATTGCACCTTTTATTAGAGAAACTGAGTACAGAGTACAAATATACTCAAATGTAATAATAAAACCTTTAAAAATGTTAATGAATATTTATTTGTCAAATAAATATAAATCTGTGCAACACTGCACAAAGTGATTGCCATTTTTACAAACTTATCTATAAACCCCCACAAGCAGTATTTTGAGCTTCTCTTATGTTTTTTTTTTCAAGTTAGGGAACTTCTAAAGTGGGTTTTGGATACCCAGACAGAAAACTGTTACCAAAGACTACAGACAAAACTGACTTGGTTAATTTAATGTTTATTTTTCTTTACCTCACCCTAACAAATACCTCACTGGCATAACTCTGTCCATGAATGGCGCTAGCAAATTTTCAAGGATTGTAAGGCTGTACTATTAGAAAGTAATGATGACACTTGATCATATTTAGTTACTTAGAAATCACATCCTATACATTTGCATAATATGGTTATTATTTTAAATTATTACTGCATGTTTTCTTTGGAAGTATTTCAGTTAAAGTTAGGTTAAGATAAAAAATAATGTACTGGTTAAATGAATACTTGTATTAACTATCACAAAAGAACAAACACAAAACTAAATCTAACATAGGAAAAATAATATGCCAGGTGAGTACATTTTTATTTAAAAAATGATAGGTGAATTTTATTATATTCATATTCATAGGATTTGACACTGTGAATGATCAAAAATATCATCATGTCTTGTACATGAACTGTTGCTGCATTGATCATTTTGATTGATAACTATTTTTGAATATCAGTGATAACAACATGTTTATGGACCCTCTGTGGAGGTCCAACATATGGGGGTTTGGGAAATGCTCGTGAAAATCTGACGCAATCAGATACAATCAAACCTGCAGTCATTTCAGACTGAGGGGCTATCATTATGGGGAAACGAGACCCAGGAAGGTCGTTGTGGAGCAATGAGGCAGTGAGTATTTGGCTTATTAAAACCATCCTGTGCCCAGTCAACACTAGGGTCCGTTACGCCTCTCCCTGCGGGACATCCGGCCGCAGCCAGCGCTGTCGCATTCAGGATGCGAGCTGGACCATGGAGCTCAGGGCTGCGCTAAGAACCAGCCAGCGCTGTCGCATTCAGCGCCGGATCGTGGGTGCATGGCAGCGCTAAGAACCAGCTAGCACTGTCGCGTTCAGAATGCGATCTGGAACTTGAAGAACCACTGCTGCAAACATGCCCCAGAAAACCACACTGCCAGATACATAATTCTAATATTAAATTACTTAAGGGTATGAAAAAACTGGGAAGCCAGTGTATGTTTTATTGTGCACTTATATGGTATAGAAATCGATGTGTGTATACATGTATGTGTGTCTTTGTGTGTGTTTCGGGTTTTAGCAATAACTTCTAATTTCATTTGAATGGCATAAATGCATTAAAAAAACTTAATGTGCTGGATTAATTAGAATGTTCTAGTTTAGTAGAGAAGAAAAAAGCATTCCCAAAATTTAATGTTTCATTGAGTTATGGATGTAATTTTATCCAGTTCATTAGGCCCACTTGTCCCACTTGCCATAGTTTTGTCCTTCATGTCTTTGTTTCTGTGTGAGTCACCAGCAACACGTCTATCCCCAGAATGATCATATCATAGCAAAAAACTAAGTGCGATAAAAACCATTAGTTCATAAGTCCATGACTGATGACTGACCATGCCAGCGTTCGTCAGCATTCAGCTTATTTTCCTTTTTTCAACAAGGGAGCTGCAGACATACTCAGAAGGGTTAAGGCTCACTCAACACACACAGCTATCCAATCATAGCTGTAGAGTGCATTTGTTTCACACACATATCCTCCGAGCGGGAAAGCTCGGGTGAGAATGTAAATCTGAATTCAGCGTCCATATGCACAGGCATTCAAAACTGCTATAGAAATTACATATTCATAGCCATACAGAGGCCTAAAAGAAGGGGTCTTAACATGACCATTCAGCACTTGTCGAAACACAATACAGGCTACACAGCCCAATTACTTCTTTTGTCTGGATACAATGAAGTTCATTAAAAGGGGGTAGCCTACTCACACCGGGTGACTGCACACGATATAAGCAGAGATCTCTAAGAGAAGTGACAGGACCTGAATGGAAAAGCTCCTCTGCTAATATCACCAAACCTGGAACAGGGTACAGTGACAACACATCCAGTAAGTCAACGGCATTCAGCTGGGGACATAACGTCTCGGCTCAGACCACCTTGTCCTTTCTCCATAACTTTCAATCCTGGCATACCCCAGGCTGGAGACTATCACATCTGCAGGCAGTTTCACTCGGCCCCAAAGGTCATTCTTTTTCTCTAATCTAATTGTCTAATCAGAAAAACTAATTAGCCTGTTAAAGCTTTTTATGTTACACAATACACAAAATAAAATACAAGCACAAACAGAAACGATAGTAAAATCCCCTGCATTGGGCGAGGTGTTACCCCCACCAACAGGAAGCCAGCGGCGGCAGTGTGCTCTGGTCCCATGCCCTGACCCCCCTGGGACTGAGTGCCATTCTAAAACAGTCTGCTTTTTCAATGGCATCTTCGGCCATTTTCCACGTCCAGGTTTCTAAATGCATGTACTGATTATGAAGTAAGCCATGTTTAGTTTTGAGTCTAGGTAAACTAGAACATGTTTACAAGGCCATTGAAAGGCAGTAGTTGTATAAAACAATGCCCAGAGCCTACAATACAAATATTTCAGTCCTTAAAACTCTAAAACTAAATATTTTTAGACAATAGGAAAATGCTGACCATTTCAGCCCTTTAAAGTATTTCTATTCTTTTTTTATGTTTCAACTCGTTTGGATATTCAGTTGTGCAGATGTGAGAACTTAGGTTTTTTTTTTTAAAACAACTTGCTTTTACTATTTTTCTCGTAAGTATAGTAAAAGCAAATATTTTGACCCAGGTCAAAAGATTTACCAGAATTTTTCTCCCAAATGGGAAGTTAGATTCAGTTAGTTAAACATTACACAACTATGTATGTTTGCCTTTGTTTCTGGACATCGAAAAGAAAAAGTTAAACTACTATAAACAGACTTTGATTTATAGATGTTTAATCCATTAATGATGGATTGTCAGGTCATTACTATTAACGCAATGAGTCAGCGCTCACTATTCAAACTGGGAGTGAAAAAAATTTTGAGCGATTGGTTTCCACTTCTGTTTGTTACGTCAGTTTCTCCGACTGACCTTCACACATTCGTTTCAATTACATTTCGGCTGATGGAAATATGCATATTTATTTGTTCATTTCCTGCAGTCCAAATACAGATATGAATGTATATTTTCCCACATGTAAAACACATCTGAAAACTCTGTCACGGACATATTTGACAAACCCTGTGTGTCCTGGTTTGCCTAAAATACACTTCTTACATCTGTACAACTCGATCATCCGGGCAGCTTAAAAAGGCATGTTTGTTCAAGGTACTGTAAATTGTATAATTACTTTATTTTCTTAACTAATTTAAAAGTAAGCTTGTGAAGACAAAATAATCATTTCAAAATGTTATCTGTACCGATAATGGTAAGCACATTTTCTTCCCCTCTTTGTAGGCAGAAACAGAAGGATGGAAAGGAGGAGGATGTACTGGCTATGAATACTCGAAAAGGAAGGAGGCGATTAAGGTGTGCTCACCTATTAACCAGCATGCCAGAAAAGCAGAGTTAAACTATGCCAGCTGTCCTCGTGGCATTCCGTATGGAAGTCCTCCGATAGAAATAAATACTTCGGCCCAGTTTACAATGGAGAATTCGTAATTCCAGTTACTCACACCAGATAGTCCTTCACAGGGAGACGCTATTAACGGGAAGCTTTTTTAAAAAACGTATGATCAGACTGGGTACCCGTCAGTACTACAGGGAACCAGACCAAAGGATGGTTTTTTGGAAAGGCCCGACCAAACCCCACAGAGCGAATTGAAAGACACAGGGCAATTTGTGGTTTTAAAATCATCTTCCCCGACATTAATCAAGAACGCACGCATGCTAATTGTTCTATTGTCAAAGCACAAAGTAAACAGACATCGATCAGGCCGCCTATGACTGATGTGTTTACTAAACAGGCCCTTTTTTTCTTTCCCAACATACGGGAATGCGTGTGTTTAACTGTGAGTTAAGGTTCACATAAACGCTCCGGTTCAGCTGTGGTTGAAACAGAACCCAAACAAAACAAATCAGTTGCAATTTTCCATTTGATTGAGGGGAAGGAGGGGGAGAGAATGGTGTTGGAAGGAGACGTGCACATCTTTTGAACGTTTGTAGACAACTGGTTGAGTTCTATATCTGGCAGATTGAACTGGCAGGCAATGGTAGTCCTATTACTGATTAACCATAATTTTTATTTTACAAAGATTCTTTTGTGCTGCAGTCACAGACAACACACCTTCTATGAGATGGCTATTTATCTTCAACTGATGTGGTGTCCTGAAGCACAGTTATTGTGAATGTGCCTCTTTCTGTCTCAAAAGTGCCAAACTATCTTAGAGGTCATTCTTAGGAAGCCTGCAACGATGACTGGAACCTAGAAGCAACTTCTGTTACACATGCTCTGTGCAAGGTTGGAGAAACTTAATAATTTGTAATAAGATTGTGCTTATATTTCTTCTTGAATTTAATATGTAACCAAATTAATACGTATCATAATTTTGCATCTTACTTTTATCTTTCTTTTGTTTTTGCTTGCTAGCTGGTTACATATTGTTAACCAACATTATATTGCATTTCTGCTCACATTGGCCAGAATTCAATACCAGATTGAAGGGGGTATCACACACACACACACACACACACACACTGAATCCCAGTGTTTAAAGATTGTTTCTACATGAAATAGCAAAGCATGTCAGCTGATTAATTGGGTTTCGATGTGAATTTGACATTAGATATTTCACTGACAAAGGAGTCTATCAAGGGAACTCACATCTGTGGTTGATTACCTGGTCCAACTTTAAATACCGTCTTTGTGTTTTTTTTCTCTCTCTCTCTCCAAAATCTCACCTAAAATCTCACTGTAGCTAGGCAGCATGATCACCAGATAAATGTCTTGCCTTGATTAGTTCTCTTACGAACTGGAAGTTTCTCAAATGGTTCTCTCATTCCTCACAATTTCGCTCAGATTTTTCCAGATTGGCAAAATCAGGATCGTATATATCATCATGCTGGCATGCAAGTCATATTTCATATTCCAGTAAAAACAAGCCTCACTACTCACATGCCCTGTTTGTTTGTTCTGAAGTAGCGTTCATCGATATCTCATGTTGACAAAAGACCAGGCCTGAATGTTTACATTACATCAGACACGTTACCTTATGCAAACTGCTGCAGGATTCAACGGGAGGGAACCAGGCGGGCACTGAGCGTCTCCGCCCAGACAGTCCCACACAACGGCGGACGTGCCGTGGTAATATATGGGCTGGATCCCCAGAGCTGTTTGTTTCAGCTGCAGCTTCTGCCGTTTCTCCCCCTGATCGTGTCAGGTGGGGCTTCACGGTGCTTTGAGGAGTGTAATTCATATAGCAGACCCGCAGCAGGACGTCTTAACGCTTCTCGAGGTTTTTAACGTCCTCATTTTATGTTGCTGACCATTTCCAAAGCAAAGGGTCAAGATCACACCATTTCACAATATCAGATATTGCTCAAATTTGTGCTAAAGCATTAGGGAACACTGCAGATCCATTATAATGTGGTTGCAATTATAATATAGAAAAAATTCTGATGTTTGATCATATTTTGCCCATTTATGACATACATGTGAAAAGGCCAAGTAAAGTCCTGAATTATAATGAGGCTATAAAATACAATTCTGTATACGAAATCATTTTACAGCTCCATGAAGGTTCATAAGGAGAATTCAATGTTCTCGTACTTATCAATGTGCCAAACCACTGAAATGTAATTACTCAAAATAGTTCAACTCTTAAGTGGCCATTATAACTGGTGGCATTGCCCGAAAATTCTTATTATTTTCTAGCTTATACAAGTAAATGTTTTTCTCGAAAAGTAGGCTTGTAGCCATGAGATGGGCTCTTTTTTAAGTGTTTTAAACATGCTCTAAAACAAGCTTGTAAAGGCTAAAATAGTGTACCTTGCCTATTCCCATTAGGCTAGCTTAATTTCAAACATTAGCAAGAGGGCCAATGGAATGTACCACAGATACCTTCCTCCTAAGACTCTCACTTGGACCATAATAATTCAGGAAAGGTACGATTTTGTCCATTTACTGTGTAGAAAAATACTGACAGGGGATCAGGATGGCTATTAAACAATTATTCAGTCTCTTAGCTGCCTTTCAAAAATTATTTATCATTAGATTTTCTTTTGTACAATTGAACTGCTCTCAACATCCTTGAAATCAGTTCCACTGTTGGACCAGTAATGAGTATCTAAATCGGTTAGCGTTAGCTGCGTTTGTCATAATTATGTCGTAATTATGCTGCCCTACATTAGTCACGAAACTCGACCCTGTGTTTCTGAATTTGTAATTTTTCAAATAAATTAAGTATGAATATATATGTGATGGCATGGCATAATAAGATGTACTGTAGATGTTTTATTTATTGCCAGTATTGGTGAAACAGCCTCATAGTCCTGGCATATTTTCCCCATTCAAAACACAAGAAGACAACTATCTCATTACCCCTTCATGGTGAATGTCAAACCTGTCCCTAAACACCAGCAGAGACAGCGCTGTTTAAAGCAGTGGCCATCGTCATAGCATGCTTCTGAAGTAAAAAAAAAAAAAAATGAGGTATACTCATAATGGATAATTAAATGGTGAAGGTACTGTGAAAGAAAGCAAGCGGAATGAAATATAGACTGTTTTTCATGTAAACCAAGAGGAATGAACTGTCCCTCATGCTCCAGAAATGGACCAGAAAAGAAGAAAAGTTCTTAAGCTCTTTCTAAACAAGACCCCTGACATCATAGGGTCAAGTCCAAGATGACTGTCGACTGTAACAATTCCCCATGACGATTGACCTTATGTCACTTTTATTAGCTTTTTAAAAACATTTTTAATGGTTGAAGTTAGGATTTGTGCACTACTCTGGATCTAAATTATGCCAAACAGCAACTTAAGCATCTCCTGCTAGCTGTTCTGGTCTGCATTATCAGTCTACACTTTCTCCCGAAATGTAAAGGACCAATTAAATAATAAAAGAATTGTACTTATTTTGACTTTCAAAACATCATATAATTATATTTTTGTTTGTCTGGAGGTACAGGTAAAGGTCTCCAACTCAAAATGAACTGAAGAAGTTGAGAAAAGTGAATTCAAATTTGATCCTTATCCTTGAAGAATAAAGCTAGCAAACAAAAGAAACAACAGAGAAGAGGGAGAAGGTATTATTTATTCTGCTGTGGTAGAAACACAACTGAAATGGTGCCCTGTCAACTGCAAACACTTCAACAATGTCCTGTGTACATGCTGCCTACACAAATTTTACATTACACTTTTAGTAGTAGACTTGGCTTGATTTTTAAATGCTTTCCCAACACGGTTTTCTTTTGACTGGATGTCTAAACACGAGCACTGTTCACACTTCTAGTGTGTGGATCTCAGAAGTGAATGAACTGGAGCCGTTTCACAAGCAGCGAATAAAATCGCAACCGGTCATATGTTTGTGGTGCAGAGTCGGCATTAAGCCGCGTTTCCACTGCTATTTTCAAGAGGGAAAAAAATGCACCTCTGCCATTGTTTTAAATGAGAGCAATGAGTTGGCGGACAATGGAGAACACCACATGGCAGTCCGTAGAAACAATGCTCCGTTGTCCGCCGAGAATGTTCTCAAGAGTGTAACTCCTCTGCCCTTTTTCCTTTTACCATCCAAACTGCACTATGTGCTCAGCTGTTCTGCAAGCCTCCCCACTGGCTCGAGTGTAAGCGGCCGTACACGTGACTCTTCTGTTTTCACGTGGCAAACGTTCATCGATATTTTTCACACTGCAGTTGCAACACCAATAAAATGTTGCAGATGCCACCAGAGGAATGCAGAGTCTACATTCAGTATGTTCGGTTCATGGGCCTGCAGGTCCCCAACCAGCCAACGGAGCTCAGGTGCAATTGAACTGGGCACCACTGTGCTACCTATCCTGGCACTGCCAAGCCAGTTCTTGTTTTGCCTATAGAACCACTGGCCCAAGCCTGGACATACTGGGAATAAGTCTTGAGCGGGAGGACAGTGGGAACAATGGTACACACCACTGCACCACTCAAATTCAGTCTGAGATAAATATATAGGAGAGAGAGAGAGAGAGAGAGAGAGAGAGAGAGAGAGGGACATTGCATTCCGAATGAACAGATCAGTCTGAGATAAATATATAGGAGAGAGATAGAGAGAGAGGGACTTCATTCGAATGAACAGTATTCTGAAGCAAAATACTGTCTCAAGGGTGGGATGATGTCATTGCTTTATGAGTGCCGTTTTAGGATGGTGACGCATTTTGGCTAGCACCCTGTTTGCCCCATGTACATCAGTGGTGTACACTGAAAACGAGGTCGGGGGCAGGGGGAGTCCTTTTTGTTCTGTGTGCAGAAGGACCCCTCACACTTTAAGAGAGAACATTTCAAACAGGGCCTAATCAGCTTACAGCTCCATTGTTAAACAAACCATTAAATTAATTTACAGTTGTATTAATGAAATGTGTATACTGTCTTTTACTTGATGATGACAATCGTTCTCAGCAGTAAGAATCATAACATATCAATTGGTGGTAAGTGCACCAAGTTTTTTTGAGGTGCCCTTTTCTACTCGTCTACTCACCCCCAGCCCAGAGACAGCCTGTGAATAATACTGTAGCATATTCATATACAGTTTGACCATGTCACATTCATTTTATTACAGCTTCTACAAAACATTATCTCCAGGTATATTTGATTTTTTTTTATCAATTATTGTTTCATCTGTAACTTAGAAAATGTTGTGGTCCAAAGTAAGGGGTAGCCAAGTCATATCAGAGCTTCAACTCCCCAACACACACACACACACACACACACACACACACACACACACAAACATAAGAACACATACTTACACACACAGAACTTTGAAGACCTTTATTGAATCTCCAAAAAAAACTTCTTAGTTTACTTATTTGATGTAATAAAAATATATCCGTCTGGAATCGTTTATTCTCCACATTCCTCCATTTGATTGTTTTCCTGCCCTGTTTATCCTTTGCTTGTAGCCAGCCCGTTCAGGCGTCACTGGCCTGCTCAAAATGTGTTAAACATGCAGTGCATTGCACTCCACTTACAATCACTGCTAATAGACGGCCTCTGTGAATTCAGAGTCTTTGAGAAAGAACAATGCATGAAGCTTCAGAAGACCAAATGGCTTATGAGAGTTATTAGACGAGGCGTACACTCTGTCTACATAATGAATTTACGGCTGTTATTACCGATTCTCGCAGAATAACATATTTTACGACCACAGTTCAACAAGGGTTGGAAGTCTTCCGAATTCTAGGTCCCGAATATGTAGTTGCCCTAACATATAAATGTAATGATAAATTCATTCATCACTGGGCTGCCAAGCGCACACACACATAAACACAAATGGTTCTTTTGTGTACCACTGAAAGAGACCGAGGAACAGCTTGTTGATGTCTTTAACTGCCCTTGGGTTTGTCGGCTCCACTTAAGTGCATGGTGAGCGTTTGACCTCTGCTCCACTACCTCGGGCATTTGACAGGCATGCTGCATCTGGGATTTCTGTTTCTTGCATCATGAGTATTGTCAGGAACCGCTAACGAGCCAGGTCTTTCTCTCCTGGGTCTGGGTGGGAAGGGCTGAAGTGGAGACCAGGTTGTCTTCCATTGCCAAAGCCTCGGGGCCCATTAGACTGCAGTGGGCAAACGTACACTGCACCTTCTCACCTGCTCGGCTGGCTCAAAGAGCCTCCTGACACAGGACACAGTTTTCGCATTACAGGAAAACACACCCCTCCCCCCATAGAGGAAGCCCCAAGGTTGTGAAAACAAAGCAGCCATTTTTCACTGTCAATCAGCCAAAGAGAGAGTCGTCAAGAGATATGACGGTTCCAAAATGGTGGCTGGACTCAGCAAGCTATATGATACCTACAGCCATATATGCAGAACAAGCAAGCTATTAAATTTGCTGTCACATTACAGACAAAATGGACAAAATATGAATGACTACAGTTAAGACAGAGTAACTTTAATACTTATCTTTTTAAAGTGGGTTTTTATTCTTCAACAGAATGTCAACGTACCCTAAACTGGGCACATCCATTAGTTCGCCGACATGACTCTTTTTTCCATGAGCAATCGCTGCCAAGATGAAGAGGAGAAACATCTGCTACCAGTTTAATCAGAAAATAATACATTTCATGATCATAAAAATTCTGTTCTTTGCAAAACAAATTTATTCCATCCTTTGGAAAGAAAAAACAAACATACAGTGCAGTGAAAGTTTTATTCGGCTGAGAGCTTTTGACCAATAACCAGGGCCATGTGCTTTTCAGTTGTATTGTTTTGTTTGTGGTTATTTGACTAGTATATTCTTTCTAAATGATGTTTAATGGTTTCCTTTGCTTTTATTGTAGTCCTGCTTCACTTAATTTCAACAGACAAATTACTTAAAAAATAATTAGCAACAACCTATGCATGTACAAACCCATCATATTTTACTGTTTCCTGGGAAAGGTGAAACATCATAGAATTCACAGAGACGCGATAGCTGTCTCATCCATGAAGGGGCGGTATGAGTGCAAGCTACTAATGGGAGAACAAGGTATCGTGATGCCTATACAGGGTAGCTCCTATTTGCTGTCACTAGCTTTTCCAACAAAATCAAGATGATTACCTCAATACAAAAAAACGCAACGATTGTTTTAAATCATCTTTAAAGTCTATGGTAACACATGGCAGTTCCACCTATTTTTATTGTCATTGTTTTATTGCATTACTGCACCTGGGGCATGTCCCAGTGCTCGATAAAATGCAGCCTCCTGTTCTCCACGACCACCTTGCATTGCGTGCGTTCCAATACTCAGAACTGCATCCTCCTTTCTTCCACTATCACTCCATCTCCTCCCTCTCTGAAACACTGGGACATTGGAAAGAGGGACCAAATGAGGTGGTTGCGGAGGAAAGGAGGATTCAGCCTTTGAGTACTGGAGTGCACACCTTTGAGGAAGGGAGGGAGGGAGGGAGGGAGGGAGGGAGGAAGCACTGATACAGAGGACCCTCAGCCAGACTGATGCCCACTGACACAGAGGACCATTATCAAAAGCCAGGATTTAATCTCAGTCCTTCGTAAAGGCGACGTATTACAAGCAAAACTGACGGCTTTAAACTAGTTCTGTTCCAAAACAGGGCTAGTTTAGGAAGGAGTTTGCACCCCACATAAAAAGAGTTTGCTGCAAACCCTCCACACTTGACATACTTATATTGGCCCACTCATGAGACTCCATCACAAACACCAGGATCTGTGGAGGCAATCAAAAAGTCTTGCAAAATATGCAGATAAAAGCAAAACGCAGAAGTGTTGCGTTAGTGATGTAGGCAAACATTCCCAGAGAAGGAAGAGTAACGATGTGCAGTCTGAAGTTTTGCACATTGATTTTTTTTTTGACTCATCAGTATTAAAAGAATTGAGCATCAGAGTTCTGTTTTTTGTTTCAAAAACAATTTGACCACAATATCATTCCTCTTTAATATTTTTATATTAATCTCATACTTCATTTATCTTCTTCAATATTTAGAAGCAAAACATTTCATTTCTATTTGATGTCTGTAAAATGTAAATGCTTTCATTTTTCTATTTGTATAATGAAAAATATGATATCGAACAGTGATTTTTTAATATCATGGCTTTTTAGTTCATAATGCCAGAACTGGTATCCAGCCTGACTTAACACTCACATATGTCTCATTCACTTGAATACTAATACAGTGCTGAGCACAGAACACCTGCTACAAATTAACTTTAAGCTCTTACATGTACTACGTGTATGTGTTTTTATGGTGAACCTTTTGAACGTGGGTGTTTGCAGAGGTTGAGATTCCCATCCCTGAATGTGATAGCATAGGGTTACATTTTTCTTGAGGTCAAAGGGCAACAGGTTGACCTCTGACTGCTCAGCTGTTCAGAATGGATTCCTGAGCATTGTATCAGGTCGATTTCCTGCAACCACACCAAGCCCCTATGCCCCCAAAACCCATGTAAATCCATTCTGTGTGATCCCAATGGTGAAGCAGGTTTCATACCCTCAAGATTTGCAAACCAAAGCATTTGCACAAAATTAAAATTACAAAAAGATGCGAATGTTGCTAAGCTTTCAGAGATTTGACAGACCTGCTTTGATTAGGTAATATCCGGACATTTTTTTGAGAAGTATCAAAAGAGTTTAATAATTTTTCACAGCTCCAGGTTTATAGACTTGGAGCTGTGTGTTGAGGCGAATGTGGGTCGCAGCTGTCTAAAGAGCAGTACTGATGGCATGTCAGGTTGTGAAACAATACTGGGACCAAGTATGCTTAAAATGACTCACGCTGCCAGTTTAATAAGTGTTTCACGAAGGACAAAGGGGGTTCATTCAATCATGTGTGTAATTACTGTTGATGGTTAATTACAGAAAACAAAGAAATGCAATCTGTATGGATTCAAAATGAAAATGCAAGACCAGAAAAACATGTTAACTGAAATACATATGAAGGCAATAGGCTGTGACACTCGTAACCCTAAACACACACGCACACAGCCACACAGGGTTTCAGTCACCCCTTTAAATAACACAGCAATTTCCTGAAACTCCCCCGAGATAGTAACGAGTAAAAATCATACGAATGAACTGAACTATGTAGTACTACCCAAGATTCTCTTAGATTCATTAGAGAACTCGCAAACACTAGTGAAAACTGTAATAAGAAAACAGAGACAATTTTAGTTATATATAAAATAATTTAATATAAACACATTCAAATTTAAATACAAAAAAAAAACAGTTGAAAGATTTTGCTTCCATATATCCTCTTAGATACTCTTTAATCAATTGCTTATGACAAAAACAAAATTGCACATGAACATTAAACCGGAACCATCCTTGAGTTCTGATGCCTTCTGGAAGCACAGAGTTACCCCACACTGGTCAGCTGGCAGTGCATGTGTTTGACATTCGGCAGTCTCTGTAGCAGAGTCTCAGGAACACAATGGCCACCAAAGGGCCAAATAAAATACTTTTCCTCTGGTAATCCATCTTAATTGTGGCTTTATGATGTAAAACAAAATCTTAAATAAGGAATTTGATTCTTCCCTTCCGAACAAGGAAAAAAAAAAAAAAAAAAAAACAGAACGGCTCGACGAGACCTCTTTCCTAAAAACACGGAAACGTTAACATCACAGAAAGATGTCACAGGCATTCCACTTGAAACCTCAAGTAAAACAAAATCAATGCAAAATTAAAAATGACAATACAAAAAAAAAAAAAAAAAAAAAAAAGGAACAACTAAATTTTAAAAAAAGTAGCAAGACATCCGTCAGTTAGCAGGACCATACTTACGTACACGATGCAAGAAGGGAAAAGTAGCCCAGATATGAGACAATGAGGAGTTCATTTGTCTTCTGGCCACGGCCTTCCGATCCCCCAAAGCCGCTCCCTTCAGGAGCCAGCACTTGAGAGGTCTGACAGCTTGCCAAGTTTGCCTCTCACACAAGCTAAATTGGGCTGTTAAGTAATTTTGAATATTTTGAGATAATTTAAATCGTGTTTTCCAAATTGTGTGATTTTGTTTTTGGGCCTGAAGGTTTTTGGGGACAGACTGGACTGTAGCGGGGGGGCTCAGCCGTCCTTTCCCTCTGCTCTGGCCAGGCCTAAATTTAGTGGTTCATCTAGACTCACTCCGACCTCTTGGCACCTGGCAACAAGTTTTCTCAGTTTGTCAGTTTTACCTCCGTCTGCAGCTTCGAACAGGAGTTGCTGAGGGGAGGGGGAGAAGGGGCAGGGCGGGACAGGGAGAGAGAGACAGGTAAGAGGTCAGAGGTCGTCAGCCATGTTTGAAAAAGGTACCAAAATTTGTAGTATTTCAGGGGGGAAATTACATCTTTCCATAGAGCAGCACACAGAGGAAGCTTTTGCAGGGCCTGCCGGTAAAGTTGACGGACCTACAAAGGAAAAAAGAAAAAGAAAAAAGAAAAAAAAAAACACCAAAAACGCGGGAGGGATGTGTTAGTTCAGTGACAGACATAAGGTACCCCCCCAAAAAGAAAAAAAAAATGTTTAAGGTGTGGTTCCTACGCCCCTTTGTGATTAAAAATAAAAATAAGGCATAATGATGAAGCCATTGCAGCTTTTCTGCGCAAAAAAATTAAGCTTTTTCACTCTCTTACGTTATTTTTTCTTGAACACTGACCATACCCTGTAAAAAAAGATTTCACAGATTGAAGAGCGAGTAATGGAGAAACCCAAGAATGATGAGGGCGAAGTCCTGGACAGCGCACAGGCACAATAAGCCAATCAAAAACATAGGAAGTGCTGGGCCATAGATCGCCATACACTCACCTCTGATCGTCCTTTTAACTCCCTCTCCACTGCGATCGCACTGTACGGGGGGGGGACAGAAACCCAGCAAAATATGATATCAGAGCTCCTGCTTACATTAGCCAGAACGAGTATTACTTCTAAACAAAAGGTCAGAAAACATAGCCAAAGAGAAAAAAAAACAAAAAAATAAAACATATACACCCTTGCTGAAAATGAAGGCTGTGTGTTAACGTGCGCTGAGATTTCAGACTTACATCTGCCAGTTTGCCAGACAGTATGGAATGCTGCTGATTAGCATTCTGCTTTGCAATTTCAGGTGCTGAATATTGCCATCCTGCCACTCCTGCTGCAGCAACCTGGACGATAACAAATAAGACTAACACTCCAGACATTACACAGCTCATCTGCACCTCTTATCACCCCGACAGCATGCCAAGCCTTTTGGGCCAATCACAGTGTGGGCAACCTCAAAACACAGCAATGCTCTAAATCAAAGCTGACAACAGCTGGGAGTGGACAGTTAGCAGGCGCAGCGGTGGGGGGTGGGGGTGGGGGGTGTGGATGAAACGCGGATGTCGAAGACCAAAGGATCAGATCTCCAGGGAAGTAATACAGAACATTCTCCATCACACTAAACACAAGATGTAAGTGCAGGGGCTGGAAGGGGGGTTATGGTTTGCCAGTTGGGGGTGGAGAGGGGGGGGGGGCGGTGTCTGGAGTGCTGTGGGTACCTTAGTGCCAGCTCAGTGTTGTTAGGCATGATGTATCTGAACCTCTCCAGGACAGGGGAGTACTGCGACTGAGGTAGACAGCCCAGGTAGAAGGATATGACCTGAGGAGCAGAGGGCAGGTCTGTCACGGCTGCTTCACCCACTTCACCATCCACATCAACGCCCGATTACGCTCACTTTGCCGACCCACTGAGCATGATGCACATTTAAACAAATATGAGTCAGGAGTGTGCTTTTATAGGACCCGATTAACCCAAGAGCTCTGACACATGAGTCAGAGACTGTCGTTAAGGAAACCCGATTCACCCTTTCGCACTCTGCTAATGTGAAAATGTACAAATGAGTCACAGAGTTTGCTTTTACAGGGCCTGGTTCACTCAAGCATTATTAAAAATGAGCCAGAATTGGGCCGTTATGGGACCCAATTTACTTCGTCACATTTAAACACTTTCAAATGCCTCACCAGAAGACGAACCTTTTAAACGCGGGGCTATTTTCTCCAACATGTTTACACTGACTGAGCTTTGCTTTGCAAGCACCGTATTTTCCAGAAGGTAAGCTTGGTCTAGGAAATTTGTGTAGTTAATCGGGCTTTTGCAGTTTTTCAGATCATCTTACAAAATGCTCAGGTGGGTGTACACTGGGCTCTTTTAAGATTGACTGGTCTTATTGTTCTCCGATGCCTTGACCAATATTCAACAACAGAGCATTGTAAAATATCCCGACACAGCTATTCTGACACAGGTAACTGATTAAAATACCTGCACAAGTGCAACAGAAATGAGTATTTCCAAGTACATGACCCTGAAAATAGGCTTGGCTATGTTAAGCGATTCCACAAGGCTGACCCGTAATGTACAACAGGTCTTCCCAAAAAAAAAAAAAAAAAAAAAAACATACTCAGAATGACCGTATCTGGTGCTCTGTGAGGAGAAACCCAAAGGGCTGATAATCCTGACAGCATGCTTTCCCTTACATCCCTGTATGTGGTGAAACAGTGGCAGCGGTCTACCTGTCTGCAGGCTACCGTGAGACGGAGGTGAGCACAGCACAGAGCTGCTCAACACATGGGCCTTCCCCCTGTGGTGTTACTACCCTCAGCTCGGGTTTATCTTATTTTTCATCGACTGGGGACGTGCTTAGAATGAGGTTTTCCTATCGGGTTCATGGCAGAAACACCCCCCACTCCCGCCCCCGCCGCCTAGAAATGGAACTTCAGGAAGAAATTCAAGAGCAGTGATCAAAGACGTCACCCTCTAACAGAAAACAAAAACAACCCCACCTTGTGAAGGCCAAAGCACAGCCAAGTGCTTTGAGACTAACATCACCTCAAGGTGAGGACCGTGAGCAGTATTTACCTGTACAGAATACTTGCAACAGTGAATTTCCAAGAAAAGTTCACTTACAAGGCATTTTCTGCTGAGCATGGAACTCTTACGAAGTTGGTGACATTTTAGAACAAGCATGTGCTGACACTGAACTTAGTATCGGCTGAGGAGGTTTCAGGAAGCTAGGCCGCAGTATCAAAAGTGTTCCTAATCTCAAGACTGTCTACACACATACACCTAATGCACTCACCGGGCCCTGCAGCTGGGGAACAGCTGAGATGGGGCATGATAAAGAGAGATAAGAGTTACACAAAGGATGTCAGGAGGAAAGGGAAGAGGATGAAACGAGAGGGAGAGAGGCAGAAGGGGGACAGGGAGGAAGGGAAGTGAAATGAAGACAAAGCAGGAAAGGGATGAAGCGGGGAGGGGGGTAGGCACGGTTACCTTGTTGTGGAAGCTGAAGCTGGTCCAGAACTGGGCAGAGCTGAAAGGTACAGTGAGTCTGGTGGGGGTGGTAACCAGGCAACGCTGCACCAGGTCTGTGAAGGCGTTCAAGTCCCGCCTCTTAGATTGCGACCCGGCGAGCGCACTACTGGTAAAGAGGAGATAACTGGAGAGAGAACGGCACAGTTAGTAGCCTCCCGGGTGCGCCACTCAAGGTACGAGAATGTGAGTGCACAACCAGACTGAAAGGGAGTCACTTTCAATCAACCCACCAACCCCCGTTTCAGACTGGAGCACAGCAGCTTAACAAGCATGCAAACACTCCAATCACACTGTTCACTGAGTTTACTGTTCACTGGGAACATGCACAGCTTAAGTCAACACTGAGCGCAACCCTACTTTCACTACTGTTCCACACAATGACAAACAAGCTACCTTTCCTCACAGGTACGCAATCTCCTTTCAGTGTCAACTATGTAGAGCATGGCCCAATGAAAGGCAGGGCAGTAAAATGACAGCAGTACCCTGCAGCGTAGCTGTAAATATGGATTTCGTGGATTGCAAAAACTCCAATCAAAAAAACAGCTTAGAATGTGATGAACGAATGAGCCATCGAGCGCTGCTGTTGATCAGAAAGGCACGCTTATGACTAAACCACTGGGAGTTTCAGTGATTAAAGACATGAGTTTTTCGGAGCCCAAAACGTTATGTAAAATGTTTACTTTTGTAAACTGGGCTATGCGTGCTCTCGTTCCCTGGTCAGGCCTGAGAGAGGAGTGAACTGCAGGGCAGCAGGGTGCGCTGGTCCCTGTTTTCACTCTGCATTTTATCTACCACTTACTGAGGTACGGTAACGTCTCCTCACCTGGCCACTGGGGCTAAATCTCTTGTCGATTTTCACATAAAACCATTAACCAGCAAGTACCAGGGTTTGTGACCCGTTCAGTCGGTGAGCTCAACCCCACTGCCATGGAGAGCCATGTGAAAGCTGGTTTTTAACTAATTAGCTCCATTAAGTGCCAAAGTTAGTCCTGTTGGCTTGCACATAATGCATAGAAAGTTAACTGAACAGCCATTGCTGATTTTCTGTTCTTTAACACATGACAGCATGAGTTTATTGACCTATTAAGGCACCAGTAATTGGTATGAAAGAAAACCCAGCACACACACAGGCCACCATGGCACTGGGCTGGAGGCCCCTTCAGTAGGGCCTGCACACAGGGCCCCCCGCGCAGACGGATGCAGTGGCGAAGCAGGCTGAGGGGCGGCTGGGTGTACTTACTCCAGCCACAGTCTCTGCACCACCTCCCTCTGCATGACGGCGCCCAGGGCCCTCTCGAAGGCGTCGACGGCCTCCGCCATGCTGCCGTGAACAGACTGCCAGAGGCTGCAGAACAGACCACACAATATCAGTGTCACAAAGAGAGGATGCAAACAGCGTGACGGTTAAGGCACCGAATCTCACACCTGACACCGGACACGAAAGTGCTAACTACATGTACAACCAAATTGAATGACACAGTTACAGGTCAGAGGCTAAATGTGATGAAGAGAAATAGCTTCAGTATATGGACTCTCAATATGTACACATCTTTCTCATGTTTGATTCTATGCCTATACTGAAATCTACAATGAGTGTATATGATTCAAGTACATAACTTAAGGTACCTGCCTGTGAAAATGATGAGACGAATCACACATCCCCTCATACTCCCCAAACTACTTTAATACTCAGAATGTTACTGGAATATTAGGTCATAGTGCCCCATCCACACACTGGACCATCGCCATAATAGGACGATCCAACCAAGCAGTAACTTGGTGTTTTTTTTGTTTTTTAAATAACTGCTTAACAGGTATCTGTCAGAGCATCCAGCAGCTGAAGGCGTGATGTAAGGACTGTAGAACAGAACTGGGGCGTGGCTTTAGCGATAGTCAACACGAGAGTGAGCTGGTTGACTTCCCTAGCATGCGCAGGGCCATAACTGTAGCATAGCGCGGCCGCTGGGACAGGGCCGTTGCGGAGCAGCCTCCCGCTGCACTCACCAGTGGATCAGACACATGTACGGCATCTGCTCGCTGAGTTGCTCCCCCAACTCCTTTCTGATGCAGGGCGCCCTGATGGAGCTCTGCAACGGAATACCGAGGATGTACCTGCCAAGAAAAACCACGCACCGTAAAAACAGATCATAAAACATTACAGATCAGATTCATTTCTTGACTTGTTGGCAACCATAAACTATGTGCTCCAGCAGATTTATCCCAAATGTCATCGCTAAAAATATTGCGCAAACAGCCTCTGACCCGCAGACTGTGTGATCTCCCATCATGCCTTCCATGTGCGTGGAGAGAAAGGACACAGCTTCGCAAACGGCCAGCCTGCTCATTTTTCCACCGCGGAGCAGGAACAAGCAGCAGATCTACCTGCCTGCTCGCTCCGTCCCGTCCTATGGGCCCCTCCATGACGAAAACACGGCGTTGAGGTTTTTAATTTGGCGGTGAGGGTTTTGAGAGGGCCGTGTTTTGGTGTAGTGAAAATAAAGGGGTATCAGATGAAGGACTCAGTGTTGTGGCCACAGAGAGCTGCCCCCCCGCTCCGCCTTCCCCCAAACCTGTGTTGTCATGCGTCTCTAAGGCTTCATCAGCCTTCATCACTCAGGCCCCCCCGGACGACAGTCACTTACCCACCTATCAACCCAAACAACAGAGACACTGTTCACTCTTTCACAAACACTTCCCCACGTACCGATAACACCAGACAACCATAAACGGTACTTTAAGAGGGTGGGTGGGGGGAAGGGGGTGGTAAGAGATGACATGGGGCAAATGTGAGACGCGTATTAACTCTCCACCCTGCGGCAGTCTTAGCTCTTAGCCTTGTACCCGTGGCAACGGGCCCGGAAACCACAATCCGTTAACAGCTTTTGTTAAAGGGGGAAAAGTTAAAGGGGGGACAGAGGGAATTGGGGGTGGGGGTGGGGGGGGGCTAAACTTCCTGCTACCCCCAAAGTAGCCTATATGTATATATACACACACACATATATATACACATACATGTTTTCACATTGCGTGTATTGATTATTTTCCGCCCGCTATGCATTTAATCCATCTGTGACACAGATTTGCGTTGACAAACAAGGGAAGCTGGCGGGTCTTCATGCAATGGCTGCCAAAGGGCATGAGCGGGGTCATGTGGTGCGCACGGACCGCGGAACTGTAATCTCCCCAGATAAACGCCTTAAGCTGAGGCTTCCTCTCGGTAAACAGTCTGAAATCGCTCCTCTCCACGGGGATGTGTGTGTGTGTGTGTGTGGATGGGGGGCGTCTCTGATCCTGGCACTCAGTGTTTACTTTACAGGGAAGGTAAAGGCATCAATATGTGCAGGAGGAACGGACCGTTTGCTTTAGCGCACAGGCTTGCTTCCTGCCCCGTGTTTACCTTCCACCAAGTCATCACAGCCCCAGCTCGCTAGCGCCGGTTCCCTCATTCAAGGTAACATAACACAAGCAGACAGCTCATCATCTTTTACACAAAAAAAAAAAAAGAGAAAAAAACCTTGTGTTTTCGCAGTCTGAAAAACCTACCGCAGTACATTTACGGGATGCTGCTCGCTTGGCCCGGCCTCGCAGAAAGAAAAAACAAACTCCTTAAACAGAGGGGCTATGGTTTGGGACTGCTCCTGCGTGGAAAACACAAATAAGATTGCGCCGGTTAGAGGAACGATGCGAATCACAACAAGTTTCATTCTGCAGAGCAAGGCTCACTGCAACATCCCACAGACACAAAGAAATAATGATAAAAAAAAATCCTCTCAACGTCAAATTAAACAGACACTCCCTCCACAGATACAGCCAACAATAAAAGAGTTCTTGTAACATTTCCCACTATATTGTAAACAGGGATAGACACCGTGGCTTCAGAAAGTAGAGCTATTTCTATGTATTTGTTCCACTGATTTCACTGATCACCTCCCTCTCCTGGCTAGCGAGCTGCGCTAATTACAATCAGCTGGTTTGGTGGAACTATCAAAAGGTAGTACTTCTACTTTCTGAAGCCAAGGTTTTTCCATTTCCGACTGTAACTACACAAGCCAGGCCTTGTTTGTCTGAGTTTTTCTGGCTGTGATGCGTTGCCCAGCATTCCCTCGGGGAGGAGGGGGTGGGGGGTACCTGTGAGAGGAGGAGCTTGCAGGTGTGGTAGAGGATCTGGGCGTTGTGGGGGATGCTGTGGAGCGCGCTCAGCCACACCTCCAGGGCCTTGTCTGGTGACTCCTTCCTCAGGTGCAGCTCTGCCAAAGCCTCCAGCAGGGGGCAGCAGTCAGGACAGGAAGCCAGTGCTGCTTCACAGAGCTCCACAGCCAGCTCCAGCCTATCGGGAATAAGAATGTCAGCACATGCAACACATTCCTCTATGACTGGTCCTTACAGGGTGATGCATATGGTGACGATTCGATAGTGGTTCAAAGAGTTGGGACCAATTCATGGGTGATACGAAAAGCTGAGGTGGGCCATGAAACACACAAGTAAAAATAACTGTATGCTATGTCTTAAGTACCAGCAGGTCTGACAAACCACCATTTTCATTGTTACCTGACACCACTCAACACCATTCATGATTGTTCTTGGCTCATAAAACAATGGCCAGTTACTACTTCTAATGAATCACTCTTGTAATAAACATACACACAGGCAAACCAAACCCAGCCACAGAAATCCAAGGGCTAATATGGCCTCCTTTACCATTTGTCATTATGAGGTTTTTGAATGGTGTTTTATGTATGACCGTGGTTTAAGCCAATGAGGGAACAGTATATGATGTATGAATGTGGTTTAGGCCAATGAGGGAACGGTATATGATGTATGACTGTGGTTTAAGCCAATGAGAGAACAGTATGTGATGTATGAATGTGGTTTAGGCCAATGAGAGAACGGTATATGACGTATGACTGGTTTAGGCCAATGAAGGAACAGTATAAGATGTATGACTGTGGTTTGGGCCAATGAGAGAACAGTGTGGCACATTACCTTCCCAGGAGCTGGTGCAGTGCGATCATGTTTGTGTGCAGAGGAAGGCAGGCCAGCGTCCTTTCTCTCTCCGACAGCCTCTCGTCTGTGCAGTGACGGACAGCGTCTAGAGACACACACAGAGCCACGCATCAATCCAGTGAGCAGTCTGCTCCGCCTTCAGACCGCTGTTTACCCAAAACCGCTAGACTCCTCTACTACACGGCCAGCTCACTGAAGGACCACTTCAAATGCATTTTGGTCAGCCTGTTCAAACCCTGTGAGTGGTACTGTAAGCATTTTAAACGATGTTTTAAATTATCGTTAAAAGTGTGGGACATTTTGACTGATCTTAAAACTTAAAAACGCTTCTGGACATTCTCGTTCTTACAACACAGCACTGTCTCTAAGTGGGTCGGTGCTGTGTGTTTTCGTCGGGCATTGAATGTCGCGTTCTTTAACCAGAAAAGAAACGCATGCGCTCACGTGCCGGGTTATAACGGACCCAATCTGTCAAGAGGATGGACATGTTTTGTAACCGATACAGCGGTACAGGTGGCCTCTCTTGTCCTAAGATTGAGGTGGCGTGACATACATTTTCTATATTCAGACACAAGTCAATCGGAGACGGACAGAATCTGTATCACTAAGGCCCTCACAGCTCCAATGTCTCTCAGAGCAGCAGATGGCTGCAGCATTCCATTTACCCAGAATGCACCCTCTGCGATTGCCTTCCCGACAGTAATGCTTCACTGTCTCTCCTTTGATGGATACCACAGGGATCAGGGGAGAGCTAATTGAGCAATTAACCTCTGGAACGCCCGGAAGCGTCACCGAGCATTTTAGGAATCTTCCCACATTACTCTTGGAGGAGCCGCACCTCGCTGGGCCCCTCTGCCCCTCAGTCAGCCAATTCTCAATGGGCCCCAGGGCAAACTTTTGGGGGGAGGGTCAGCGAGGGCCACATTTGTTTTCCTCTGTTTCCTGTCTCCGTTTGTCTAGAGAAAGGTCAAATAAAACCATCCCGGGGGTGGGGGGTGGTGGGGGGCACTGACGTCTCGCCCCATTGAGCTACGCCGCTAGTCATTCTCAGAGGTTTCCTGCTGCTTCACAATGAAAACAGGACACGCCCTGACATGGGCCCCTCAGGTTACCATGGCGAGAGAGATGAGAATGGAACACCTGGCTGCTATGGAGGTGAAATCCAGTTTGGCAACAGTAACCTTCAGCATCAGGCTTACGCGAAGAAAACGCAAAATGTACATCTTGCTTTCATTATATTATTATACTTTTAACTCATTAGCTTGTGAATCTTACCAACAAATATGTCCTAGTACATTTTTATTGTTAAGCACTTTGGGTTGCAAATGTTCTGTGAAAGAACCTCTGCACATAAGGTTTATCATTAAGAACATACAGAATCTTGCATAAAAGCTGATTCTGTACGGACAACGATGGTCAGTCCTCTTCACGCAGAGATACAGGGAGTGCACCGATCAATCAGCACCCCTGATTACCCTGTTATCTTACCTCACCTGCTGTCTCAGGTTTCTATTGGTTGCTCATGCGATAGCAATCTGCCCAGGACCCAGGCTGGCCATCCCTTGGGTAAGGACATCCGATGGCCGACGGCTCACCTTGGAACAGGGCGATGAGCATGTCTGGGTCGGTCCTCAGGTCCTGGGCGGAGCGCCAGGGGAGCGGGAAGGAGTCGGTGCAGACGATGCGGGACGGGCCGGAGCAGGCTGGGTCAAACAGGCTGGCGGGAAGGCTGCCGAACTCCATCAGGTGGATGTAGGACAGCCAGGCCAGAGAGCGGTCCCCCACAGTCAGGTGGTCTGCTATGCTCTTCTCCTCGTTTGAGGACTTCAAGGCACTCTGATGCACATGTAAATACACCAGATAAGGCCGTGTTACAGCAAGAAACCTCTTACAGCACCTTTCCAAATGATTCATGTCAACTGCATACCGAAGGCTTAAAGTACTGTCATATCAAATTACACAACCAGAGGGGCCGTGCACTGTTTTTCTGCTCGTTCAATGACTACAAGGCACTATGATATGTACACACACACACACACACACACACACACACACACACACACACACACACACACACACACACACACACACACACACACACTTAACTACAGGAAAATGAACAGGGCCTTTGGTTAAGACATTGACTTAAGCGCTCCAATATCGAATTACAGGACCAGAAATTCCACCATCAAAGATTTCACACAAAAAAATACAGTACGCGGCTGGATTACGGTCTGAACATGTGGTTGCTGGGGTACAGTTGTGCATTTATTTACAATTCAGTTTACTTGAATAAATTCCTGGTGACAGGCATGTGACAAAAATCACATGACACTGGGATAAGTTACATGAGTGCGCCCAGCCTGTTGCCTAACTCATGCTGTGTAAATCTCATCTGAGATGACAGACTGCCTCTTTCACAGCAGCTTACAGCGCATTAAAAATTCAAACTGACAAACACGTGCTGATACCACAATGCACCACACCGACACAGTGTTAGACTGGATACAAGTGTAGAGCAGGACACAAACACAAACACAAACAGCTAGACTGCCAAGTGCATGAATTTGGATAAAATGTTTATATTATTTTATGATCAAAAGTTAGAAGCGCTGTTTGACTCCAATGTATGTTGACAGGTGCCTTTTGAAAAACAGTAATACCTGAATAAAGGGCAGAAGAAATTAATATAAAATTCATATATAGAAATGTGCGAACACAGTCCCTGCGGTGGCATAATGTTGCCCAGCTTTGGTGGTGTTATTTTCAAATAAACTAACACATTTCATGGCAGTATGACATTATAAACTTGACAAATTACAATCTTGTGTAGTCTGGACTATGATTTGAACCTGCTATTCTGACCCAGAATTCCCTAGTGGTGAAGGCCAATCAAATCTACTCTCAGACATTTGAGAGCACCAATAAGCTTGCAGGAAGCCTGTCAGAGGCTCTAACAGAGATTAAGTTTATGAAGTCCAGACTACACAGCATGTAAGATGTGTTATGGTGTGTATATCCATTCTCTCAGAGTACGCAGCGTAAGTTAACCTGCAGGATGGCCAGGGCGTTCTGATGCCTGCCGGTGAACAGGCTGAGCTGAACCCTGTGCAGTAGACACTCCAGCACCTGGAACGACCGAATGTCAGCACAGTCGCCCCCTGCAGTCCCCAGCAGGTACTGCAGCATGCGCCCACAGACGTAGTCCTTCCCATCAAAGGAGCTCTCAATAGTCAGGTACTGTAGAGAAGGGGAGGGAGGGTAAACAAGTATGAAGCATTTGAATTTCCAAGAAGCTCGTTAAAAACCCAAACTGGCAGAAGAAGAGGTGCTCGAGAGATTTGAGGCTGATTACAAACAGAAATACCTGCTTGCTTTGGCCCGAACAACAGGTGACTATTTGTGCTAAACCGTCTGGCACGAGAACAATGGGCCAGAAAACGAGAGGTTTTGAATAACACGCATAAAAACCTGCATAAACAGCAGCTGTACTTGTGAAACCCAGCAACCCCCCAAACAAGAGGACAAGGGCCCATTGCACCTCCAAACCGTGCGGGTGGGTACAACAAGCTAGAGGTCACCCGAGGACAATCACGTAGAGAGGTTTCACAAACATGAACGCAGTAATGGGTGGAGCTGTAAAGAGCTGACAATCACTGATTTGTTTGAATCAGTCAAAATACTGTGCTCTGTCCAGAAACACACAAGGACTGGTTCAAGTCAGCTTGTTTCTGCAGGACTATCAACTAATCGTTCTTCCCATTTTGGGATTCATAAAACAGTCTTCCATCATTAAAGACATGGCAGTAATTACCAGGGGTTTCTTTTAGCAATCAATATGTCCATCAAATTTGAGGTCAAGATATATTTTACGTAGAATAACAAAGAGGAATTTGTAAAGGAATCCCAGGGAAAGAATTTAGTTGGATTAAAAACAGGAACTACATGCCAAGGAAGCATTTGGGGGCGAAGCAAATGCTCTTTAATAACACATAACAGGTTCTTTCACACAACAGGTTCTAAAACGTAGCACTGACGGACGCACAGTTTGTGCTCAGTTTTGTTTATGGCACATCTTTTGATCAATAAAACTTTCTGAAAACACACGCTGCTCATAACTTATTTCATTATTTCTTTCTTTAAACATAAAAGCCCAGTGGAGATTTGGCTCAGTACAGTATCATTTACTTTCCCGATGAATGTTATCCAGCAATTAGGACACCATTATTAGTCTGCAGTCGATTAAATGAAAAATGTAACCTTATGGAATTTGCCATTACGCACATTACACAAAAAAGGCAGACAATTAGAAATTCTAAAACAGGAATATAGGTAATTTATTCTTCATGACATGGATAGCCGTGTCTCAAAATGCAGCTTGAGAGGGCAAACCATTCCACAAAGGACATTAATAGTATAATTAACGCCTTTTTACTATTCAGTAGTCGCAAATGTGGTCACAGTGAAATGCAGCAAAACTCCAAGGACCGAGTTTGAGAACGCTGTAATAGAACACCTTTTCATACAGTTTCGTTCCCTGGCGTTTGGAAGTTAGGATACAGACTGAACCCATTAAGCAAACTCAATCACTCTACGCACTGATCCAACAGCTGACATGTTGACTGGTGTGCAGTCTCCTTTTTAATGAAGTTGAACTGTAAGAGGAAGGGGGGGGAAGGATGAAATAAATAAGTATATAAATGAATAAAATCACCTTCCACCACACTTGGTAGTCAGGGGCGTGCTCCACGGCCATCTCGCACATCTCCTGCACCTCCTCCCTCTTGCCCCGGCGGGAGTATAGGCTCAGGTAGTGACACCACACCTCCGGGTTGTCCCGGTTATCCTCCAGCGCCCGGGCCAGCGTGTTCAGCGCAGCGTCCAGGCACTCCGATGCAGAGCTGGGGTGTGGGGGGAGAGGTTTGATACCGTTAAGTACTGACAATATTCAATACCAAAAATCACATCATTCATTTTGTGGTAGGCTATCTTGACATTTTTGGTTGAATGCATGTGCAGCTGCAAATAATAACTCCAATTGTCAAATTAACATAAAATTATAAATATAAATGAATATAAATTGAAATCTGCTAGCATTACATCCCAGCATCACATAAGGATACTATCAAATTGTGGTCTCTATATTGTGATCATTTCCTTCCGTGAGGTCTCTGTAAATATCTTCCAACCCCCTTTAAATCAGGCCATTAGTTTTAAGATAAATACATACAGTGAGCACTTCATCGTACTTCTAAAATCTACTAATCCATTTGCTCAGAGAGGCTGGTGCAGGAGACAAACTTCCCCTTCCAGCAACACATCTGTAAGCCTGAACTTCCCTGGAGCAGTCAGAGAGAACACAGTTCTCAACTCATGCATGTCATTGCCACCTTAAAAAAAAACCCTCTCATATCTCAGTTTTTGGACTGGATACATGAATGGAAAAACTGAATCATCAGTTCAGTACTGACAACACTACACGGCTCTGTGACTAACAAAGCTTATTCAAAACAGCATGCGTCCGAGACTTGTGTAATTTAATGTAATAAGTTTGTTTTCCTCCTAATTTTCTGAGATGTCTTCTTTGTTGGAGACTTTTGGGGTTTTTAAATAAAGCCAACAGCATACAGGTTGTGAGCCCAGTGCTGTCACTGCCAGGGTGTGATGTGGGATTTGAACCCGCAGCCCTCTTTGCCAGATTCTCACCTCTCTTTCTGACTGAGGTATTTGTAGGCCAGTTTGATCCACAGCTGCACATCGCGTGGGCTCTCCAGAACACTGGTCTCCAGGTTGGAGATGTCGTCCGTCTCGTTGGTGAAGTAGCGCTCGTCGTCCTGAGTCACACACACATCCAGGGCGGAGCTTTGCCTCCACTTAGACTCAGAACATCCATCTGCCGCAGAGAAAGGGAGAGTAATGTCTTACTACTACCTGACAGAAAATAGGATTAACATTTTATTATAAACTGTTATGAACGCACACTATTTCTATGGCATATGGCCATTGAAATCTGTCCGCAAACAGGAAAAAAAGCACTCTGACCCCCTCAAGATCACTGATGAATCACTACGGTGTTTACATATGTAATTTCATGGCAACACTCAAACCTGTCCTTTTGCACCTCTGTATGATAAAAACCAAGCTGATGTAGATTTCCCCAGTCTTTCACTTAAGACAGTCATAAACAGGCTGCTCTGGCTTTAGTGGAGACAGAGCTCCAGGAAGGTTTCCTCTCTGGGACCACTGCCACAGGGCCGGCCCCTTCTCGGCACTGCAGGGCTGATCAGGGGGAAGTGGTCACTTATTTTTGGCAGGGTCCAGTGTCTGGTGCTACAGTGCTCCCATAGACCATCATTTCGGCAGTGTTTATGCTTTGGGCCTGCATGTGTCTGCATGACTCTTTGGAGAGCCGCAAAGCTTTGAGAGAGGGCCATGCCAGGCCAGGCCAGCCCAGCCCATGCCAGGCCTCATTCTCGAGGCCCCCAGTCTGTGGACCGCAGGGCACCGCTGCAGTCACGGTCTTGGTCGCAGCCGCTCACCGTGCTTCACCAGGCCCAAGCTGTCGCCGCCGTCCTCGTCGCTGCTTTCCCTGCCGGCCTCTGGCTCCGTGTTCCGCTGCTGGCGGGGCTGCCACTTCCTGACCTCCTTGCAGGTCGTGTACGGAGGGTCTGGCGGGAGAGAGCAGGGTTGTGTCTCTTGGCAACACTGACAACAACAATGACAACAACCGAGGCGGCGCTCTGTCGCCCCGCCACAGAGCTTGCAAGAGGATGACAAAGACAGGCTTGAGAAAACTGCAGAGCACAGACCATTCTGCCCATCTAAGCTCATCTAAGCCTCATTTACCAGCAGCCCAGAACAGGGGTACCCAAGCACAGACCTGGAGAACTTCTACTGACTTTTGGTCCAGCCATGTTGCAGCATACTGGTTTTAATTAGACCACACTCTCCTGAAACTATTTAGCCCATCTCCTAGTCAAAGAACAGGACATATTTAGTGATATCAAGTGGGGCTGGAACATCAGTCTGCAGACACTGTGGCCCTCCAGCAGTATGAGTGAGTCTACCCTGGTCTACAGAGCTCCTCCTGAGATAAGATTGCTGCCTCTACCACAGGCCCTGGTGTAAAAAAATATTTCTCAGGAGGATATTGTGAGTATTTCTGGAGGATAACGACCCTTTCCCCACCTGAGCGGAGCCACTGAGAGGGCTGACTGAGAGTCTCTCAGACACATTCAGGCAGTTAGCTGGTGAAGCCCTGGCAGGAAGACAAATGGCAGGGAGGAGCAGGGACTCACTGTGGCCTCTGCTCTCGTTCACTTTGCTCACGAGGAGAACGGCCTTCTGGTCCGTGCCCATACGGTCCTTATTTGTGCCGAACAGCTTGCTGATGTACTTTTCTAGAAAAATGCAAAAGACACAAAAAAAAAAAAAACACACATCATACAAGAGCCCAGTCAGTAGGACGAGGGAGGACTCCACACCATTTGTTTATTCGTCTTTAGTCTCAATAGGAACAAAAGCAGCAGAACAGCCACACTGGGGTTATGCCTTAAGCTGTTCTACCCCATGTAAAAATGATGTCACATTGTCAAGCAACATCTATGGCAATCCCTTCATAGGCATTACAGCCTCTTATTTAATAACTAATTAAATAGTCATTGCCTCTGACATCACAGTGTCATAGCCTTTGTGTTACATGAAAGGAAACTGACAGTGGGTCTCATTTATCAAGCATTTACACACCAGTAACCAGGAGGAAACTCAAGGCAATAACAAGCTAGCTGAAATTCTCTTGCTGTACCCTTTTCACAATAAAGTCGAATCGTACCCTTAATTTCATTTAAGATCTACATTTCATGATTTCAAGATAACACTGAGTGCAACAAAGGGGCAAATTACATCACATGAACGTGCTTGATAAATGAGACACAATGTTGCAGATGCCGTGACAGTGTTTCAGGGATGCTGCGTGGATGGTGCTGCGGTGACAGAAGCTTCGGCGCACGTACCGGTAGCAATACTGATGTCTTCGTCGGTGCTGCTCTCCGAGCATCCGATGAGCGGCAGATTATAGGACAGGATGTCCTGAAACAACTGGTTTCCATTTAAAGTGCAGTTTCTCATGTGCTGCCTGGAAAAACAAAGACAGTGGGGGGAAAAGAGAGCTGAGAGTGTAAACAGAGGCGAAGACGGCGCTGCGCTGCTTATTTCTGTCTGCGTGACTCACCAGGGGCAGTCGTCATCGTTGCATGTGCCCGTCAGGTCGAAGCGGCAGAAACACTTTTCCGGATCGACGATATTGCTGTAGGACACGGAACTCAGGGATAATTTCTCCTTGGTCCGGAAATATGGACTAAATCTGTTCGGATGAAAAGATCCAACAAGAAAACTACCACTTAAGAACTGAGCTTTTTTTTTGATGTGCACATGCATTTGTTCTGGTCCAACTGCCATTACACATTTAAAACAATTAACTTTCCTCAACCCTCGCAAAAGGGGACAAAAGTAGTGTAGGACTCCGGATTTGAACCTGCAATCCCTTTCACTGCCCACCAAATTCCCTCATTAAAGTTCCACTTTGTTGTGCGTGTCCAAGCATACAGACCCATTCTCTGGGTGAGCAGGGTGTGCATTTGAGTTTGTCAAAGTAAGGTCAAATGTTTTACATAATTCTATTTTAAATTGCAAAGTTTTTTTTACCCATTATTTCATTTTTTAACCATTTCCAAATACCCAGGGCCAAACAAATGCTTTTTGTTTTCAGCACAGTAGAACCTCTGAGCTACGACCACATCAAGAATGACGGTCCTTTAAAGTGAATTCAAGAATTTTAAGAATATGAACGCTTAAGTATTTGGAATCATTACCAACATTACCGAAGCTAAGTTTCCAAAAAACTGGAATAAAATTTGCATATGATTACGGAGGATCTGTAATGGTTTTGTTGTAGCTCCACCCTTAACTAAAAGGTTACATTTTGTGCTCTAGCATGACTGCAACCAATAAATAATATCAGTTAATATTGTGTCAGTTGTCTTTCTCCAGAAACGCATTGAGAATAGGACAGGTTCTGCACACAATTAAATATATTATGCTGTTATAATAAATACAACCATTTCCTTAACTGATTACTGATTAACTGATCTGTCCAGGGCAGAGGAGTGTGTGTGGAGCACAGACCTGTAAGATTTGAAGACCAGCAGGGGGCTGTGATAGGGCCCGAATGGAGCTGGCCTCAGTTCCCCACGGGGTGCTGGACCAGTGACCATGTCCACATCCACAGGGATCTCCTGAAACCAAAGCGATACACACACAGCTAAATATAGATGCACAAAAGCAAAGAAAACATGTCTGTGCTTACAAGATCTGGTGTTGACTTTAAGCTCATTAATTCTGGTGGCTCATGAAGGCCCACCTTCAGCTCTGCATGCACACACACATCATCCAGACTCACCTTCACTGGCAGGTTTTTCCCTGCAGCGCCCCCTGTGGCCAGGAGGCCTCTCTCCATCAGCTGCTGGAGCCGCTCAGATTCCTGGTAGCGCTGCCGGAGGTCATCCAGGTTGAGTCCGAGGAGCAGCTCGGGAAGCTGCGTGGCAGCGGCCTTCGCCGGTTTTGAGGGCGTGGCCTCCGGGTGGCGCAGCTTGGGCTTGGTGAAGGAGCCCGACTCACGGAAGGAGCGACGGCGCCCCCTTGTGGCAGAGGAGGCCTGAGACAGCTCCTCATCCTCAGCATCATTGTCCTCGCTGGCCAGAGTGAGCTTGTCCTGGGTGAGGTCATGCAGGGAGGGCTGGGGCAGAGGGAAGGGGGACGGGGCTGGGGCTGGTGGAGGTGGCGCCCCCCGGTGGCGGAGGGCCTGGGCCTCCTTTAGCCTCTGGATCTTCAGGGCGTATTCGGACTCGAGCTGCTGCAGCCGCTGCTTCTGGGCGATGAGCTCAGCGAACTGCTGCTCTGAGGTGCGGGGAGAGCCTTCCACTCTCTGCAGCTTATTGGGCTGAGAAAAAGCACATTCCACTTGTCAGATTTTACACAAACACCCAGGCTTCTACACACCAAACATACATACACACAAACCATTACGCTATAATACACTCATGTGTATACACAAACACACAAACTGGCCACTACACACATACACTCAATCGCACCACACTACACACAAACATTAACACATGCAAACGAAAACAAATACATTAGCCTCTATACACAAAGACTATGCTAAACAGCATAGTTTTAAACCAACTTTTAAGGTGTACATTAAAAGACTATCATCATTTCCTCTCTGTCAAAACTGTGGTAATATTGTATGTGTCAACAAGAAACTAACAATCAGACAGAGACATAAATCTTTCTTCTTCGGTATTCTATGTGACAAAAGCAGAGCGGACCTCCAGTACTTTGGCTTATTCTTCACGGTTAATCTCAGGACATTTTATTTTTCAACACCATCCAGCCACACTCAAAGTCACTTTCCAAAGAGCAGCTAGAACAGTTAAAATGCTATCAGGCCAGGCATTCATTCTCAGATGGGAAGTGTTTGAAGGCCTGCTTAAGGCACTGGAGTGAAACTGAAGGAGGAGGTCAAAGACAAAGACTGTGGAGGTAGCGCTCACTGAAAAGTGGGTGGAGTCTGTCCTGCGTTTGATGGCGCCCCTCCCTGCCGCCGCCCGTGCCAGAGCAAGGTCCTTCTCCAGCTTCAGCGTTTGGTGCTTCTTCACCGACACACGGTGCTGTACCCGATGGACCTGCAACAGGGCACAGGACCCACACAGCCAATCAGTATAAGGCTTCCGGAAACAGGCCAATCAGAACTCACATTATATGGACACAGGCCAATCATAACGCACTGTATAAACTTGGGCATATCAGAGCACACGTTATGGACAAACACAAATCAACACGTACATTATATGGGCACAGGCCAACCAGTATACACCATGAAATAGCCAATTGGAGCAAACTGTACAGACACAGACCAATCAGAACATGCTGTATGGACATATGTTAAAGGACTGAAATGTCTGTACTGGCTAACTCATGGCAGAACCTGAAAACTCTCCTTACAGGCTGACTCACAGAAGCTGGAGCAGTCAGGTTGCATTGACCCTGACTGACAGAGGCACACATCATTCTGTATTCACCCCGTCTCTCGGGGAGGAACGAAAAGCTCTGAGTGCGAATCCTGACCTAAAGAACAGCAGGGGGATGAGGTTGAGGGCGGCTGGGGGGTTGGGTGCTGAAATCTCCCTGTATGGTCTGTGTGCGTACGTCTGTTTGAAATATTTCATTTTCCATTTGTTCTGAGAGCCGAGAACACCAGGAAGTTCCACGGTTTATTTAAAGTAACCATAGCTGAAATAACTCTCGCTGATTTACTGTAATGCCCCACCGTGTCCTCACAATTCAACACGTTCTGCACACACAGAGGCGAACCTGTTCCTCCAGCTTCTTTAAAAGCAGCCTGTTGGCACCAGCGATCTTCTCCGAGGCCAGCAGCTGCTCTTTGAGCTTGGCGGCTTTGGCCTCTGCCGCGCGCAGAGACTCTCGCTTCTTCATCTCCTGCTGGAGGAGGTGTTTGAGCAGCAGCTCGTCTTTCAGCAGCAAGGTCCTGGGGGGCAGGAGAAACAAAAGGAGGTAAAAAAAAAAAAAACTGTAAGCATTCGTCAACCCTTAGCCCTCCTTTCACTTCCCCATCACTGTCCCCTTGTGCCACCCAAAGGCCTGTGGAATTATGGGAAACCAAATTCAAAACCAAATCCGCCGTGAGATGAAGGGGGGCCCAATGCCTGAGCTTTGTTAATGTTCTTCACCTCTGACGGCATTTCAGAACACACATTTAGAGTCTAAATTTCTTATCCAGAGCCACTCAGAGAGTTTGCAGGGCATCTTGGGAGTCTTTAATTCTGGTCATTTCATCTGGATGCCAATGCTGAATCAGAATGCACTTTACTGCAAGAGGCTTCCCTGAAGCACATTAAGGTATAAACTTGTGAACTCGCACGTTTCATGTTGCACAGAGGACGCACTGTGAAATGTGCACATTGTTACAGGCCAGCTTTCGGCTCACAGAGCACTACACTGACCTCAGCACCACTCAGTGTAGAAGTAGAGAGCGGGTCAGCCACCTGCTACCTTGAGTGTAAACACATTAATTTACACACACACACACACACACACACACACACACACACACACACACACACACACACACACACACACACACACACACACACACACACACACACCAAACTCACTTGTGTTTATTCAGCTTCTCCTCTGCCTCTCGGGCCTGCAGCTCCGCAGCCGCTCTTCCCACAGGGTCAGCCTCGGCATCAGAGCTGGCCGGAGACGGGACTCTCCTGGACGGGTCGGACCGGAGAGCTCGCTGTTTCTCCCGACTGTGAGACAGACAGACCAACCTGACTCAGAACACTAAAACAATTTATCTACACAAACATCACACTCATTACACTTCAATACTCAGCAAAAACAAACGTAAATGGACACATCACTTAAATCCAAAACCCAAGCCAGAATAGTGTTTCCACTGACAACCCAGCTCTGCCAGTGTTCACTGAGGAAATTCCCCCACATTACTTGACCAGTGTGTGTGACTTTCAAAAGCCAACTAATCAATGAAAAAAAAAAAAAAGTTAAAATCAGGAAAAATAAAAAAATTGAGTCTCAAAAGTGACTTATTATCACTTCCTTATTCATATGCAAGGGAAAGACTACAATAACCTTCAGCAAAAAAGCCCTCCTTTCAGTGCCATATGAGAGAAGGCTCACTGAGCTGCACAGCCCTTGCTCAAAGTTACCTGGCAATCTCCTCCTTCAGGAGCCAGTATTCCATCTTCCGGGCATCCGGCAGCGTGTCGGGCGTCCGGATTGGGTTGTTCTCTTTTTCGGAAGCAGAGTGACCCTTAGGCTTGGCGGCCTGAGAAAGCAGAGGCAGAGAGAAACGTCAGGCCCACAGCATGCCACACCGTCGCCCAATGGTCGGGGGGAAAGGGCCCCGCTGGACTTAGTACCTCAGCGGTCCTCCTGGCCTCCTTGATCATGGACTCCAGACCTCCAAAGGCCAGCCGTGTGGGTCCGGGCGTTGGGCCGGACACTTCTCCGTCAGAGTCGCTGTCATCTGAAGCGTTTAGCCGCACCACCACTGACTTATGCCTGGGGAGCTGAGAGAGACCGAGGCATTAGTGGAGACTCACCATCCTGTCACACTGAGCTGCCAGTGACAGGCACTAGGCACAATGTTTGCATTCAGCACATTCCCATGTCGGTAAGAATGCGCAGATTCTGCAGCACAACTATTCAAGCTTAACTGCCAATTGGTCGGCTGCAGATTCCGCTCTTTGATGTGCCTTTCAAATGAGTCACGTGAAAGCACTCAAAAAACTTTTACCGATGTCACTTCCTGTGACAGAGCACAATAAGCAGCCAGAGGTGCCACTTCCTGCAGCGCCATCCTCGGGAGGTGCGGGTCTCCGTTCCACCCGGCGTGAAAGTATCGGCGGGTGGTCGCGCACGCTGGCAAGAGGCTCTCTCACGGCTCATTTCACGGATATATCAAACACTGTCATTTTACATCTACACCACTGCAGCTCATTTCCATTCTCCGTCTCCAAAGAATGTAAATATTCATGTATTATTAGCTACAAACACATGCCTAGCATAAACAATTTACCCGAAAAAACACCGAGACAAATCTGAACGTTTTAGGCTCCGGCAGAACGTTCCTGGGGGCTGCCAAATGTGCTCAGCGAGTCTATTCAAAATAAATATGGCGTCTTAAGGACCGGGGGCTCCGGCCAGAGAACCTCCCATGAGGCTCTTTGGGATTAAAATTAGCAAGTCAAACTGGCACCTCCCTTTCCAAATCTCTCACCAGCACACGTCCCCAGCGGGACCCTCTACTGGGAGGCCTGGCCTAAAATGACAAACGAGCAGACAGGGCCCGTCCCGGACCTCACAGAGAGCGCCTCACCCTGCGTGACATCATCATCAACTGCCACCAGGCGGCCTGCACGCTTCTGTCAGAAGTTAAAAAATATTCTGGTTCTGCTGTAGGGATGCTGTCATCCACAGCAACCTGGAAACATCCAGAACAATGTTTGTGCTCGTTAAGGAAACTGTGGCCTTCTGAAACTCAACATTTTCCATTATTTTTTTTCCCACCCCCACAAAACTGAGAAGCCTTGACTGGGATAAAAATAGAAAGGCTGCTAAATAAAGTTCAAGAGAAACAAGAGGTTTCGCCAGTCATCGTCCTGAGAGGAGAGACAATACGCCACACTGTGGAGGTGTTTACCTAGCACCAGCAGGTTTACTGCTCTACACACACTCTCGTCTGTGGCGGTGGGAAAGCTGTTTAAAATCACAGCTCAAAAAATGACAGGAATTCAGAGCAATGGCCATTAGGAGTGCAGGTGGGCAGACTGAAATGCTCGTTTTATCCAGCCGTTACACACAGATTGCCAGTGTTGGTACACATTCCTATCGCAGCTTAATAGGAATAAAAATTCTCAGAAGCCATTAACGCATGATTACTCTAACACCTGGGATATATATCCAGTATGTTCACCGTGACGGACCTCAAACATAAAGATATAATAAATCAATAGAAGCCGCCTGCTCTGAACCTTAGATCAGTATGACAAGTTACACAGATAAACCACAGTACACAAAACCAAACTCACATTTTATATTTTCTTGTCACTTGTGGAGCTGATAATATAAACTGCAAACACTTTAATATACACCTTTAGGAATTATATTTAAACACATAGGTATGAGTAATATATGTATACATCTACATATACACACATACATTTCAATATTTAAATATTTTCCACAGTTTCAGAGACATATAGAAAGAATATTCCTTTTGAACTTGTGAAAATATTTACTGAAAGACTAAACAGGCGGTAAAAGGGCCGGCTTAAATCAGGCTCAAACAGGGTTCTGTCTGGGTCTGGAACGTACCACCAGCGGGGGGCGAGGAGGGGGGTGTCCTCGGGTGAACTTGCTGCTGGGGGGCCGTGACTGGGGTACGGCGCCGACGCTGCCCCTGGACACAGCCTGGACTGCTGTGCTGACTGGTGGAGAGGGAGGGGCACTGTTGCTGGAGGTGTCCTGTCCAAAAAAGAAATACATACACAAAAAGAAAAGGGAGATTATTTTCCAGCAGCTAAAGGAATAGCATGTGTGACTGTTCAGAAACTCACAGTCCTGGAAATCCTCAGGAATTCCTGGGGCCTAAAGACGACAAGCCTTTTCACTGAGAAAGGCAAGTTGGCAGGGACAAAAACTACCGCCCACAGATCATTACAGTTTTGCATCACCAACAAGTCAGTCATGCACACTGTGAACTCCAGGTGGATCCACTGCTTATTAATATGATAATAATTCATTCACATGACTGAAAGAGGCCCTGCAGATCTTTTCTTGCTCCAGGAAAGGACTGGTTCACCCCTGGTACACGTGTCTAACGTCCCATTATCTTTATAACAAGGACCAGTGGGCCATCTGCTGGCTGCTGTGTGTACTGCCCTCGTGCTGGGTCTGTGCTGGTCAAAGGTGTATTGAGGCTTCCCAGAGCCAGCCAGCAGGCCAAAGGGGCAAAGCAGACTCACATAACTTGGTCCCAGTGATGCACCAACAGACCGCATTGGGCCAGTCCCTTAGTAAAAGTTGCTGTAGCTCTCAGGCAAACTGGCGTCGTCACACTACACGTCAATGTCCCAGAGTTACGGTACCTCCGGTCTGAGGGCGCGTTTGCTGGCCAGTGACTTCAGCAGCTCCTCCCTCAGCAGCATCTCCTCCTCCTCTTCCTCATCAGCGAAGGGGGGCTTCGGGGGCTGCTCGGGCTCATCCGGCGGGAGAGGGGGCAGAGGAGGGGGAGGGGCCCCGAGCGGGACCACAGACAGAGGGTCCAGATACCGCTGCGCCAATCCCTGCACCACGGCACAAAGGGACAGATTCACACTACCACACACAGGCTGCGACTGCGCAGACATGATTTAAATGCATTTCAAACTCACCGTAAATCACCAGATAAAGATCCCAAACAACTATACTCTGTTGACTGAAAGACGAAAAGCCTGCAGACACTGCAGCCCACCAGGACTTGAGTGAAATGCTGCTGATGCATGTCTTTATCGAGAGTGTATGGCAGGGTCAAGCAACCCCAGTCCAGGAGTGTAGTAAATGTTTCAATGGTGTACGTACCAGGCCGTGGGGGGGAGAGTCCGTGGAGAAGGGGTGCATCGGGAGGATATAGGGTGGGGCGTCATTGGCAAGGGCGTCACGCACCGGGGACGCAGCTGCTCCAGCACACAAGAGAGAAAGAGAGACACAATCACCCTATGACCTGACAGCAATGGGAATCTTTTCAACACCAAAATGGATGCCCAAATTTCTGCTGGGCTCAAGTCCACCAATGAGAGAGACCGAACTGAGGAAAGCTTACAGCACTGAAAGGTTTGTCTGGCTCCATCGAGCCTTTCTTTCCTCACCTGCACCCTGTGCTTGCTACATTTACACTTAAAATGTTTCAACAAAACTATCTATTTTTGATAGATTTTACCAAACGATTCTAAGGTTTATAGAAAGACAATCCTATTCGATACTGGTATTTTTAAAGCCTGACATATCTGAGGCAAGGTGGTAAATGAGTGGACACACCAATTATTTCAGACATGTGGTGTGGAGTGGCCACAATGGCCTGAAACATCAGTCTCCAGGCTACTGGAATGGCACCCGGAGACAGAGACAGAGACAGACAGGAAGACAGACCCACTCACGCACACACAGACATACATGCACACACATGCATATGTGCGCACATACACAGACACACAGCGGTGATCTGCACAGGCAGAGATGTCCATACAGAGAGCTAACAGGTGCTGCTCCGTTACCTGGTGAGCTGGTCTCGCTGTCCGTATCCATGGCCACTTCGTCGTAGTTATCATACTGGTACAGGTTTCCGGAGGTGTCCAGCCCTTGCTTGCCCATGGACTTCCTGTGTTCTGTGTCCAGAGACTGGCACAGGAAATACCTCATTAGCACAGCTACATCCATCCTTCCGTGAACAGGCTAGCTACGGTCTGAGTCTGGTGCTTCAGGCGCTGCCGCTGGCAACACCTTCCTGTTTCTACGGAGACCATGTTTACTACAGTGCAGGACCAGTGGGACCTCCCTACCATTCCAGTCTACTAACTGCATGCCACGCCTCCAACAGAACGCACGCACGCACGCAGACACACACTCACACACACACATTCAGGCGGTGCACAGGCAACACGGCAATCTGAAAACTACCTGAGGCAGGTCTGTTCCCTTCTGTCTCCCTCGCCACAAAACACAACTTCACCCACAACCTTGTGGTACATGAAAATTTGACTGACTTTTGAGGAACTGATTTATAATGTGCCAAAGGTGGTAAATCGTTTTAAAATAAAACCAGACAGGCTGCCCGATTTGCAGAAAGCATGCCAAGTCAGTCCCCTCCAGGGCTGATTTCACAACCTTTGACACATCCAGCACAGAACTGTCCCACTGGTTTACAACATGTCCCCTGTTGTGGTTCTACAGATACATGGTTGAACAAGACAGGGGAGCCTCACCTTGCTGTGTGAGCGCCTCTTTCCCCCCACCAGCTTCATAAAGCGGTTGTACTGCTCATCCTGGTTGGACAGGTCACGGATTTTCCTGATCTCGTCCTCCCTCTTCCTCCGTTCCTCCTCCTCCTCCTCCTGCATCCTCTGCTGCTCCTGCTCCTTCTGGTGCTGCATTTTCCAGGTGCGTAGTTGCTGTTTACGCCATGCCTGTTTGGCTGCTGAACCTGAGGGCGGGGCAAGAGGCGGGGCAAGGGGTGGGGGGGTGGGGGTGGGAGTTGCATAGGAACGTAGGATGCATTAGACTGCGGTCAGATCAAAAGGTGTACTCGATCGTGGCTACATCAGCAGGTTGCAGCAAATTTGGAACAGCATGGTGTGTTAAGACTATAGCAGGAGAAGAACGGTACAGAAGACCGGTTATAGCAGTAGGGTGTGGTGAAGCTGGAGCAGAAGGGTGTTGCAGACTACAGTTACAGAAATGCATTGTAATGAATTTGGAGAAGTGTGATATTTCAGACTGCAACTGGCGTTGTAGGTTGTAACAAACTGTAGACTGTGTTCTGGTTTTTATGGTATATCAGGACTTAATCAGTACTCGACAGAAACAAATTACTGCAGAGTTTGAGTGCTCAAACAGCTTATTTCCAAGGCCCATAGTGGCTGATGTTTGAGACAACACCACAAAAACCTGCAGACATATCTGCTCTCTGGGGCTAAGAGCAGGAGATTGCCACCGCTGTACCAAAAAGGCGCTCTGACAAAATGGCTGAATGGACTGCTCACCGGGACTGATGGTTTTTTTGCCTGGGTGGGCCTTGGCCATAGCCTTTCCTTTCTCCGCAGGGGCCCTTGCCCCCGGTCGTCCCTTCTCCGGCGAGAGCTTGGCCCCCATGCTGCCTTTCTCTGGTACGGGCTTGGCTTTGGTGATCTTCTCTTTGCTCTCCTTCATTACCTGCTGCTCCTTCTGCTGCCACTTCTTACTGGCCGACTGCAGAGCCAGGAGGCGGAGCTGGAGTTCTGACAGTTCGTCATCCTCATCCTTACCCCGAGACTCCTTTATTGTTGAAGGGGGGGGATTTCAGTTTGGGGGAGAGAGGGAGTATGTTGCATCATTAAATATCAGTGACATAATGGGGGGGGCCAAAACCTCTCTCTACAAAGGCAACTTTTTAGGAAGTACTTATAAAACATTGTGAACTCCTCCTCATTTACACAATAGCTTCATGAACAGGACATGCAAGTCCACAATATATGCAAGAACATGTATCACAGTATGCAGGAACATGCACTTAGTGTCCGCCAGAGTCATGACTGAGAATGAAGAATATCCTGTATGAAAATGCGCTTACCTTCACTGAGGGATCACTTGGCTCCTTGCTGCTCACACATGAAATACTAGATATGTCCAAATCAGTCTCCTCTTCCTCCTCATCTTCCTCTTCCTCTGTTAAAAACACAAAATATATTCACAATGATTAATTTCAAACAGGTTCACAATGAACTACTCTACCATGAAAAATCATCACCATACGGCATGATGCTTGGCATGGGAACCTGTGTCTCCCTGTGAGATGAAGTCTGTATCACGCTGGGTCACGCGGGGCTATAGAGAACCCAACTACGAATTGCTTCAGTTTCTTCAGCCCTAAATGCATGCAACCTACAACACAGCAGTATTTAACCTTGGCTGTATCCATTTCAGTACACTCCATGTTCCTATCAAAGTTTTATGGCTAGAGAAATGTATTTGTTCTGCATGTATTGCACTCAGTACTGCATAAGCTAGCAAAGATGACAGTAATAAAATAATGCTGGGCATACAGTCTCACTCTTCATACGTGATGCATTTTTACCTTTTGTAGTGTTTGTGGGTGGAGGCTGGGACATTTCCTCCGTGTTCTTGTCATCTTCCTTGGCATTTTTCATGTTTATGGCATCCCGCTCTGCTGGGGTCAGAAGTTTCTGCCTAAGGGGCTTGAGGTTGAAGGCCTGGAACGCCTTCTTCTCCACCTTCTCATCACACGGAGGGTCATCAACCGCTTTGCTCTGAATACTGTCTGTGTTGGATACTACTTCCGTCTTAACACTTACTGCGTCCTCCATCTCCTTCGGTGGCGACTCCCCTTTGGGATCAAGCGCCATCCTCTCCTCCTTCCTAATACACTCGAGCTCGAGCTGAATCTGCTTGTATTTCATGAGGAGATCCTCGAAGCTCTCGTCAACACCATTTTCGGTTTTGGCAGCATTGTACATTGGCTTTCTTACCTGGTTTCTCCCGAAAAGCTTTTCTGAGAGCCAAAGTAAAGGACTGAGACCTTTTCCTTATTGACATTCACGGGCAATTCATAATTTGACATCAGATTTATAAGTACATGTGCATTTACACTATGGGATGTGACTCTATCCCAGTTACAGTTACTACTACATACCATCTTTAATACTTACAATGTATTCTATTCTATACGTAATTATAAAAGTTAAACTTAGATTTAACCTTCTTCTTTATATTGCCTTTGGGTTAACACAAATGTGACGTAGACTTCACCGCATTTTAATGCATAACAGTTAATATAAACACAATGTAGATAAGTCAATGCAGCGACTTCACCAAAGCTGGCTACCTCTGGGGACATGTGTGGCGATGTTTAAATAGTAGTCTGTCAGCTTTTAGAAGATAACGGTTAGTTACCTCCTCTAGTGTGGCTAGCTAGCTGCGTAGCTACCAAATGCAGCAGTTATGACTGGCTATGTTTAGTCAAGAAGTTCACGTCAGCGGCGTGCGGTTTCACCAGAGGGACTCTCCGTTATCATCAGTCATAACACAGCTGTGGCGTCCAGGTAATGTGACGTTACCTGATGAAACGCTACCTCAGCTAACAGACGGAAGGGGATTTACTTGGCATGTTAGCTTACCTACAGCCAGCAGCTAATCAGTTGACTGCTCAGTGGTAACCGGGCAGGATGCCTCAGCACATTTGAAGGGCAGTGCCGACAAAGGTGTAGCTAGTGTCGTTTATTAAAAGAAAAAAATCTCAGCGGTTGGTTAGCCAAATTCTACGTTAGCTCTCTATCAAAGGATACGTTTTCTTGAGGGAGACTCCTTTCGGTTTCCATGATTTTCCCCGAAAGCAAACCGCCCCGGAGGCGGCCTTCCAGTCTCTCTCCCTCCCCCACCCTCCCAGCCCCCTCTCCCCCAGTCTCCGCGCACATCGTGAAGTTTCCCACGGTACCTTAGTCTGCCCAGAGCCGTGTGGCTGCGCTCCCAAAAGGATGACCGGGGGCTTGCTTCACTGTGCTGCCCTGGCAGTGGTCGGTCAGGTCCGCTCGGACCGCCTGGCTGCCTGTGACCTGGGGGGAAATGTGGATGTGGGTGAGGTCCACGATTGAACGGCATTTTTATTCGGAAATCCGAGCATGGCGGAGCTCCCATTAAAGGTGGTATCGTCCTCGCTGGGGGTTTAGATTTCCTGTTACACCGTCCTGAATTGCTAGCGGCGCTACTGCTAGTAGGCCTCTTATTCCACTGTAACAACAGCTTTTCGTCGGTGTCATCGTCGCAGATCTCCCCGTCTTCCAGCTCCCCTTCCTCTCTTGGGGACTGAGGGCTCGAATTCAACTCCATTACTACCTATATATCAATTCTACGACTTATCTTGTGCCCTTGATTTATTGATTGGTGATAAAATTCGATGAAACTGTGATATTTTCGGTCTTCTTTGAGTCGTAGCATACCACTCCTTTAACTGCTTGGTAGATATCTTCCTCTCCAGCTTAGGTTGCTTTCGCAAAATATCGCGATACTCTCCTGTCAACGAAGCTACAAGGAAACATGCAAATATGTTAACTACTTCCGTTCCGGGAAAGACTTGATTACACTTTTAACAGCAGGGGGCGACTTGGTTATGCACTTCACTCCAGTCTTAAAAGTATACAGACAATCTAAATATCACCTCTGTGTATTTCGATTTGATAAGAATTTAATTTTGGTCAATGTCGAAGAGTTCTGATCAAATACAGATTCACAGTGTTAATCACATTCACTCAAAAGTTAGATTTCCTAATTGTTCCTGCCAGCTCAAATTTCTCCACCTGTTACTGTATGTTTTATATATTGGCAAAAGGCAAGTTAATTTGACCATTTTTGCCAGCACTAGTCTTTAAATGGTTGTTTTAATATTACAGAAGGCATTATTCAGTAAAATAAGTCACACCTCTTTTAAGATAAAACTAATTTTTCAAGATGAAACACATTGATATACTTTGCCAACAGAGAGTTTCCAGCAAGTGGTGACACACAGGCATCCCTGCTGGCAGAATTTATGTGCAATAATATTATTTTCCATTTATTCCAATAATTCATATTGTGTGTTTAATAAAAAGCCATTCATATATTTGAAAGGAGTCTTGTAGTTAAACTGGCAAAACAGAAGGTAGAAAATGGTATCCCAATTATATCACACACAGAAAACAAGAAGGTGGGCATGGAGAGGTTTCAAATCTGTCTGGTATACAAAAATCAACATTGGAGACTGGTGCAAAGAAAATGAAAGAGTGTGGTAATTTCAAACTCCAGGTTTGGAAATTCAACTGAAGTCTGTGGAACAGAACAATACATACATACATATGTATACCACAGAATGACCTCAAATGGCCCAGCTCCTTGTTTTCTGGATGTGAAGTAATTTTTATGCTTATGTTTAGCCTTCTGTTTAACCAATTTCACCACAAGACACCTTTTGAATATAATTCCACTCTACTACGAAACAAAATATTATTGAGTGAAAATAAAGTGGAAAAAAAAACTTATTTCTCATGGATTTCTAAGAAATCAATTATCTGGCCTGCCGGTGGAACAGTGAAGGCATTGCTCCAGCATACGGATGAAACCCTCAGTCTGGCACTGAACACAGTCTACTCAAACACTCACTGCTGTCAGCAGCCCTGCAGGGCAGACAATAAATATCTGTGTTATCCCATATCAAGAGGGAGCAGGAGAGGTTTAGTCATGAGAGATACCTTTCAGTACATCCTTCACAATATATTTTAAGCTATTCGCAATCGCTGTGATCATACATTTTACACAATATCCATTCCATTTATTTACTGAAGCAATTCAAGTTAAGTGTTTGCTCAGGGACACAACGGGACTTCTCTACCTGCAACATCTGAGCTGCAAACCCACATTCCTAACCATACTACCTGATTGTGTCTCTGTCAGTGTGATTAGTAAGTGGCCTTGCTTTACTCATGTCTGTACCACCTCCAGTCATTGACTGTGGTGTGAAAATGAACAGCAGCTGACATCACATGGCTTCCCAGGAGACCGCCGGCTGGTCTGTGTGCTTATGAACTGAGAGCTGGGATTGCAGCCATGAATGTGGTTTTACCACTTGGCTTTCCAAATTATTGGAAAAAAAAATTAAAAGGAACTAAAACATTTTGAAGCTGCATTATGGTAAATAACAACAGACAGATTAATAAACTGACCAGAAGAGAGATTGCTGAGGTCATCAAGAAAAAAAAAAAACACTGTGAAATTGTGCAAGGGCACATAAAAACCAACTTGAGGAGTGCACAGCACAAAATACAGAGTGATGTCACACTGTCTTTGGTTTTTCGATGCAGGATTGTGTTAAAATCTGTCCATTCGTTTTGTTGGGGTAGGTAGACCATTTCTTCACATTTCTTTAAGGGAAATATCAATGCTAAGGATACTGTTCTGCTGAACTTGAAGGACCTTGTTTCATATATCAATGATCCACTTGTTCAGATATTTGGATGAATACATTTCTTTGAGCCCTTTCTTCTTGAGCACAGATTCATGATACTCCAGCGGAATCCAACGTTTAAGATGATGAAAGGAGTTATTGTGTAATCTGAAAAGTAGACAGAGTAAATTGTGCTAGCTATCATTTTAGATCATAAGATTAAATTTATATTTAATATTGATATATATATATATATGTAAGCTATATAAGATCATATTTAAAAAACAGAAGAAGCCAACACATTCAATTTTTCAAGAGACGCATGCCATTTCTCTTAGTTAGACAGAGGTCAATAATTGCATGGATATTGAAACATTATACTGTATATATTTTACAGTCAACCATAGCAATTTCTGAAAAAGGTTAACATTTAAAATTATGACAACAGAAAGCATAAATTCTAAGATGATGCAACGGAACTCAGTAAGTCGCGCAATCAACATACAGGTAAGGAATATTACCCACAGAAACTTCTAATTTGTTCGGTCATACGAATTTATCCTCGTTGCGTTTCATAGTGTATTGATTGCGTATCTATGTACTTGCGCAGACGAATCAGAAAAGGCGAAAACTAGTTCAGCAAGTGCACTGTAGCTTTAAAAGAACACACAGTCAGCGGAAATAGATCAAATTTCTTTGCTTTTCCGTATCCTGTTGTCCGGCAAGAAGGAAGTCCAACATGCCTCACATAAGCTAAAGAAGCGCAAGCAAAACATTTTTAAATTTGTAATGTTTTTGTAGTACGAATAGTCAATTGTGCTGAAGGAACATTCTGTCATCATGAAACAGTTCAGAGACGGAATGCATGGCTTTTGCCGTTGCAGGTGGCACTCTTTCGTATATCTGTCAGCTAACTAGCTATCTCTGAGTTTCATTGCAGTGCATTGCAATAAATAGCTATCTTGGAAAAATTAACTGAGGTCTTTTACCATTTACGCAAGTAGTTTGCTAGCCCTTTGTTTAACTAGGCGTAATACAGAACTTGACCCACTTCTTCGCCTTTTAAAATGTAACTGGATTGAGAGGAAAATCAATATTGTGTGAACATTGTCCATAACCATGTTAAACAAATAGGAGTAATGCACTTTAATATTTAACCTGTGCAATTTATTGTATTTCTTACAGCAGGTTTATATTCTTTCACGCTCAAAACGGTATCAATCGGTATAATGGCTCCATGAAAACAAAATGTCGTTGGCATGTTTGAAATAATTGCTTTGCATTTTGCCTTCCAGGTTCATTTCTCATCATTAGTGATGCAGTTTGAAGGAGAACTACTGATGAAAGAATATGTCAAGATGATGACTGATATGATTGTATTATGTGCGACTCTGGCCATCTCTTTGTCATTCTGGATTATTTCTTTGACGGCTAGCACTTACTATGGTGAGTCCCATTGTGACACGTCAATTGTTTACAATTTACAAACGCTATAGTTATATCTTGCACATTGTAGTAATTCCTACAGGTCTTAGTGGTGGACAGTGTAAATGGTACACCTGGAAACAAAATAAATAAATAAATAAATAAATTCATCCAGAGAACCCTTTTGGTCGAATGCATAAAGTATTTATGAAGAAGTCTTCATTAAAGTATATGTTTGCTGTCTGAAACTATGCATTTCAGCTTCTAATATTAGTTAATTGAAAATTTTATAAATCTTTTCTCAAGGAAGGTAGTGACATTACATTGCGTTGGACTTTTCTGTGGAGAGCGCAGTCTCTTCATTTGTTTCAAACAAGTGATTTACAGCTCATTGTAGCTCCAATCATAGCGTTCATGAAGACACTAGAGACAGGAAGCAATAAATCAACCTGTTTCTTTTGAAAATCAGTTATGCTACAATGCTAAATAGCGTCCGTTCAGAGCAATAACCTTTGCACATTGTTGGCAACTGCCGCGGAAGGGCGAACTTCTTATTACATGGCAATGAATTCACAGTTAAAATCATAGTAAAAATAGAAAGCCAGATTGTCTGGGTAGGTTATTTTTTTGTAAATTAATGAAATGTCTCTATATTGTTTGTTCCGTTCTTGCTCAAATGAGTATTCCTCTGTGTTCCAGGCAATCTGCAGCCTGTGTCTCCACTTCGTTGGCTGTTCTCGGTCCTGGTCCCCTTAATGCTCACTGTACGCGCAGTCAAGAGGAAGAGTTTAGACCACACTGGAGCTCTGGGAGGTAAGCAACAGCCAGTCAGTGATGCTTAGGTACAGGACCACATGTCATTTGTAGTTTTGTTGTTGTCATGATAGTTAAGTGCATTTCTCTAAAAACAAATGCTGGGTTGGATCATGTAATTTTGGATAGATCAGTCAAAGTGTTACAAACCATCTGTTACTACTTTTTTGTCACAAAAAGTTGATTTGTCGATTAATTTTCAATTACAGGCCAGAAGGAAAGGAGGAAATGTATAATTTACATGAGATCACAAAAAAGCTTTCAGTATCAAATAGCTGCCTGTCACGTGGGTAAAAGTACCAAACAGGAAAAAAAAAAAACTCTTACTATAAAATATTGTAGTGAACATTTATGTTATTTTTATTGTTGGAATGTTTTATTCAAGTATTCCAGTAGGTGCCTTGGTTCTCTGTAGAGAAGATGTTTCTGTTTGTGTGGGCTCTCCATTTTCCTGTTGATTTCTTGCACCATGTGATTGTTGGTATTAACCAACGCTTATTTTGAGAGGCGGTTAGACAAAAGTCCAGCAACTGATCTTGCACTTACACTCAAAGAATGTGGAGTGCCAAGATGCGTGACCAAATGAGAAAGCCACACTGGTTTGTTTGTAATCAGTGGAGGGGAGTCACTTACTGATACGTCAGTGTCTCTAGAACTTGTGTGATCTTGATAATTGGCTGGTTATATCACACAGTAAAGTGAGAGTCACTGTACCAAGCAAAAAAATGGTTCGAGACAAGCCACTCTGCTTACCATGAAGTCTGACGAACTGCCAGAAGTCAGGCACACACACATATGAAAGACTTCTAGTTTGTTGGTATATATTTTATAGCCATTCTGGGGCTTTCTTGTTGGCAGGTGGTAAAGTGGAAAACAATCTACTGGTTTACACCCAGTTTACACTGGCTTACAGCTACATTCAGAGACTTTCCCCTGAATATACTGGCCCCAACAAAACATAAGGGTATATTGGTTAAAAAAGGGATGTCAAAAAATGAACATTTTGAAAAAATGAAGACTGTTATTTGTTTACCCTCCTTACTGTCTTTGGGTTATGTCAAATACACATGTTAAAGAACCACAGTATTCAGTCAGAGATAAGGAAGCTGCTCACCAAGCATGTGCTAACACTCTGGTTAAATAATGGCCATACGGTTGTGTAAAGGGTTGACCAGGCACCTGATGCGCCCACAGCCCCCCCCTCAAGAATCTACAGTGAAAAGAAATTACATCATTGCCTCATGCGTTACCATGGTGCCTATATTTAGATTACATAAATCTAAAATATGAAAAGGCTTGTGACGGCAGGACATCAACAACGTTTTGGGAATGTACTCTGATGAAAACGCTGTGTTTCTGCTAGCTCGTGTCTGGCGTTCATGTGCAAGTTTTTTAGAAAGTTCCAACATGTGATGGACCTTGCCATGTGACAGGTGTCTGGTGGAAGCCAGGCTTTCTTCAAATGGCTGAATACTATTTTGATACGAAATGTGTAAATATTGAAATGTCTGTGTTATCTGTGATGACGAAAAGGATTGCAGGGGCTAAACACTCAACAAATGTGTGTTTGTATTTTTCTTTCAGCAATGTTGGTGGGATTCATTCTGACCATGGCCAACCTGAGCTTCTTCTCCTCGCTGCTTGCATTTTTTGTGACCTCCTCCAAGCTCACCAGGTGGAAGGGCGAGGTCAAGAAGCGCATAGATGCTGAATATAAAGAAGGTAAGAAACAAACCCCTCTGTGTCTTTCCTGTGTAGCATGACGAACTGAAAGATGCATGTTAAAAGTGTACTTGTTTTAGAGCCCCGTCCACTCAAAACAAATAAATTCACACATATAGTATATTTAGTGTTGCATTACCGAAAATGCATCATATCCACATATCTTTGCAAACAGTTGAGTCAGGAGGTGATAAGAAATGGCAATATTTTAATGTACCTCAACGACTCAGTGGACTGTGTGGTAACAGAGACCGTCTGTGCTGTGTTTCAGGGGGCCAGAGGAATTGGGTGCAGGTGTTCTGCAATGGGGGTGTCCCAACAGAGCTGGCCCTGCTGTACATGATCGAGACGGGCCCGGGGGAGATGCCGGTGGATTTCGGGAAGCAGTACACGGCCACCTGGATGTGCCTGTCCTTGCTGGGGGCGCTGGCCTGCAGTACGGGGGACACCTGGGCCTCCGAGGTGGGTCCCATCCTCAGCAAGAGGCCGCCTCGTCTCGTCACATCCTGGAAAGAAGTCCCCGCAGGTGAGGCCATCTGCACCACTCGCCTGCACATGTGCAAAGGATCATGTGAGAAAAGGGACCAAATGCACTTTGGTTGTCAACGGTCACGACTCTGTTTGGACTGTTGTGCTATTGAAATACAGCCCTTAATCACATTTATTTTCATGATGATTGTGCTTTTATCTGTGAAGTGTATTGAGGCTTGTTTCATTTGAATTTGCAGTTCTCGGAATAAACCAGTTAAAATCATCAGTCTCAATTCTCTCTAGCGGCCTCTCCTGGCTGACCAGGAATCTGCAGAATTCAGAACTGATCATATGTTGTCTTTGTGTTTCTCTGACCACAGAGGCAATATTCAACTATTGTGGAATCTCGGGTTGTGAAAATCAATTCGCTTCAATTTGAAAGAGCAAGAAAAAACGCCAATAGAAACAAGGATCTATGAGCGTAGTGCAAAGTCACAATCTCAAACCACAGACATTAGATTTCACAGCTGTGCAAGGGGGAGCATGTAATATTAGAAAACTGAAAGGAGATGCAACTGTAAAATGGCTCTGACTGGCTGATGTGATATTAGGAACCACATGTGTGATAAATGCATAAATTACCGTGGGCATCCATAAATCACGTTGCTTATCAAGCTTGAAAATATCCTTGACACTGTATTTTTTAAAAATATTTTCACATTTGCCATTGGGCTCAACCCAAGTGCTGTTATGTTGCACTCTGTTATTCTGACTTGAAACTACATATGAAGTATGTAGCACAGATTTACAATACTCTCAGTGTTTCCCTGTATGTGTGCCAAAAAGTGGTAAAAGAAACATCACTTTTGGCTTTGAGGGCAGTGCGTGCAGGTAGGAAACATGAATGTAGGTGATGAATGAATGTTTTGGAAGAAATAGCATTTTTTTTATCGACAGGTACGAATGGGGGAGTCACTCCTGTGGGACTTGCAGCCAGCTTACTTGGTGGGATGACAGTGGGTGTGGCTTACTTCATAACCCAGCTCCTATTCGTCAGAGACCTGAACCTGGCAGCTCCTCAGTGGCCAATCATTGTGTATGGAGCCGTTGCTGGGCTGGTGGGGTCACTTCTGGACTCCTTATTAGGTGCCACCATGCAGTATTCAGGTGAGACATTTTTAACAGCAACCTTCCACAACCTTGTCTTTAATTCAGGCTAACAGGAAACAGAAACAGTTTTTCTCCTAAGGGGACAAAGTTGTTTAATGTAAATTCTCCGTCTGTTTCAGGTTATGATGAAAGCCTTGGGAAGGTAGTGAACTACGAGTCAAGTACCTCCAAAAGGATATGTGGAAAACCCATTCTGGACAACAACGCTGTCAACCTTTTCTCTTCCATATTGATTGCCTTGGTTTTACCTGGAGTAGCATGGGGCTTTTGGCCACAGCAGTGAAGGGAGATCACAGGTTATATGATGAAGCACAATAGTCTTAAAGTATTTTCTGTCCAGGTGGTATGAGAACTGAACCTGAAAGATACAGACACCTTAATGACTAAAATTTTAGATTAAATTTATTGATTGCAAAAAACTATCAAAATAACTGCAGGAATTCCTGTAAACTGAACCCATTTCAAGGACACATATGTACTAAAAACTGACAAAGAGAAATTTTGCTTTTTCTCTGTAAAACAAAAGCTTTATAAACTTCAATTGAAACTGACCAGAGAAAATAACAAGTATGTGTGCATGTCTCAGATAAAATGAAAACTATTAACCAGTAAAGTACTAGATAGAAGGAAAAAGACTAGACTGTGAGTCAAGCAGGGAAGCTAAGACCCTTTAAGGGGGAACAGCAGTCAACTGATGAGCAGGCTGCTTTTGATGCATCAAACAACACATAAATGTGTTTTATTTTAGCCCACAGGAGTAGCTGCTGCTACTCTCTGCTTCGCACTGGACCCCAACATGTTCATGTTATGGCAGGAGCAGTTTATTTTTCACTTCTATTATCAATGGAGAGTGCAATTCATTCTTGTTAAATGCTCGCTTTTTTCATTAGTGAAAGAAAACTAAGAGAAAACTGGATATTTGTGGTTTATTCTAATAGCTAGCTTTTTAATTGTGTCTACCTGCTTTGCTGTCTAGCTAGTTAACTTATCATTTGCCTCATTAAACAATCATCAAACACCAGCTATTTGAATCATTTAACCATAATCTTTTAACTATTAGAGTATCAGCCAGCTTGTTCATTTCCCAGATGGTATCCCTTAGCAACAGCACTCAGCCCTTCTGCCCAGCTGTGATTTTATTTTGTGTTTTTATCAGTCTTTCCGTTTCATGCTCATCTTTTTTCATCAGTCCTCAAAATTCATATGGCTTGACAACAACAGTACTTTCAGGTTTATACCTCATTTGGTTGACTGGTGTTTTTGTATCTCTGAGGATTTGCTGTATTCTCACCATTGTATTTGTTAGGAAATCTTACAGGCAATAGTACTGTGTAAGAGAAGGTTTACATTGGAATTAAAAGCTGGCTTGTTTGTTGGATAAATACAATCAAACACTCCTGCTTTGTCAAGGAGTATGCATCGCTATCACCTGAGTCACAATGTTTATGTTCATTCCAGATGGTTACTTTTTTTGTCTTCTCTAAACTGAAATGAAATTACATATTCCTGTGGACTGCCTCTTTGTGTGTGTGTGTGTGTGTGTGTGTGTGTGTGTGTGTGTGTGTGTGTGTGTGTGTGTGTGTGTGTGTGTGTGTGTGTGTGTGTGTGTGTGAGTGTGAGTGTGTGTGTGTGTGTGTGTGTGTGTGTGTGTGTGTGTGTGAGAGAGAGAGAGAGAGAGAGAGTGTGAGAGAGATTTTCTCTGCTGTTTGCAGTTTTGAAAGAGGATTTCCCTGCCCTGGCTCTCTATACCTGGGGCACTTTTTTTGGATTGGTACACCTGTTGTTTATAGTTTTATTCCTCACCTCAAGATGATTGTTATTATTGTACTCAAAGGCATAAAAATAACATTCAGTATTAGATGTTTGCAAAAGAATGAGCACAGATACATAAGCACACATGTTTACATTTTGTCTGTATACTTCATAAGCTTTTCTTTTGCAAATTTCACAACAGCAATGCTGATACCATACGATAAGAATCACCTTTTAAGTAAACATGCTGTGGTCACACCTGGAAGTCAGCTCGTTATCTATGATTTTGCTTTTGTAATAGAGGAAAATAAACATCTCATCAAAGATAAAATGTGGTTTGAAAGATAAAGGTCACTTGTGTGAAGAAATAAAAAGTGTTCTTGACCATTTGAATGGTGTTGATTGTTTATTGTGCTATGAGACCAACGTATGAGCTTTTTGTTATTCTGTACTCCTGTGTCCTGGCTTAATGACAATTCAGCTAAATTGTATAACAAACAGCCATATATATTTCAGACTCAGAATCCAATTTTTTCACAGGTTTATATTATTTATGACATGAAGATTTAAGCAGGAACAAAACAGATATTCTGCCATAGACAAGTGTCTTAATTAAATTGGGTTTTGAGTGTGAAACATAATCCTGTTTTGGGCAGCAGTGCAGTGGGGATTGGGGGGGTCCATACCTTCCTAATTTTCAGAAATTCCTGGTAGATATGAACACTCTGTCCCAGTTACCCTTACCAGGAATCTGTCCACTGTAATATGCCATTGCTAATGGTATTTCTCTCTGGGCAATCTTATGACATCACTCTTAATGAAGTAACTCTTTTATTGTCTGTTGTGGCAATGTGGCCAGCGTTTGTGAGAATTTGAAAAGCTATATAAATGTCTGTGAGTCTCACAAAAATTCATTCTTAATTTTTCACACTTGTGATCATGTGGATAGTCTGTGCTGTATTATGTAATTTTTTGAACATGGAGGGACCTCTACTGGTGAGCGGGTCTTACTGCAGAACCAACTACTGCAGGAGCTGCAGATAAAAGTAGAAATGAAGAAACCTGTTCTATGAGCCCGACTGAGTTATCACTTGTGTGAAATAGGGCTGCCAAGCTTCCTGGGCATTCCTATCCACTTCACCTGACAAAAAAGCTACTTACATGACAGATCATAACCTTGCACAGGAAGTGTTCGGATTATAGGTAGCAGTGAAACTAACCCAAGAGCTGACCAATAATGCTGGCGTAAACCCAGCAGAACCAATAAGGTTTTCGGAAAACCAGTTTAACAGTCCCTAGAACAGTGGTTTCAAACTCTGACATGGAGGGCTGGGTGCAAGAAGGTTGTTTGTTGAATTGATTCACTGACTCATTCAGCTATTGCAATAAGTATTTGTATTGGCCTTTTTCAGCCACAAGAGGGTGCAAATTGACTTTTGAATTGACACAATTTCTGAACCGCAAATTCTGCCTATGTACAGTACATTGAGTTGGTCAGTGTTTAAATAATGCTGGACTTCCAACATAAAAATGGATTATCACACAAGACTTAATTTTAAAATTAAGAGTGGGATTTTTTTGAAGGGAAGGAGGTAGCATTGGGTTGGCATGTTTACTTCCTACAGCTGGGCCGGTCCACTTTGTTCTCTGCTTGGACTGTGGAAGTTGCCAGGCCCTTCTCCTCTTACTCTGCTTACTCTCTCCACACACTTCTTTGTTAAATTTGTTATGTTTTTGGTAGCGGTTAATTGGCGCTAAAGAAAGGGAGCCCCCGCTGGCTGCTTTACTGTCCTCTTCCAATGGAATTTTCAGATTTGGTCCTCTGAACCCATCATGTGCCCTGGTTTTTCTTCCAAAATAAAACTTTCAGCTGCAACAAGCTGTAAAATTTGCTTCATTTGATGCTTTTTGTATTCAGTGAAGGGTGATGTAGACTTATGACCATATGACTTTAATTGATTGAGATATCAGCTGAGACAAAAAGCTGGATTCACAGTGGGTCACCAAGGACAGAAGCTGTTAGAATGCAGTCTGCAGGGTCATTGACAAAACTGAGAACATTTAGTATGAGTGTAGAAAAACATTGTGGCCACTAGGTGGTGTGTGTCTTCCATAATGGTGGGATATCAACATAATAATGTCCCCTTTGTCAGAAAAGATAACCAACAGCCTCGGACCCTATGCTTGACAAAGAGAACCAAGATGTAGAAAACCAAACTGAATTTAAAATGAAGAGCCCTGTTCTTAATGACTCATGCAAACACACAGGTGTTAACAGCTGAATAACTGTGAACCAAATTGGTACATACAGTTGTTACTGCAGCAATATCATCTCGCTGCCACAAGAGAATGCTCTGCTGAATGCAATTAGCGTCATCTACTGTTCTTTTAATCCGTCTTCCCAGGAATTGCCAAAAGTGCCTTTCAAGTCAACACTGTGCCACCTACACCTGGGCAAAGAGCACTGCAGCTTAAGTGCATGCACTTCTCTGATGCAAACAGTGTTAAGAAGTGCTAATATCACATTACAGGTGACACAGTGAGTCACAGGTGGAAGCTAGTACAGATTGGATGAGAAGAGTATCCTTCACTAACAGCAAGTGGTAGCATGTGGACAATCTGAATGAATAAATTACAGGTTTTGTTCAGGTGTCAGGCTCAAAACTGTTACTAACCTTAGTTAACTTGTCTGTGCTTTTTGGTTTGTTAATTTCACTGGCCTTTCACTGGCACAGAAAGCTTGATGTCTCCCTGTGAATATATCACTTATACTGTTCGAAATAGATACTGGCTGCAAACAGCACACTGAGCTGTTCAATAAAAGGGTAGCCTCACTTGCCAGGTTTATAACAACTCTCAGCATTGTGGAATAACAAGGCCCAAATTTCATGGAAGGTCTTTGCTGATAAACTAATAGTCAGTTACTACATCTGACTAAATACTGTGTGGGTAGGACTCCAATCTGAAGCATTTATTCAGAGCCAGGAAATGCTTTCTGAGCTAACGAAATACTCATTCTTAAAACTGAGTGCACCAATCAGCTTGCAGGCAGCCTGTCAAAAAAACCAGTGCTTGTTCTCCAGATAGCCTATCAGAGCTTAAACTTCTAGAGTCAAGACTAAATTAAACTCGTTTGTAGCTCTGCTCTTTGAACTTGGCCTTCATAATGTATATACTCTGCTTATGACAGATACTGGACCTCGTAGTGTGATATTTCAGCAATACCCCATATGTTTGCAAACTTTTGGTTATAAATTCCTGAAATCAAATTTAACACAACCAACCAATATTTCAACTTATATTATTTACTTAAATAACTTATACTAATATTACAGGCTTGAGGCATGCACATTTATTAATTTTATGAATTAGAATTCTAATTTCAAGACATTCACTTTCATTAAAATATGATTAGACCGTATGACAACAACAATGAAGTTTTGTTTCCTATAGAAAAGGTTCGATGTCTGATTATATAGGGCTCCTTGTCAACTAACAAAAAAACAGGCAAACAGCAGCGAAATGCTAATTGTGATAGACATGGTTAAAAAATACACGCCTGCTTACTAGCTTTACTCTTATTTTCCTTGAATTACTTGTTTTTATGAACACATGAAATACCCAATTCAACATGTCATTGTCGTTTCACACAGTGGTCCGTCAGCTTTGATTCTAACCAGCTCTTTCGGCTCTGCCGGGTGTATCATATGATCCATGGAGCATGACGTAGAGGTAGAAGACGCCATTAGAGAGAGCTGTGCGAAGTGATAGCCAGATATTGAGCCTGCGCTGTTGACGTCGATCCTATTGCCCCACGGAGGGATTTCTGTGCCCGGCTATTCTTTAGCATCCGACTGTTTTGTCACTGAACGATAACTGATGTGACTTGCAAGCCACGCTTCTGTTCTGGGCTGCTTTTGATTTCCAAGAAAGGATTTTGCGATGGCGGCTGGGGGAGCGGGAGGCGGTAATAGAACCTATTCTTTCAAGGTGGTTTTGTTGGGGGAAGGCTGTGTCGGCAAGACGTCGCTCGTTCCTACGGTATTGCGAGAACAAATTCAACGACAAACACATCACCACCCTTCAGGTCCGTATGATTGTGCATTATCACCGCCGGACAGGAGGGGGTTAAATGTGTTGTTTATAGCAGTGGACCCCCGTAAACACCTCTTGCAGTGGCCTTTATTATTGTGATCTTTGTACGGATGCGGCTGCATGTATTTCATTCGGAGCATCATAACCATACCTTCTTATTTCTGCCAATCTGATTTTAGTTAGCCCACCATAATCTAGTAAGAATGTAGTTGTAAGCTTGTTGAACAATATGGGTGTAGCGCTCAGTAAATTGTCAAACTTGTAGGCAAGGTGCACTTTCCAATGAACTGCAGGTGGAGCTAATGAAAGATAGCCACGTTTAGCCAGAAAACACGTAGACAGCTACAAAAAAAAAAAAAAAAAAACAGCTCGCTAACGTTAGCTATCATGTGTTCATATCCCATAAATTTCCCCACAATAGTGTACTTGCACAAATACAGTTTGAAGTACTGGCCGATTGCATGGTCAATGGTCAGATAGATTAACTCCCTTTTGATTGCGAACCTAACCTGGCAGCGACTACAACTCAACAGTCAATCCCGGAAGGGCTGGACTCGGACTTGCGATGCGTTTCTGAACATCGTGGAGTAAACAAGCAATCGTGACACAGCAGTTGTAGAGAGGAGCAAAAGGTCAGGTTACTCCATAGTTAGTGTTGTACCTAATCGCATAAGAAGGTGAAATTGAGGCAGTGATATGGAGGACAGAACGCCCACTGTTGCTCGTTGAACAATGTCACACAGTGTATCTTGTCTGCAGAACTTCATGGATTAGAGTAGCTGTTTGAGAATTAATTGTATGTACATAACTCTGCTGTCAAAAAGTGCTAAATCAATGGTCTACGACATGGAAGAGAGCGGTATGTAGTTTTGCCCACATTTGGCAGGGGCAATTTTAACTCTTTTGGTTATTCACAGGAGACAGACTTCCTGTTGGCCTCAGTATGGCTCTGAGACCAGCCCTTTCCCAAGTTTTTGACAGGTTGTGAACACAGCCCCAGGATATTACATGTTTGGTTCTGGCCGGTTTGCAACACCTTTTTCCTCTACCTCTTGCTCCTTCAGATCCAGAATTAGCAGGAAATGTTTGCTGGATAATTTATGAGCCTGAAATAACAGTTCCCCTTTCTGCTGGTGAAATTGTAGAGGCTTGTTTTGAGCCTGTTTCGAAATGATGCAGTCTTTCAACTTGTTTGTGATTCATTGCGGATGTGGGATTTATTTGTATATCTTTTAGATATCCGATCCAGATTGCGCCATTAAACCGCTCACAGCTACTCCAGAATGTGGCCATTTGGCGCATCTTCGACCTCCTTAGCTGTGTATGTCTCACCCCTCCTGAGTGCTCTCCAGTGCTTACCAATCACAACACATAAGTGTTAAAACCTCTGGGCTGGCAAAACAGGCATCCAAATGACTGGTGCCTGTTTACCTGTGAGACCTTTCCAGACCCTAAATCCAGATATGGTCACTGCTTTCTTCTACCTTCAGATGGTTGTAAGTCCCTTTCATTTGAGGTTTACTACCCTTTCCCCCCCATTCCTCCTCTCTGACTCAATGGTGGTGCAATGATCAATCAATACAGTAGAGCTGCAGGTTTATTTTCTGAGATATGGGCTGAAAGCCCACCTGAGTAGACTTTGGTAGTTCCTAGCCCTTAAATATCCTTCTAATTCTACCCATAGTAGCCAAAGAACCTTAATTTGCAGCTATAGCTTAAATAATCCTGACCCTGTATCTTAGCCATACCTGAGCTACCTGCACAAGTATGAACCTGAGTCAGCATTGCAACCCAGAAAAGGCTATGTTCGCCATAGCCATGGAGCCTAGCATGATCCGAATGTTGGTCTACCTACATGTAGTAGCCTATTACTGGGATTTGAATAAAATGCCTACATTTTAAAATTAAACTGTGAGACTGAGATACTTTTATATTATTTTTGTGAGAGTTTATCTTCGGAAGTAATCATAAGTGTAAACAAAGAATACACTGATGGATTAACAAGGATGTTGCCAGCTAATTTAAATATTTACTAAGAAATCTCATCTGGGCTGCACTTTATTTGTGAACTGGGCCGCAGTTTGCCTGCGGTCACAGGATTTTGGAACTAAAAAGTTGTTGGTTACTGTAGAAATTGAGTAGATATCTTTCGTCTAATGTGTTTAGACACAGTGCAGTGGAGTGTTGTCATTTGACTAATTGTCACTCTTCAAAGTGGAAATTTCCAAATTTCCAAACAGTCACATTGTGAGAGTTGAATTTCCTGAATTTTCTTGAAGGTCTCACTTATTCCTTTTAAAAGTGGAATATACCTGCAGTGTTATATTTAAATACCCACAGTGTTACATTTGTTAAGGTGATTTTGTTGTGTGCATGTCATTATTTTGGAATGTGTCCCTACTTGTTCAGACAGTTGCTATTTCAACTAATGTTATATTACAGAGGTCCTCCATTGTACAGAAAGGTTTCTGCAGTTTTTTATTATCTATTGGCCTAGCTGAAATAAGAATGGACTTTATGCATCTCTGGAGGGGAGTATTTTTTATTATTGATTTAGTTTGGAAATGATTCTGACCATGTGGACATTTCCCTTGATGTCACTGGGCAGAAGATGTTAGATTTTCCAATATGTCATCACTGGGGTGAGTTTTAATCTGAGAGCTGGCAGACGTACAAACCAAGCACCTTCCAGTCTTGGCCGTGGCTCTCCTCTCTGTACTCTAGTCTAATATGATCAGGGTCTCGGTTCAAGTTCACCGTGCGCCCCAGTTGGGAAACCTTGATTAGAGTAACAGACTCTGTACCAAGCCACACTTTGACGGGCTGCTCTCTGGATTCCTGTCCCAGTTTGATTAAAGCAGGGTTTCAGGAAGTGAGTCGGTATTGCATCATTCTGGCCGAACCCAAGCATTTGGGATCTCTTCCCAGGAGCTCTCGAAATGCCAGATATGAGTTTTTTTTTTTTTTTTTCCAGGACATTATTGATGAGTACGCCACTGTCAGTGTTGATGAATTGACCAGGAATCCGTCAGCATTGATGAATTGATTAGGTACCAGCCAGGGCCTCTATTTATAAATAAGCCTGATCAATGCTATGAGATTAGGTTCGAGAAGCTAATAGGTGTCACTTGGCAACGAAGTTTAAAGCGTTCCTTTGGCATTTTGCAGTGAAGGCCAGGTGTGTCATTATTCATTTTAGACTAAACGCTGTGTATAAATTATATGGAGTACAGCCTCATTTTCATATCAGGCACATATTTTCTCGTGCCACATCACTGATCTTATTTAACAGAGAGTGAAGGAGAATGTTGCAGGTGGTCTGTTTGATTTGAATGTAGTCCACGGCTGCATGTGAAGAGGGGACTGCAGGTTACGGCACGCCCTGTTTCAGACGGCTGGCTGTCACGGGACTCATGGCCAGAGCGACATGTCCGGTTTCACTCAGACTTCATTCATTCTGAGATGCAGAACTAGGCCTCCTTCCTTGTAGCCCCTGGCTGTTATGGTGGATTTAGTGCTCAGAAGTGTGGCTGGTGGTGAAGTAGTATTACAAACGGAACTCATGTATTCAGCATATTCTGTGAATGAGTTACAAAACTGATTTCCCCTCTCTGCTGCAGTGAACCTCATTTCCTTGTGACACTTCCAGAGTAGACTAAGGAAACAGCTCTGTTGCAGTGGTGTTTCACATTGCCACAGACTTTCTGCTGACATGTGTCATTCGCTGGGGTAATTGGAGGATATGAAGGCTCCTGAATGTGTTGTTTTGCTTAACAACATTTCATGGAAGATTTTACCTCAAAGTAAACCATTAGCCATTGTAACTATGCTAAGGGCCATAAAGGGTCAAGACAGTTTTTTTTTTCTTTTAACAGTGAGTAATTTGACACATCAGAAGTGATTGAGGCCAAGACCTTTTGCTATTTCCATAGGGTTTATTAAGTAATAGAAACCCATTCAGCATTGTTATGTATAGGCCATTCAATTTAAGGGACAGCATTTGTCTCACTTTTTCATTTTTAAAAATGGCCTGTAATTTCTCTTTCATTTTGGTGACGCACAAAGGAAATGGACTGCTGCAGAATGAGGAAAGTTTAGGTAACACACTATACAAAATTGTTTCACAGGGAATTATTGCCACAGACGTTTGGAGTCAACCAGTAGTAAGTGCACTTGTGTGAGCAAACATAGCCTAATGGTGTTTCCACAAAACTGGACTTATCCAAAAGGGAAAAAAAAACAAAGTAGACATTGGAAAGCTAACAGCAGTAAAACTCCCAGTCATGTTACTCATTTGGATGGAGCAGCATAAATGCAAAACATTTCATTTTAGGATTTTCAAATATTTTTTTTACATCTCTTTTTTGTTGTGTAGCTGTCTGTTTTTAAACAAGAGTGGAGGGATCTGTGAAGATCAGTTTTCAAAGTAGGCTGCACATAGCCTACATCCAGAGCTTCTCTTCTGAAGTTACAATCAACTAGCAACAATTGGTTGTGCAGTGTCTTGGCAGTTAATTCATATTTGTTTTAGATAATGAATTGAAAAAAAAATGAAATGACATGAAGGTGTTCAGCCAGGCCTAGTCATGATGTACTTTACCTGTCTGTTTGCAGTTCTAAACCAGTCCTCTCATAATTTCACAGTGATTCATTTCCTTATTTGTCCATTTGTATTAGACCAAGAATAGGGATCTTAAAGCACATTATAATGTTTACCATGCCAGATTCTTTCTTTTTTTTTTTTTTTTTTTGCAGATGCAGCCAAATAGGTTTTTGAACGATTATGTGTCATTGAATGAGGATAGTCTCTCTTTCCGGCCACACTAATTTTAAATCCGTTTGTTATCCATAGGCCAACCAAAGGGTGTTCATCAAAGCAGCTGTTGTCACAAATCCGCGGTCACAGGACCCACACAATGCGCACAAGTTAAAGCATTAAAGCCACAGTATGATTTCAGTGTGCGCGTGCCAGCTTTCTCCAAGAGCCTCGGTGAAGGTGATGTTATGCATACGAGGCTTTAGTTGTACAGAAGCCAAGCATTATTGTCCTGCAGCAGGAAAGAAAAGTCTTGAGCTTGGCATGCTGTAGCGCTGTTTTATCCGTTTTTTTGGTGGCATAATTTATTGCAGAATGATCTGCGCGTGCAGCATTTGAGCGGCTTGGGGCAGGAGGAGAATAATCGAAGGAGATCTACAGACTCAGAACTGCAATCACTACTCAGGCTGTAATCCTACCTGCCCTGAGGGAGGGAGAGAGAGGGGGAAGGAAGGAAGAGGAGAAGGGAGAGATTCCTGCTTCTGCTGATAATGAGAGACGAATGAATTTTGGTTCAAATTCACCTCCATGCAGAAAAACAGGACAAGGGATCAATATGATTATAAGTGTTGGCAGAATGGAACCTGGAGGATGATGATGATGGTGGTGATGATGACGATAATGATAATACATTTTATTTGTATAGTGCTTTTCATTGCATAGCGATCTCAGCATGGTTTTTAAATGTCATTCTAAAACCTTATGAAATATCCAGCCAGTCACCAGTCTGAATGTTGTGTAGGCCCAGTTGGCAGAGACCTAATTTATTGTTCTTTTTCACTGGCGCTTGTGTGGATGTGGTTATAGATGAGGCAGTTAAAAGTATTCTTTTTTTAAAGTTGTTCGTTGCCCCGAATATTCAGTTTCTGAGTTTCTTAAATAAGTATGAGTAATTCTTCCATCCGTCTTTGAAATTCTAAAAAAGAGTGCTCCCAAGATGCACCAAGAACACAGTCCTCCTATTGTCGTCACCAAAAACACCCACACAAATAACTGTGGGTTTGTCAGAACTGAAATACATGCAGCGCTTGCCAGCAAGTCCCCATTGTCTGATGGAGAGTTTTTACTAGGAGTTTGTTTTCCTGCTATGGTTTACCTCCTTCAGTTACAAAGAAAGTGTCATTTTCGATTTCATTTACAAATGTCTTCCCTCTCCATACCATCATGACACCATCACCATACCACCATATCACTCTATCACTCTGTTTAACATAAAGCTGGAGAATGGCTACTTCTCGCAAGTAGTGCGAAAAAAATTATAATCTCTCCAATCTAAAGTACATGCATTACGTTTTCACCTATCTCCAGATTTTGTGATCTCATTTTGTAACAAGGTCGGATGCCAAATTCAGATAGACAGAGAGCAGGACACTCAGACTGGCCCAAAACAGGCTGTGGTCCAGTTAAACCCGCCTCCTTCAGGCACTGTCAACCAATGAGTGGGCTCAAATCCCCTGCAGAGCTATCAGAATGGTCGTGCTGACCCCATATTGTGTCTGGGCTCAGCTCAAATCCGCAAAATGGCACTTTAACGCAGCTTAGACTTATGTGAAGGGTAATTTGACTGTCCGCTATAGCTCCTGCTTAGAGGGACATGATGCGAGAAGAACATGACTCCCAGAGCTGGTTCAGCTGCAGGTGAATGACCAGCCAGAGCTTCGCCCACGGCTCCGAACAGTGATCCAGGCCTGCACCCCAGCCCTGTGCTGCCACGGCACTAGTAACAATCACATATCATTTCCTGGAATTGAAACTGGTGTAGACTGGATCTAGGGGCTACCCTGCTCTCCTTCCTGTGTTAAAACTGCTGCAGGAACAGTGTACCGCTGTGCATGGCCAGCAGCTTGAAGCTTTGTTGTGGTCTGTGTGGCCTCACCGAAGGCCTCAAGGCTGTGGGGAGGAGGGTTTCTTCCATCTAGGGCCTGATTAGTTGTGATTGGCTGTGCATTGCATCTTGCTGGAGCCTGCATCTGAGCAGTATTTACACGAGGTGGACATTTTGTCCCACTACGCTCTGCAGAAACAAATCAAAATCAGAACCAAAGAAAGCTACTCTGTAATGGTGCAGTTCCAGAGTTTTGCAAAAATAAGATTTATTGAGCGTGCCTGAGTAGCTTCTCTGACCTTGTGTTGGTTGATTAGAATTGGCTATTTTTGTTTCTTGGCTGGCCAGTGGTTAGAAATAAAGGGCTGGCCTTGATGTGCTCAGCAGTGCAGTGCCAGTGTAAGAGCTATACAGGGGAGCTATTCTGAAACCTAAATTATCCTTCCCCCTGAAATTCACTGCCAGAAACGCGTCTGCCAAACAATTACCTTGAGACTAATACTGCCCATGGAGAAAGTGTCAAGCGTCTTCCAATTTAATTTGGATCAGAGTGAATGTAATTAATACGACAAGGACTCCCAGGTGGGGCAGCACGGAATGATGTCGGTAGGTATCGCTGGCGCTGTGTTCAAGCTGTCCTTCAAAGGGCACTTAAACCATTTATCTCTCAATAATCACCAGCAGTTTACTTCATGTTTATTGCCTGTCATGCATATTCAATGGGATCTGTGATGAATCTGCAGGCATTCTGGAGAAAGCAAACCAGGATTTGTGGTGAGCTTTGGTTGGGTGAAAAAAAAAAAAAAAAATGCCATTGGCCTAATTACAGGCCAGATTTACAGAATTACAGAATTACAGCCCAATTAGAGGCCAGGCATGTACAATCAATTTTCGATGCCCTCTGAAAAATGATTATTAAAGTGTGTTAGTGGTTATTAAATTAGTGGTAAGTGAAGGGAGCGTAACCATAATTCAATCTGTCTTTGCACAGGAAATTGTTTTGTTTGATGTATGATTTTCTTGAAAGAAACTGTTCAGGAAATAACGTCCAAATTTTGGAGTAATGTGACGTACTGGTCAGCAAGCTAAATCTGGAGTGTTGTCACTCAGATGGTTGTGAGTTCACATCTTAGCAATAGACACTGGTAATTTGCCCTTGTCAGAGCTCTGCCTAAAATGACCTTGTATCTTCTGACAACTGTAGGAATGAGCGCTGCAGCTGAACTTTAGCAAGAACCTCTGCCAAAAAAGTCATTAATCTAACACACTGTAAACTGTTCTCGCTTTAAGCCCGAGGTGCCTCACATTAAGATCTCCGCGCCCTCCATTGTTCTGCTGCGCTGTTTTTGTGCTGTCAGCACTCACCATCCAGGGTTGGACGAAAGATATGTCCGCGCACGTCCCCGAGTTTTTCAGCTCGGGCCCAAATGCAAATGATGTGGCTGGCCGCAGAGCTGTGCTGGTCCCCTGGCCTCTCAGACACGGTTTATTTCTGCCTCTGAAAGGAGCTTCTATTGATCGGCAGGGGCCCACCCGGAGCAGGTGGCCAGCCAGTCAGTGCAGGATGAGGATCAGATGCTCAAATGTATTACATATTTGTAAAAAAAAAAAAAAAAAAATAGTATATTTATGTTCTCATTTGTTCCTGTTAATAACCAGTTAGATGTAACAGAGAATTCTCATTCTGTAGCCAATCAGATCTTTTTTTTTTTTTTTTTTTTCTGGAGAATGTGACCAAGGTAACAGTCCTATTTCCTTGAATTGTGCCTGAGTGGGTGTTGGATTGAAGTTGGAATCCCCCACAGATATATGCCAGGAGCAGCTAGCTTGCTAACCCTGTTTATTTTCAGGAGTTTTTAGTGTGGGTACAGGGTAGAATAGCTGCAGTCTCTGTCACTACATAAGATTGACAGTGCATTTACTTAGAGCTGCAGTGCCATCTTGAGCAGATGACCGCAAAGGAAAGTTGGAAAACAAGGTGATAAAAGAGTATGGCTGTGACTTTCATCAGTGCAGCTCTTTGCAAGGGGCCATTTTGAGAGGAGGGGGGAAACCTCACTTTACCCAGCATGCTCCACTCTCCTCCCATTGGCTGGGAAAGAGTGGGCTGAATTTTCCCTTGCCTAGAACACCAGTGCTTGCAAAATGGCGGCATCGTTTTTGTGGAGTAGTAAATATTCTGTTACTGTTTATGTACTTTATTCTGTTTAATATTCCTCCCAATCAGGATCGCTCCTGCCAGAAATGGCACGTTAATGAATTGGCTAATTTTCTTGCTGTGTGTGTGGGGTAGTTGCTGATTGATAGGGAGTTGCTTGTAGATCTTGGAATTCATAAATGTTTAGTGACAGCTACCAAGAACTTGAACACTGTAATTGAGAAACTGGATAATGTTATGGTCTTGGAAGTGGTGGTTTTGGGAATTGGACTTGAAATCCAATAACCAGCTGGTCCTTGGCAACATTTCAGTGGTATCATAGTTCTCCTCCTTTATTCTGTCTTTTACACATACTTTTTTATTGTTATGATTTATTCCTCATTGTTGTTTGAACATATTTTTTCTATGTTGCCTATCTGTCCTGTGCTGTTGTAATACAGTGCAGACCATGTTTATGTACCGTAATTCAGTATGTTTCATTGATGGTTTTGCTGTCATGTGAACAATGAGCCCTATCAGTACCAAATCATCTGACCAATAGGATGTGAGGATTTTAACAGGTGACTCTTTCGTCCTCTGTGGGTGGAATTTTCCACACGGTCTTCTCTTGAAGCACAACTTATCTGGGGGAGAAAAGAATAGCAAATATGCATGTCTCCTTTCAGTTCTGTTTCACTGCTCCAGGCTCTGTCAGTATCACAGTCAATTTTTTTTTTTTTATACTGTGTAGCAAAAACGCCTGGCTGATTTCCTGATTTTGAATGCATTAGGTGTAGAATGGTTCACAGCGAAGGGGTATGGGATCACTGTCTGTCTGTGCGGTAGTTTCCTTGCTCACCCCTGAAGGGATTCGTAGTTCTCATCACCACTTCATCTCTCTCGCAGGCGTCCTTCCTGACAAAGAAGCTGAACATCGGCGGGAAGAGGGTGAATCTGGCCATATGGGTGAGTGTCCATTTGCCTCCTTCTGTCATCTCTCATTTACTGCCCTTATCTGCCCAACCGCCCGTCTGCCAAGAACCATTTACACTACATTTTCTCTGCCCTCCAGAACCACCCACTCTTAATTCTCTAGACCACACCCCCCTCCCACCCCTCCAGCAAATTGCCTCTGCCCATCAGACTTGGATGCCATTTTTAATTTTCAGAAAAAAATTGTCACATGACTGTCTTGTGGACAGCGAGCCCCCTCCGTTCCCTCTGCGCTGTGACATATTAATTATGATGGTATCTCGAAAAGAGGCATTTAGCCTTCGTATAGTAGATCGGGCTAAAGTTCTACCCAATATAGCCTTCCAGTCCCGAATTGAACCCTTACCAGGCAAATGCTAACTGAGGACAGGAGTCCTGTGAGGCAATGCATTGTTGGCCAAAAAGGTCACACATGGGGTTTCAGTCGGCAGCAAATTCAGTACCTCATTTGTAATGGCACCTCCTCTGGTTTAATTGCGTACCTGCAATTTAACTGCCTCAGCTGCATGTGTTGAGCATCCTGCTGGTGAAATGGTTGTTGAGCTTGGCCTGTTCGCTGCAGAGTGGGAAGCAGTGGGAGCCACCGGCTTGTGGTTAGCAGTATCCGTTTGCAATCGGGCGCCCCTAAAGTGGTGGAGGACAGTCCCGCATCGGGACCGGCTTCAAGGTCCACTGCAGCCACATTCACTTCCTGATGTTTTCTTCAAAGTGATACTCACAGTGGTGGTGTAGGAGTTCCACTTCGTTGCATCTGCAGCATATTGCAGGAATATATGAGAAATGTCAAGAGGAGCCTAGTGGGCCTTTAAACCTGATGGGGCAGGTTGGGTAGTTGGGGGTTTATTGTGTTTTAAAGAGGGGGAAAAAAGGTTTTGTTTTAAAATAGAGTCATTAAGGATTGTTGGAAGTGCTGACTCCTCCTGACAGTGGGAGGGCGCTGGACACACCTGCCCATAATGCAGCAGGTCTCTGAGTCACAGCAGAGACAGAGATAACATTTTCACACTGAGATGACTCAAAAGCGGGGCCTCATGGCAGTTTTTATTTTTTCCCTGCTGCCAGATGGCCGTCTCCATCACGGCTTCCAGTTCTCTCTCCGAGCCGTGCGTCTCGCCTGGCTCACGAAACCGAAACGCAGCGGCTGCCCCAGCTTGCGGCAGCTCCCGCCCCCTCCCCATTTTACCCTCACATGTGTTCAGAGAAATGGCAGCCAGGTTACAGATTCGTTATTCGTTTATTTCCTGATCTGTGGTTAATGTAGTTTGATTTCTGACACATGCAGTAGGGGTTATATCATGGGGTTGTTGCCATGTAGTGCTGTCCTGCTCTGCTGCAGGGGAATGTGTCCTAAACTGGGGCTCTCACACCCCTGGGGGTCCTCGGAATGTCTCCAGGGGATGGGAAAAGGGGGAATGGGGGGGGGGTGGCTTTCGTTATGAGCTTTCTTATTTATGTAGGCCATGTTTCTGTTAAAAATGTTGACGTATTTTTCGACCACATGAGAAAATGTACAGTCCTTCAATGACAAAACGCAAAAAAAAAAAAAAACAGAATGTGGGGAAGACAAATGCTCCATGAATGAACCCCTCTGCTACAGGACACGGCCGGCCAGGAGAGGTTCCATGCCCTCGGGCCCATCTACTACAGAGACTCCAACGGAGCCATTTTAGTCTATGACATCACAGACGAGGACTCTTTTCAGAAGGTAGGACCTCTGAGGGTTTGCGTCTTTTTAAATGCCTGGAACACAAATGAGAATCCGGTTACATTTGAGCATTTATCAGAACGACTTACTTGCAAGAGTGCGTACAAAAAGATTAGACAAAGAGCAAACACAGTTACAGTTAGTTAGTTAGTTCTGATGTTACAACTGATAACGGTAGTCTTTACATGATCCAATAAATAATATTAATTGGTGCAGTAAGGGGGTGCAAGCCCATAGTGCAGGAGGGAGTTGTAAGGGAGAATGTAGGGTTTTACATCAATTTGGGTAAATGGATGTAGTGTTTAATGTAGGGGTTTCCAACTTAGAATAATGCTTGGAGTTCAGAGCGTCATCAGTACGTGGATTGGAAAACAAGTATACGACACCAGTAGTCCCTATCACTAGTGTAGTGATAGGGACACTGTGCTTTAAGAGGTGCTTTGTTTTGAATGAGATGTCAGAATGACTTAGCTGCAGTTGCTGGAGTTGCAGTCACTGAATCTGTGCACAAAACGTACTGAAGGAATGGGGATGTTAGCTGGTGAAGTGGTGAAATTGGCTCTCTACATCTGGCCATGTCACCACACACTGTAAAATGCCACTTCTCACTTCTCCCTTTGCCTTCCTTTTTGAAATTGCTGTTAAATAAAAATAGTAGTTCATTATGAAGGGAAGTGAAAATATGGAGTGGGGGGGGGGATTAATGTAGCATACAGAAGTGCATTTCTTCATAAAACCCAGAATTTAAGTTTCTTGAGTGTCTTTTTGTCAGCATCATGGAGACATTTAATTCAAGACTTTCATTTGGTTATCATTAGCTGGTTGTGCTTTCCACAATTTTAACATTTCATCTCCTTTATTTTTCAGGTGAAAAACTGGGTGAAAGAATTAAGAAAAATGTTGGGCAATGAAATATGTTTATCTATAGTAGGTAAGCTCACAGTACTGCGTTTATATCACTGACCTACATTTTTGTGCATTGTCTTTGTGATGCAGAAACACTTCCTTTTTCTCATTGTAACTGCATGTACTGTAAATTGCGTGTTGCTTTTTTTTTTTGGTTTCTATGGGTTGGGCTTGCATTGTATATTGTGTGAAGCGTAATGCAGGAGGGAACTGGGGCCGGGAAGTCATGGGTTCTGTGATCACATTCCCAGTGTCATTACATGGACTTGGATCTGGCCGTAGTCATGCATTTGTGTTTGTTTGGAGGAACACTGAAAAGTGGTGTCAAGGGGTTTCCCCCTAAAAAAAAAAAAAAAAAAAAAAGGTCGGTCACATGAGATGGAGCTGCGTACGCCGCTGTGGAGCGTCCGGTCATGTGATGAGAGGGCCCTTACGAGCTGGAATTTTGGATGCCTTAAAAAAAGCTAGCGTTTTTCAGCTGTTAGCGCCCGCTAACAGTACACTCCGACCCTAAAGTTCGCCAGGGGTGAACCGTTCACTGAGCACATTGTGGTGTAGTAGCCTTATGTCAACAAAGAGGATACGCCCTGTGCTATTGACATTGTCTTAACTGACTTCCACTGAAAAAAGAAGGCATATTGACCTCACACAAACACACACCACAAAGAACCACAGGACCCCCCTCACAGTGAACAGACTGGAAAAGGGAAAAGCTGGTCTGCATGATTAATCATTCATTTGGGGGAAATGAATGCTAATGAGTTTGGGTGGAGGGAAAACAGAATTTTATAGTCTTTGAGAAATCAAAGAATTTTCTCTGAGTGAAAGAGAAAGAGTTTGCCATGAGACTCAGTTTGTCCTCTTGTGACCTTTCTTATTCAAACCAACTCCAATCATGTTTCTAGCTTAGTGTTCTCCTGCCTTTTGTTATCTTTTCATTCCACGCTATCCACTTTAAATTAAAAGGCATCATATTATTTCCACAGGGGATCATTGTTTATGGTTGAGTCATATTATGGGACTGTTACTTTATTTATGTATGTTTTTAGATTGAGTTTTCGTGTTGTGTTGTAAGATTTAAAATTGTGAAGCCAAGTGTGTCGTATTAGGGGTGTAAAGACTATTATGATGTTACTAATGCATTACTTGTTTTTTTTTTTTTTTTGAAGGTAATAAAATTGACCTGGAAAAGGACAGAAATGTATTAGTTCAAGAGGCAGAAGAGTAAGTACAAGTTTCAGCTATTGCATATTTACCTTTGTTAGCTTTCCACTCCTGAATGCAAGGAAAGCAGAACATGGAGTACATTTGGGGAAACGGCACAACCACATAACTGGCCTTTTGAGATTAAGTCACAACTTTTTACTCTTTCCAGTCATAACTTTGCGTTTTGGTAGGGCTAATGTGTGCTCATAAGCTGCAGTAAATGGTTTTGAAGCATGTGACTGGAATGACTGGTGCCTGATGAGGTGGGTTTGGTCTTCCTTCCTCTTCCCCAGGTACGCAGAGTCTGTTGGGGCAAAGCACTACCACACCTCAGCCAAGTTAAACAAAGGCATTGAAGAGCTGTTTCTTGATCTTTGTAAAAGTAAGTAAAGCCCAGTGAACACACAGCTGTTTAAATGGGTTGTGTGTAATAACACCTGCATATATAGGTAGTAAAATGTAATTATTGAGTTCAAATTCAAGCAGATATTGTGCTACAATATATATATATATATATATATATATATATATATATATATATATATATATATATTTAACAATTGCTGGAAATGAGCACTATTTCTTACCTGTTACTGTATCATTGGCTCATGATGGGATCAGTGTTTGCATTAAAGTAATAATACTAAAATAAAGCAAGAAATACTATAAAGACCTCTGGAGCAGCTGCTGGCGCCCCTGTCCAATACTCCCTGTTACAGCCACAGGTGCTGGAGTCCAGGTTCACAGATTAAAGTAGTCCTCCAGCCTGCAGAGGGCGAGCGTGAGCTGTGTGGCCCTCTTGCTGATGTCTGTTTTGTTATGTTCGTGAACTGGCAGGAATGATGGAGACGGCACAGGCGGACGAGAGAGCGAAAGGCAACGGGGCCAGCCAATCCAGCGCGTCACGGCGGGGGGTGCAGATCGTGGACGACGAGCCACAAGCCGCCGCAGCTGCTGGAGGGTGCTGCTCTTCAGGATAGCCCCATTCCCACGTGTACACACAGACACACACACGCACGCCCACGCAGTCACTCCTTCTTACTGCGTCCCTCACTCAAATTTCTTTCTCTTTCTCTCTCTTTCTCACATGCATACACAAACACACATATACATGCTCACACACACACAATTAGATACACTCGCTTTTCCTCTCTCTCACACACACACACACACACACACACACACACACACACACACACACACAAGCATACAAACCATAGGACTTTGGACTCTATGGCCTCCTTCCTGCTCCTCTATCTACCAAGACTGCCATTCTCCAAGTCACATGTTCACACCCACAACCCCCCACTGGAATAACATGCTTAACAGTGTTTACCAAGTAATCACATTTATACCACTGAAGCAAATCCTCAAACAGTCGCTGAGAAATATGTTTGTACTGAAAAAAAAAAAAAAGCAATTACCAATGGCCTTCTGAAGCCACCCCCCCTCCCAACATGGACATTGATCTCCTCCCCATCGACACCTTGTTTCTTTGACATGGGTAATGTGCATGTTGAATCGACTTGTGTAAACGCCTAATTTGTTTTACTTTAAAAAAAAAAAAAGAAAAAAAAACATTATTTAATAACTTATATGTTCTATGAAGATGATTACACATTGATTCCCTTGGTATTTTTGTGGTAAATTGTGAGAGCTCTGCAGACACTGCGTTCTCTTTTAAATTGGCAGATATCTCATTCTATTTTTGCACTGGCTCATAGCTGTCAATGCTCTTGTTATATTGTACATCTCCCTGTTTGCCGAGTCGGTATATAAAATGAAAAACATTCTACAATACGTATTGAATATTTTATCTGCTTTTACAAGCTTTGGGGGGAAAAAAAATTCTGCAGGTGTAGAAAAGTGTACATTAGTCTTGTTAATGATTGTATAATGAAATTAACAGTTGTTGGTTGAAAAAAAGCACTTTTTGGAATTGTAATTTTTTAACTGCTAGTATCATAAGTGTTTTGTAATAGAACAATTATAATAATTTGCAATGCATAGGTGTCAATAGCATTGTCATTTTTCTTAAAATCTCCCCTGCCACCGCTGTGTCCCACGGCTACAACTGGGCATTAGAAAACCCACAGTAGATGTATGTATGTCTACACTACACTTTTATCTTCACATATTACTGATTTAATGCTTTCTCAGATTTAGAACGTCATTTTTTATAGAAATTAATAGATTGAGCAAAATTTTTACCACCCTGGAAATTTCAAGTTAGACTAGAAGGTTTTTCATGCAAGTTAAAATGACTACTCTAAGTGACTGAATGAATCAGTCATTATTGTTTCTCTCTCTCAAAGTAGTGATCTCAAACACCTTGGGTTTGTTTCAGTGTTTTTTTTGCACTCAGCTGTCAAACCCCACAAGTTATTTTAAATTTTTTTATTATATCACAGTTTTGGATTGGTCATATAAGGGCAGTCTCCTCACATTGAAATGGCTTGTTAGATTTCTATATTGGGACAGGCTGTTAAGCTGCCTCTGAAAACCTCTGGAAGCAAGCGGTGGCCATTTGTCTTAATCGGACCTGGAATGGGCCCTTGGTGCACCCTACACTTACAGCACCATGCAGCCTGAGTGTGCTGCTTGCCATCTAGACAGCCTGTGTCTGGAGCGCAGGGGCCTTTTGCAAATCTCAGAACAGGACAGGCGCAACACTCAGCTGGATAGTACAGGGTTGTTAGGCCACCCCGTAAACTTTATATTGAAAAGGATGGAGTGACTGCCTTGCCCTGTCGTCAAAATACATGGCCACCTTCATCCCAAAGGAGCTCAAACTACGCTGCTGAATGAGAGAGAGAGGAAAAAAATGACTGATTCAGTGCTTTGTTTCCAGGGGTAAAACTGTTTTTTTTTTTTAGGCCTTTCTCAAAAAATGAGAGTTGTGGAGAGGTTGGTTGGTCTTCAGCTGCCCTTCCTGGAGTGCTTGAGCTGTGTGTGTTTGGATGTGGTGTGGATTCACTAATTCAACAAACGACAACTAAATAAGAGATCAAATAAAACTGTCCAGAGCCAATGCAAGGTCTTTAGAGATCTCAGCTGGGTAAGTGGTTGAAAATGTTTATTTACTCAGCTAAGTGCATTACTGGGTATAAGAGTAATGAAGTTTATTTTTGGGTCTGCCAAGCATGGCCTTGATAGTGAAACACCTTGTGATTGTTCCTCGCTTTAAGTGAAGAAATCCTTTTTTTTTTTTTTTTGTTTAAACGTGTCTCTTGGGCACCCGTGAAATGTCTCTTTAAAATGAAGATGTATATCAGGTCAAGGATACCTGCTTTCTTTAAATATAAGTATGTAAAAATATATATAGTACATTCATAAACAACCTAACCAGGTTGTGGGAAACCTGGGTGAACTAGTCAAAAAACAAGGTATTCAAGGTCATTTAATGCCTGGAATTTGTATGGTGGCATTATGTATAAACTTGACATTTTATTTTCTCTCTCATAGTTTCATAGATTTTTTAAATGTTTGCCAGACATGGGTATGTAACATTCAATTCTAACAGGTTAGAAAGTAAGTCATATTAACATTAGATACTCACAAGACTTAATTTGATATTAAAATCGGTATCCTCTCCTTACCTCACAAATGACCGTTTCTGCAGTACCTCACCTCCCACACTGAGTACAGCCTGCACACGGTTAATCAGATTTTTTTTTTTTTTTTTTTTTAATGCAAAGCGGCATAACTCATGTCAGGAGTGACGTAGGTAATCCCCGCTTGCTGCTCCCTCCCGTGCGCATTCTAGGCCAGAGGCAGCTGCCGTGACCTCTGACCCCTGGGGATTCTGGGTTATGGGAACCGCACTCCCTCACGTCAGCTGATCCTGGAGTCTTATGATGTACAGCAAAGACCTTCACATAGGTTCCTGAATTCAGTGAGGTGAGATGGCCGTTTCAAGGAATCGCATAAAGGGTGGAACTACAATGATGGTATGATGTCAGTCATTTTAAGCCTTTTTCCCTCCCCTGTAAAACACAGTGATTGGTCCAAATCATTGATTGACTGATGGCTTGTTGCCCAGCCCATTTTTGTTTTTGTGGAACCTTATTCTTGAGTCATGGCCTGACTTCTGCTGAGAGGAGGTGACCCTGCTGAACACACACAGGGTTTGAAGAACATCAGAAAGTAGCTTATTTCAACATGTAGATCTTTCCTCTTTAAAGCGAAGCAAGAAGCAGTTTCACACCTATAATGTGACATAAATGTGCTTAAGGCAGGGAAAACTGCATTTTTAGACAGCTGTGCCACTCGACATGATTCAGAGCAGCCTAAGTAGAATATACTGGGAGCTCACACTTGATGGCACATTCCTCCCTGAATTCAGTCAGTGGGGAGTCTTGTGAATAACCGCCAAGAAGGGCGCAGACCTGAAAGACACCGATGAGGCTGTGCAGGCGGACGTTTTCATCCCTGTTTCAGACGACGGCAGCACAGAATACTAATGAAGCCACTCGCGCCTTCGCACGTGTCAGTTTATAACCTTGCTTCTGAAACGCTAAGCTTACACTGAGTCAGCGCTTCCACCAGAATTCGAATGCTCACAAGCTAGACTCTGGGATTTCATTAAGTTATATTCTCCCTGCTGGATTGATATTTTGCTGAATATCGAAATGCGTCTGAGAGAGGCTTACTAGAGGCTTAACCTGGAAAATTTTCCACATTGCTTCTGTTTCTTCACAGTGGTAACTACTACACTCATCATTTAAGAACTGATTACATCACATAACTGCCAGCATATATACTTTTATATCCAAATTTTGCCTTGAATTAACAGGCTGAAGCATACCCAGAATTACCACGTCAGTATGTATTATGGTTGCTTATAATTAACCATTAATTTTCAGTATGTGACGGTAGCATCCACGTGTTTGGGTTAGCGGTGCCGCCAGGCAGTGAAAGTGGGCCATCAGTATTTCAGGATTCCCCAGTTTCTCAAAGCCTGGGAAATTCAGTCTCTCCAGCACTGGCCTCTGGCGCTTTTTTTAATATTTCACTCATTCTGCTTCCTCTCTGCTCCTGGACAAATGTGGGCCAGACAGAGGAGGCTCTATTGGAAGTGAACTGAGCTCGTCTTTTGCGGCCGGACAGAGAGCGAAGAACACTCATGCTTCATCAAAACATCACACAGCGCAGCTCCACAGTGACCAGGCTGCATAATAAGATCATATCCTGGACCATCTGCAAACATTAAAGTGCAACCCATGTAGCAGTTTAAATGAGTCCCAGGAATCGCTTACATCTTTTGAGACATGTCAAACGTGTCTTTGCGTGAATGTTTTCAGCATCTGAATTACAAGCCTTTTCACAATCGTTGTGCGTTTTTGGGGGGTGAATGTAGTTTCTAACAGTTTAAATTCAGGCCCATTCCTTGTCCATGGAATGAAATTAGTGGACAAATAATGTATGTATTTTGATATTTTGCATTTTCCAATCAAATTTATGTATACCAGCATTTTAAATTCAGATGCAATTCTTCATGTCTGAGATCTCAAGATTGAGATCTAATTCCTTTGACAGGAGGTGATTTCGGATCTTACCCCATCTCTCACAGGCTCTGTGCATTTGGGTTGATAGACTAGGCTAGGACGGCCTGCCCTGTTAATATGATCCTTGGGAACATCAAACCTAAGGCTGGAAATTGTCCCACGCTTGATATTCAGGCCTGTTTTTAAAGAAGATCTGGAAAAAAATGTCAATGAAAGACTTGTCTGTATGCAATACAAAGGCTTTTATCACCGAATGGTTTTTAATGCTCATTGGGACCCATTGGCTCTGTCCACGAGAGGGGGCTATTTCTTGGAGCAGAGAGGAGAAATTTCAGGATGACCTACTGTATGTTTGGCACTCATTTACAATGAGCAGCACAGAAATATCGGCCAGTGGCAAATAAATGTAATGTATGTGTTGTCCATAAATGATACAACATATTGTTGTTACATACATATATGCCAGCAAATGTGATATTAACACCAATATATGATTTTTCATCTCCAGTGAATCGTCAGTACCACAAAATACTCACTTCTAAAGATCACTCTGTGCCTTTTTGATCGCAGTTGTACTCCAGTAGTGGAACTTCAGAAACTGGCCTGTTTGAAACATAAGATTATTTATGAGTGGCAGACATAAAATAAAAACGTTGTGATTTTAATCAGTATAGTAGCATTCACCCTTGTTGGACTCTGTGAGAGTAATTTTGTTACTAATGTGAGCAGAAAGCATCTAGTTTCCATTCCCTTTTGGAACAATGAGTGGGCTGTGCTGCCCCCTAGAGGACAAGTATAAATGTCCTGCGCAGTGATATTTGTGCAGACAAAGTGTGCAGCTCGTTTTAAAAACAACTAAAAACATTTTATTTTGCGGAATCTAATTGAAACAAATATAAGTAATGCACATGATATACATTCTTTTGAATATGAATTGCAATACTCAAAAGACTGTGACTCTGTTATACTGTATTTCCTTAGAAACCTCATTACCCATCTATAAGATCATTACCTTTTAACAATCCTATCGAAGAAGATTTAAATGACTCATGCCCACTCCACAGAGTATTTTGAAGCATTGTTCTCCATGGATGGTGTTGCCTGCTGGTTAAGTAGATCTCATCTGTTCAAATCATTCGTAATTAAAGCCATACGCCTCTGTTGATAGCTTCTAATTCAGGATTAACAGAGTTTGTGAATTTTCTCTCAAGTGGTTTGATAATGCTCAATAATGGAATCTAGGTCTAGGAGATATTACTTCAGCAGGACATGCCATGCCATTTTCCCCCAGCAGATGGCAGGCTAATCATTCAGGAGTCAGTCTATCGCTTATCTACAAAAGAGAAGGGCTGTGGTTGATCTGTTGTGGGACTCATTTTGCTGTCACGGTTGAAATACACACATAATCGTACATGAGGCTGCTGTCTGTCATAATTTCAGTGTGCTGAATGCTCATTCAGGGTTAAGAAACCTCTCTCCTGTCCTTCTCTGCCCCCCCCTTCACAGAATGCAAGTAGTCCCACACCATCCATTCCCTGCACTTATTCAAAAAGAAAAGCGGAGCTTGAATAATCATCATTTGAAATGACTTTAATAAGCAGTTCCCAAAAACATGAGCGGTCTATGGACATCTGGGGGAGGAGCTTGGAGCACTTTGTTAATTTCCCATTTAAAAAAAGAGAGAGAGAGAGAGAAAGAGAAGAGAACAACAGCGAAGTGACACAGATCGCAGAACAAAACCCCTGAGTCTAAAGATTGAATGTGAATAACCCAACTGCCCCCCTGAATCGCATTCATTCAGTCATTCAGCAGCATCTGGCAAGAAAAAACTACAAAACAGAAAACAATCAGTCTGCAGAAATGGGTAGAATTTATAATCCTGTCTTTGTGTTAATGGCAAAAATAATACAAATAAAATAAAAAGTGTCATACATTCTCTTGACTGCCTCTGATTGGCCAGTCTGAACGAATGCTTTGATCAGTTTGATGGTCAGTGCTCCCGCTTGCTAACGCAACAAACCCTGCGGAAAACAGTCATGTATCAGTAAAAAAAAAAAAAAAAAAGAAATTGTTTCTGGTCTTAAAAACGTTTCATTTCTCTGCACTGTTGTGTCTTGGCCGTGCGTTTGAGTGTTTCTGTGCATACATGAAGGTGCAGGTAGGTTTGGTGCAGTCCTCTTTCATCCAGCAGAAGCTTATGGACCTCTTAAACACGTCAGCAAAGCACAGAGACCAGCCTTAACGTATACCCTACGGTACTGTTTCAGGCACTGAAGTACTATGGCCAGAGCAAGTTTTGTCGTACTGTTTTACCTGAATTGAACTGCTATTAATAAAGACAAAAGCAAGGCCCATTCCTTAACGCACAACGTCATGGTTAAAGTCCCCATAAAGCCATATCCTACAGCTCTCACTCTCAGAGCCCATCTGCACGAGAAACACATGTACAAGCTCTTTATGCTCACACACATACGCGCACACACACACCTGCACACATATACATACACACAAACACACACACACACACACACACACACACACACACACACACACACACACACACACACATTCACACATACGCGCACACGCTGTCCTCAGCTTGAGGACAAAGACAACAGAATTCTTTCTATCGGCAGGTCACCAAGAAGAATTCAGTCTGTTGATGCGTTTTCTCCGCTGACTTCTTGATGCATATTTGTTTAAAAAAAAAAAGAAATAACTATAATAATAATCTTAATAATAATAATAACAATAATAATAGTAATAGCAATATTAATGATAATTAAAAAAAAAACACAGAAACCGTGTGAGCTCTGATATGGCTGCGGAGTGTGAGGTCCTCCGGCTATAAAGGGGACGCTGGCAGAGTGACAGTCCGTCTGTCCGTCCATACGTCCCGCAGGGTGGGATGGGGGGAGGGTTGGGGTAGTTAGGGCTCAGCCCCCTCTGAGTCTCTTGCCAGGGAAGCCCAAGTGCGGGGCTACTGGCTGGGCTTCTTGTCCTTCTGGAAGCTGAAGCTGGTGCGGCGACTGAGCTTCCGCTGTTTCTGAGCGAAGTAGTCGGCCCGCGTAGTGCTGGCACGCGACTCCAAGATGTAATTAACCTAAAACACACACAACACACATATTACACACACAACGATAACTGTACTGCAGTGGTGCGGGCACGGGAACTCCAAGATACACAAGGTACTGGAATACACTCATGCACACAAATACAATAATATAACACCACTGTGTGCACACACACACACACACTACATGCACTAATGGAACAATGGAAACAAGCAAAAAGTAGGTTTTAAGCCTGATTTTAAAGATGGATATTGACTATGCTTCACTCTCACACGCTCATTTACCCTCGCACACACGCGTGCGCACTCACACTGCCGTCACGCTCACACGCGTCGGCTAGTCACCTTAAGGACAATCTCGTTGACTGTGGCGGCGTCAGACTCGAAGTACAGGGGTTTGTAATCGTGATTACTGAGATACGTGAGTTTAAATATGGCATGACCTGCAGAGAGAAGAAACGGAGGAAAAGGGAGGGAGGGGAGGGGAGGGGGAGAGAGCATGTGAGCAAAACTATCTGATATGCAAGACATTTACACAATATAGAGGTACGGGGGTGCAGTATACATTATGGAAGTACAGTCTGTGATGTAATTAATCTATTATAGTTTTTGGAGGTATAGCATCTATATATTATATATGTACGGGGGTTTACTATGTAGAATATAGTTAAAGGGGTAGTATATTACAGGAGGACATGGTACACGCGCGCACACACTCGCACTCTCACACACACACATGGAAGGGGGGTTAAACTCACTGGGGCTCTTCTCCTCCACCAGGTCACAAGCACACAGCAGATCTGAGTCAATACTAATAGGCTTCTGCCGGATCCAGAACTTAGTGCTCGCCTTCTGATTAGTGACTGGATCGATCTCCACCTTCTCACCCGAAATACCTACAGAGCGAGGGAGGGAGACAGGCAGAATGCGAGTGAGAGACAAACATTTCAGGAAATTCAATCATTAGATCTCAATTTTCTATGGCGACAGTTGTAACTGTGATCCACAAAGGCATTCAGAGCGGCTATTTTCCAGACAGAGAAAACAAAAACAGAGTACAATGGTACCACCCCTTCCACTCCTAGATTGTGGTGGTACAGCCCCCACTCCCCCCCAGATCGTGGTGGTACAGCCCATCCCCCCTCTGAGCACGGGGTGATGGTACAGACCCAGTTGCACGTCTGTAGTGAAGCGCAGTTTGTGGATCATGCTGATCTTGAAGGATTTGTAGTGGTGGCTGCTCAGCATGTCCTGCACAGTGCTGATGTCTATGGGGGGGTCCTCCTCCGAGCTCTCCTCCCCCCTCGAACCTGCGGGAGCGCACACACACCTTGGTCACACTCAATATTAATGAACACAACACACACACACGCGCGTGTGCGCACGCACGCACGCACACAACTCAGTCACATTCAACAGTAATACATATGTACACACGTGTGCGCACACACACACACACACCTCATTCACACTCAACAGTAATACACACACACACACACTGCTACTCACTGTTCTCTCGGACCAGGCAGAACTCCAGTGTGTTCTGACTCTCTAGTGTGCAGTCCAGGTCCACTGCCACATTGGGCTCAGTCTGCCTCTCCAGCCGGTACATGGGACCTGAAACAGAACCACCAGTGTTACTGACTGTTACTGACTCCACAGTGAGAGTGCTGAGAGAGAGTACTGACCTCTGACCTCTCCCTGCCACACGGCCAGGACACTGACATACTTCTTTGAGCGCTGACCATTACTGACCTTACAGCTAGAGGTACTGACCTCACAGGGAGGAAGAGACTTAATGGGAGACACGCAGAAAAAGTTAAAAATGACCCTGTGTGTTTTGAAGGGACGGATAACTGTGTTTTAGGAGATCTGTTATGGTTTGGTCACCAGGTGGCGATTTCTTGGTTGCCAGGCCGTCGTGCTTCGGGTGTTGGGCGTGACCGTTACCTGAGCCCTTCTGCGAGCCCTTCCTTTTCTTCAGTGCTTTCTGCAGGATCTCCTTCATGGTCACCTTCATGCTGTCCACTGGGATCAGCGAGAAACCGTGAGCTGCATTTCTACGGGGACAAGATGGAAGAGAGGACTCTTAGAACTCCGGAAAAAGCAACAGCCGTATGTAATGCAACTGTATAATCTAAAATTTTATTTCTTCAAACTGTGGGGCTCATCCACATGCTGGAGATCCTAGGTGACAGATGCTATTATATTGCTAATCTGGTTTATTGAGTTGAAGCACAGGTTGCGCTATGCTAACCTGGCAAAAGCTCAGACTGCTATAGTTACCTGGATAATCAGACTAAAGCATGGACTCGGCTACGCTAACCTACCAGACTGTGCTTCGCTAACCTGGCTGCTTGCCACACATTGTGCTTACATTCTTACGAAGAGCGACTGTTTGGAGGCCAGGCCGGGGGAGGTGTATTTTTCCACCAGCGCCAGAGTGCTGAAGCCGAACTTGTGAATGGGCTCATTGGAGTCCAGCGGTGGGAAGTCTGTGTCCACCTCCCCGTCATCCTCTGCTATGTGCAAACAGTAAGCACTGACATTCTCACTGTGTGAGAGAGAGAGAGAGAAAGAGAAAGGACGAAAGAGGTTAAAACAGTTACTCTGGCTAAGAAAAACAGTGGGTGGAATTTTAGTTAAATGTGGGCGGGGTTATGGTAAATACTGGGCGGCGTCCTGCCACTCACTTGAGCTTGGGCTCTCGGCTCTCACTGGTGTACTGCCAGCAAATGAGGCCAATGAGGTCATGAACCCGAGCGGTAGCCATGGTGACCACCGTCATGGGGTGCAGCTTCTCCTGTCCTGACTGCATGGAGAGGTAGACGTCGATTTTTTTGGTTGCAGTCGTACCTATGTGACCCTGTAGGGGGAGACAAAGCACCAGCGTGTCAGACAGAAAGGGACATCAGTGAGGAGGGCACTGCTGAATCAGGTTAAAGGCATGGGGACAGGGAGGATGGAGAAGGGCAGGGGATAGCGACCGGAGGACACTGGACTCTCAGGTTCACACCAGTCTCGCAAGAGGAGATCAGTATGATCAGAAGGGATAGCAAAGGATCGGACAGGATCACGCACATTAACACTCCCACCTATGGGATCATCCACCTCCACGTGACAAACAAACAAACAAACAATCAGGCTAGAAAACAGGCAGAAGGAAAAAGAGAGGAAAACAATGGAATTGGCATTTCTTAATGCAAATTCACCTGCAAAACTATCCTGAAGAAGCAGCGCAATTCAGCATAAATCCAACCACAGCTCACAGTCTGATTAATGTGGCATGAGGCCAGCGATAAAAGCACCGTCTGATTAATGCGATGCGGCAGGTATCCGGGGCTGAGAGTGCAGGGCGGCGTGCTGCGCCACCCTGACCTTTACGCTTTCCAGAAAATTCCCTTTAAAAGCAGGAATAACTCCTATTTACATTTACTCGGCTTGCTGTTTCTGGGGTCTGCTCCGTCTCTGCACCGGGTCAGTTTCAGTGCAAAAGCAGGGGAGAGAGAACTCAACACTGGGCTACAGTGGGAGCTCAGGCAGTATCAGTGTGCTATCGGCACAGCGCTCAGCAGGTACTCTTCCACCCAGGTGGAAGTCTGAGTGATGCGGACAGCCACAGATGTGACCTGCCGAGGCTACCTTAATGGGACTCCAAACAACGAGGATTTGGGGTTTGGGGGAGGGGTGTGTGACCCACCTTGCCGTCGAATTTGGAGTATTCGTTGAAGGGGTTGTTGAGCTGCTGGGGGCACTGCTCCAGCCGCAGGGAGAGGGTGGACTGCCGCCCCACGCTGCGAGGACGCTCCCGAAAATCCTTCTTCTCGAACAGCGAGCCCAGGTCTTCCGCTACAGGGGTAAAACCACACCGGACTGGATCAGATCTGCCCAGACCCCAAATATCACACCCACCTCTCTTTATGTAAAGAATGATTGACTACACCTCATTTTAAGGTCAGCTATTCCTTTAAATGGACCATTCTCAGCCCTGGAGAGATAATGTTTCTGAATTCCCTTTGAGTTAGACAAAAACTGTCTTCCCTTGCACAGCGACAGCAGAATGCAGGCTGCCTACCAGACTGTGAGGAGCTTCTCTCCTTCCACTGGATGTTTTTGCATTTTATCTGGTTCTGTCGCTCCTTCCGTAGTCTCTCCAGTTTTTGAGCTAGAATGGGAAAGAAGGATGGGAAACAAAAGTGTAAAAACAACAACAAAAAAAAAAACATTTAAAATGAATCCATCAAAGGAGAACTTCCACAGGAGCAAAACACTGACCTCACTGTGCATTCAAATGGCAATGTCCTTAATACAGCTTAATACAGCAGGAGGAAAACAGACAGGCTAGAGTGAAAACTTGCCTGAGTACTACAGCTATGCAAAAATTGTGTGAAAAATTTTAGATCATTAAGATCACTGAGGCCTGTCTATTGGAGGCTCTTCACCCCGAGTTTCAAATGTCTGCCTTTAAATATGATATTATTCAGCCGACAATTTCCTTTTGCAGAATGCTTCAGGATGCAATGACATATGCGCACACACTCTGCAGGAGCTCACTGCATTGCAAAGAGCAGCTAGTTGCCATGGTTCTGGGCCCGGCCGTTTGATCACTGCTAAGAGGGACAGACTCCTACTGACATGCTCAGTACTTGTGGGTACATCTCAGTTTTTAGGCAACATTTTCCAAAGTGTCTTGGATTTTCTGAAGGGGTTTGACTCCCCTTTGCACAAGTAAAACGTCTAAAAGAGGAGGTGCTCTTTAAAGGACAAGGCAAGCCATTTATTTAATAAAAAAAAAAAAAAAAAACATATCATACCGTACAAAATTACCATATCCAATAAAACCAACACAAAGTGCTTTACCATTCACTTGTTATACTTCAAAACTGAAAAGAACTCAGAAATTACATCCCAGCACTTGACTCCCATGCCTGATGAAAAATACATTAGATGAATAAACAAATGAACAATGTCCATCAATGCACCAAAATATTCCTCCCGTACACGGCGGAACAACTCACTATGAAAACCTGACTTACTTGATCCAACAAGCAGTACAACCAGTCACTCACAAAATGGAGACCAGTCAGTGACAGAATTAAACTGTTTTGGCAACATCTGAGGGTGTCGCTTATCAAGCGGCTCATCGCAAGACGGCACCTGTCAGAATGCAAACAGGAACACAGGGAAAACCACCCTGGACCTCGGGCACGCTCTGGAGCTAAACTACTGCCTTAGAATAGAGTGTGCATTATGGAAAGCAAAACAAAAAATACATAATTAACAAAAAAGTTTGTGTGACATACAAGAATTCTTGCAAACCTCAGGTACCTAAAAGCCTATCTTTTGTGTCAGCGGCCTGAAATGCCTTCAAAACACGGGTACTGTGTTTGCTCTGACATAAACACGTTGATCAAAGGTAATTGCATGTTGGTGGTAGGTTGGCAGATGGCTGCCTAGTCTGGGTGGAGTGCATATAACGTGGGTAAAGAGTGGGTAAAGAGTGGGAATGGTGCGTCTCTCTTTCCCAGCTCATGCTTACCCGCCGCGCCCGGCTTCTCACGTCTGTCTGGGTTTCCTGCAGAAACAGCCTCTTTGGTAGTGTGTATTTTCTCAAGGAACAACACTTTCAATGACTGGCACAGTTCCACCATAAACATACCCCCAAACAGAACCAGGGGGGCCCCAAAGTTCCTGACCCAAACCAGCCTTAGGACCCCCCTGGCCAGCACCCCCCCCAACAGATGGGTGTATCCCATTAAGGTTCGGTCCCCCTCAGGAGCTTCTGGGACGAGCGACTCACTCTACAGGTGTGGTGAGGCTCCCAGACTGTCTCAGAGAACACAGTGGCCATATCCTTGCACCTGTACAGTGACTACACCTCCCATCACACACCTGTGCGGTAACCACACCCACAAAAGGCCTTCAAGGAGTACTCTATTTTTTTTTACTGAGCAGGTTTTTGACTTACTCCATTTAACTGTTTTGATATACAATCCCTTTACTTAATGAGATATACCACCTGTTTTGTATCTTTAGCATTAGCAACAAATAAATGGGAGAAAATTATACATTGCAGTGCGACTTTTACCATCCTCCAACACAATCCAACACAACCTGTGCAGCAGTATTATCGAACCTTATAGTTCTTCGGCACATCCAATACATAGATTTACATTTTAATTCGTAATAGTGCTAGTTCTACTAGCTGACAGGCACATAAGTTGCTAATGCCGCTAGTTTACAGACACATGCTAGCATTACCAGCCTACAGGAACATGTGCTGCTATCCTACAAATATAGCACTACTAGCCAACAGGGGATGTGACTGTGAAACGGCAGGAAGACAAAGCTAGATGCTTCAATAGTAGCTAAAAACAATAAGCAATGAGATTAATTCATACGTACAAATTCCAAAGGTTTGTGAATTTTGCTACACAGGATGTGTTGGAGTCAAGGACCATTTTCATGGTTTTGGAGGATGTAACATGGAAATGTATCATCCGCCCTCATTCATTTTGGGATAGGCTAATGTTAAATGAAAAAAGTGGCTATATCTCCTCTAAAATAACCAGCATTAGCAATTTAGTATAAAAAAATACCAGAATACTCCCATAGGACACCAGTACGGTGATCGCACCCTCTGGAAGGTATGTTTGGATATGGATCTCTCCCTTCCACTCATAAACTACTGAGGATATTAATGGTTTACTTTACATTTCCTTGGCTTTGCAGGTGAAATCAATCAATCGATCGATCGCTGGATCAATCGATGGATGTGGGTGAAATAAGCCAGGGCATTCTGAACAGGCTCTGACTTCATGATCACAGCGTTCGCATTTGTGTAAAGGAGTTTCAGCCTCACCCCTTTCTTTCACATTGCTGTTTTTCCAATAACAGACAACAGGGTACATTTACGATATTATACAAACCTACATCACTTTCTCTTTTCCTCTCAATTGAAACATTTCAGCCTTCCCCTGTACAAAATTGCAATGTGTTTGGCCATTAACTTTGAGTAGTTCCCAATGAATTATCCAAACAAAAAAAAAAAAAAACGACATTAGCTTTGAGCAGGCCGTAATAAATTTAGACAAAACATACATTAACTTTGAATAGGCCCTAATAATGTAGCCAAAAGCTACCGACCCTCCTTACAGAACTGCAAGGTTTGGAGTTTTGTAAGCCATGAAAAAAGGAGCAAATTGAAAGCTGCGAGGGAACGCACATTGCGATGACGTGTACATTTGCCAATCACATTGTACTTCAATCTGTACTTAAACATTATCACATTACGCTTTTATCTGATTTAGTTGTCCTGGTGTTGATTTTTTTTTCCCTTTTCGTATGATGCTCAAAAATTTGTCATTGTTTTCTCTGATGTAATTAAAACATTTTTTTTTCTGAAATGTTTTAATTGTTAAACCCTTTCTCTCTAAATCTCCAGGTTCATTTCTATGAGTGAAAGGGTTAACTTAAAAAAAGACAAAGAATAAAATAAAACAATCACAATCAACCACTCTGGAGTTCTGGCATAAATCAAGGCATCATTTTCCATTCACATTCAAAATCAGACCCAAAGCAGCTTCTTGATTGCAATCAGGCCTAACCCGAGCTACTGCGCCAATCACCCACAAATTACACAAATTACACTGTCCTACACACCCCACAAGCACTGTGCTGGATTCAACACCTTTCCCTCCGGTAAAAAAAAAAAAAAAAAAAAACGACATTAGCTTTGAGCAGGCCGTAATAAATTTAGACAAAACATACATTAACTTTGAATAGGCCCTAATAATGTAGCCAAAAGCTACCGACCCTCCTTACAGAACTGCAAGGTTTGGAGTTTTGTAAGCCATGAAAAAAGGAGCAAATTGAAAGCTGCGAGGGAACGCACATTGCGATGACGTGTACATTTTGCCAATCACATTGTACTTCAATCTGTACTTAAACATTATCACATTACGCTTTTATCTGATTTAGTTGTCCTGGTGTTGATTTTTTTCCCCTTTCGTATGATGCTCAAAAATTTGTCATTGTTTTCTCTGATGTAATTAAAACATTTTTTTTTCTGAAATGTTTTAATTGTTAAACCCTTTCTCCTCTAAATCTCCAGGTTCATTTCTATGAGTGAAAGGGTTAACTTAAAAAAAGACAAAGAATAAAATAAAACAATCACAATCAACCACTCTGGAGTTCTGGCATAAATCAAGGCATCATTTTCCATTCACATTCAAAATCAGACCCAAAGCAGCTTCTTGATTGCAATCAGGCCTAACCCGAGCTACTGCGCCAATCACCCACAAATTACACAAATTACACTGTCCTACACACCCCACAAGCACTGTGCTGGATTCAACACCTTTCCTCCGGTAAAAAAAAAAAAAAAAAAAAAAAACATTTGCTGAACAAATTAATAAATGAAATCAGCCATTTTGAAGCAGCACAGATGAGCAGACAATCATCCTGAAGGTGTCTACAGGAAAGCATGGCTGATTAAAACAAATGCAGGAGAAGAAATAAGACATAAAGTGAGTTTAGGCCCCATTCAGTCAGCATCCAATGCTCTCTGTCTTTGACGTTACCATTAAGCTCAAGCAACGCTCCCTTCTCCCTTTTCGTTTACTTCTTCATATGACGTTGTGTACTTTAGAGATCACTGTACACTGAAAATGATGAATAATGTATTAAATCAATAACAGAAATTACATATTGGACTGTGCATTTCATAAAAGTTTGGTAGGCAAAACACAGTGAGGCTGCAATCAAGCTAGTCCTTTCTCCTGTTCCATCTGGGATGAGCAACGACAGACTCTCCTTAAACAGGCACACACTAGTAGAGCAATGGAACAAGCTGTTTACATAGCTACTTAGGTGCAGTTTACTTACATAGCAACATGTGGTCCAAACTAAAGATCTTCTACCTTTAGCAGACATTTATGTTGTTGTGTTCACTAAACCTAGTCTTGGCTTTAGTTGCTAGCTATATCTTGCTAGCTTACAAACATATAGATTTCCTGAGGCTTAAAATCGATTGGTTTTATTGGTACATTTCTTTAAACTGTAGATGGTTCGTACTGTCTTTATAGCGGGTCAAGAGCATGGTTGTAGAGTAGTTTTTTATGCTCCCACCATCTTGCAAAAAATGTATGCAAACTAAATTTAAAAATACTGGTATTCACTGAAAATTACCAATAATTGCTGGTCAGTTTATTGAAAATCGATACAAACTGAGGGGAAAAAAAAGGAGTTCTATGCAACACGCAGTTTATAAAATGTGGAAGAAGAGAGCATTTGCTTGAGCTGGTAACTCAGTCACAGACAGGGTGCATTGCAGTGAGACGGAACAGAGGTCATTCAGCAGGTCCAGCCCTGGTCATGGTGCACTGGAGTCCGTCTCTGCTGTGCTGGGAGTGCTTCATTACAAAAAGGACATCGATGGGTGGATCTACTATTACTCAAAATTACTACCTCCTGTGTCACGGTTACGCTAAATTGCTGCATCCTGTCTCCAGCACAAATTTAGCTGGAGAAAAATGGCTGGCATTGGTGATGGGTACATTCTTGAATACGTTATCAACATCAGATTGGACCGTGGACCTGATACATCTCCAGCACTCTTGGTGATAATAAAGGGGGGTACCCGGAAGAGGGGGCCTGGATACCTGTGTCCAATCAAGACAGAGGAGGCGGAGCTACCTGGATCAAGACAGGGAGAGGAGGTGGAGCTATCCATTTTGGGTTCAGGGAATGGGGCAGGGGTGGAGACACATGTGCTGGATACCAGGTATGGGGCAAAGACACCTGTGCCAATTCAAGAGTTACGGGGTGGATCTACCTGTGTTTGATCGGCGGCGGATTCCAAAGTCCCAGCTGGATGTGATGTCAACAGATTGGGATAGGTCACATCCCTGGAGTCCCCACCCCCGCTGTCACCTAGGGAACCGGGACCACCCCCGCCACGCCCTCCGCTGCCAGGGGCGGAGTTAAGCTGGCAGCGCTCCAGATCAACATCATGGTCGATCAGCACCATCTCACACATGCCCGTGTCATCGCTGGTCACATGGGACTGCCGGATATGTGCGAGGATGATGGCAGGATTGTCCAGGAATGCCATTCTCTCTCTGTCCTTATCTCCCTTTTTCTATCCCTCTGTTTTTCCCTTTCTCACCCTCTCTCCTTCTTTCCCTTTCCTGATTTCTCTCCCTCTCCCTCCCGCTCTCTTCTCCTCTTTTTTTGCTCCCACTCTTTCTCTGTTTCTGTTTTTTGGCCTCTTCTCTTGCTCTCTGTGAATCAGGTGTTTCTCCTCCTCCTCCTTCTTCTTCTTCTTCTAAGGGGTGTTATTTTCTCTCCATGTTGGACCATGGGTGCCCTCCTGCAGAGAAACATATCAAATGCAAACCATACTTGAGTTTTTAGACTGATAAATTAAACTGTAACATGCTCAGAAAAATTTACACAATGAACATTAAAGGAACTGTGTATGAAAGTGGTGTATACACACACACACACACACACACACACACACACACACACACACACACACACACACACACACACACACACACACACACACACACACACACACACACAGGAAATGAAGGCACACTATTTTGAAAAATGTTACTGAAAAGAATTTTAATCCTGACAGATCATTTACAATAAAGTACTATTAAAAACAGTAAAATGTTGGACCTCTTGGAGAGGGACCCTAGACTAGCATAGTTTCACTTCCAAAATGCTGGTGTGAAAGACTATGAAACAGGCCTTTTTAGTCTGTTTGGAGCACTAATCACTCTCTTTGCAGCCAAACTATATGCCATGATGTTATTGTTGAACTGTTAGCTCTTCTCTGCTCAAGGAACAGGCCTGCTTTTGATTTTCAGTCCCCCTACGAAATGTTCATCAAGTGACAGCGTACCAACAACTTGCATCCGGCAACTTCCCTTTTCATCAGAGCAGGCACAAGAAGTGCAGGACTTATTTTTGGCTTAACACATGCCAAATAGAACGTAAGACAGCTGTAATGAAAACGCAGGCCACCCAGCCTTCACTAATTCACAAACAGCTGAGCTGCACTGTCACTACTTTAAGTGGACAGCCACAAAGCAAGCTGTGTTTCTGCGCATACAGAGCCCACCTCCTGCAATGCACATTTCCATCCTCTACACCTGCTCTGGGGTAACACAGGGTGGTAACTGGGAGGGGTCCATAAACGCGCCCAATCGAATATTATGGTCAACCAATCGATATATCACATAAATGTCTACCTGCTAATTGAGATGAAGGAACTATCCTAAATGGTTAGGTCCTTCAGTTCACATACAGTAACTGCACTCACATGAGCAAACAGCCACTGAGGGAGCTGTAAGCCACACTGCCTCAACAACAGAAGCGGACACCTTTTTATGGATCCATATTAATGTTTATGAGCTCTGGCTCGGACTGCAGGTGTGGGGATGGGGTTTCGGAGTCTGAGCAGGTCAGAGAGGAAGGAGCTGAAGGGCATGGAAAAGGCCATTAGACACAGTGTATTCCTTTCATGAGACTCCTCAACAGTGATTTGGGACTGAATCCAGGAAGGCTGTCTGCTCATTATGATGACACAACCAGATTAAAAAAAAAAAAAAACAAACCCCACCCCCTCCATTGCACATGGTTCGTACCTTTACCTCATCCAACTGCAGCCTGAAATGCCCGGTTTCTTACTCTTAACTTTCATTTAATGAAAGTGACCCTTCTGCAGTTTGTTGACACAACAATGAGACACGTACAAAATGGAAGCAAGTGGAAAAAGAAGGGCTCAAGCGCCCTTCATTTACAATACACTGTATCCATTATAGATCTCATAGCAATGTACGTTCATGACGGATAAAGTAATTTGACAATTTGTCCTGTACAATAAGTGGTATGCTTTTGTGCCCCTCTGCACTGGGTCAGGTGCAGCAGTGAAATAGCATCCTGCTACACTGCCCAGAACACAGACCTCTCAGCAATTAACTTTTTCTTGAAATTAATGAGGGAAGGTTTGCATACCATCTGAAATGACTGGCTTTCGCTAAAGAGTTTTGTCCTGGAAATTCCTGTTACTAGGCAACATCCTTGAGTGCCCCATTCCAGGACCTAGTTCCTTAGGCAGTGAAATTAAAATGGCAAAATTCAGCAAAGAGAGTTTATGAGGTGTGATACACAAGAGGCAAGCTTTATCCTTGGAACGATCAAGATCTTCCTACTGTTTCTCCCAAGGCCTCAACTACAGGGGCACACAGCTGAGACTGAGCATGCACACACACACACACACACACACACACACACACACACACACACACACACACACACACACAGCTAAGGCTGAACCTGCAGACACGCAGACAGCTAAGTCTGAACCTGCAGACACACACACAGCTAAGGCTGAACCTGCACACACACACAGCTAATGCTGAACCTGCAGACACACACAGCTAAGGTTGAACCTGCAGACACACACAGCTAAGGCTGAACCTGCAGACACACAGCTAAGGCTGAACCTGCAGACACACAGACAGCTAAGTCTGAACCTGCAGACACACAGACAGCTAAGGCTGAACCTGCAGACACACACAGCCAAGACTGAACCTGCAGACACACACACAGCTAAGACTGAACCTGCAGACACACACAGCTAAGACTGAACCTGCAGACACACACACAGCTAAGACTGAACCTGCAGACACACACAGCTAAGATTGAACCTGCAGACACACAGACAGCTAAGTCTGAACCTGCAGACACACACAGCTAAGATTGAACCTGCAGACACACACACAGCTAAGACTGAACCTGCAGACACACACAGCTAAGGCTAAACCTGCAGACACACAGACAGCTAAGATTGAACCTGCAGACACACACAGCTAAGACTAAACCTGCAGACACACACAGCTAAGACTGAACCTGCAGACACACACAGCTAAGGCTGAACCTGCAGACACACACAGCTAAGACTGAACCTGCAGACACACACAGGCTAAGGCTGAACCTGTTACATACTTATGTTCTTTCTCAATCAGCATCCCACATGGAGGCTATGCCTAACAGTGCCAACCAAGAAACCATTTATTAAAAAATGTACTGCTGTAACATTGTGAACATCTACAATGTAGACAGATATAGTCTGAGGCTTAAAATTCACTTTATGCAAATGGTTGCATCCTCTTTATATAATTTGTATTATTTAGCAAGACCCTGAGTGTCTCAGTGTAAAGGGTTTGCCCCTTTTCCCTTCCACACAAAGCCTGTATAAAATTCCTATAAATTTTGTTATTCGGTAATTGCAGGTTTTTCGTCCACAAAGGTGTTAACAGTTTACAATTACCACATGAGCAATGAAAACAGGAAGTGTGAGTATGGTAGGACTCTTTGGTTTAAGTTCAGTTTTTCAGTTCAAACAATTGGACTGGTAAACATGCAGAGCTTCATCAACTTGCACAACTGATAACTGTATCAAATCAACAACAGTTTAGAACTAAGTCTTAGTATGGCTATGATTTCATGCAAAAGTGACTTCCATCGGATGAAATAAACAAATGCCAATGCATGAATATTACTTAAATACCAGTGTTTTTTCATATGTACCTTATGATATGTCTTCTAAAATAAGGTGCTAAAAACATTACACAGCATACAGACAACACAGTTAAGAGAATCAACCACTCTGATTTTGTTTATTACAAATTTAAGAAATCACATCTAGAATGTACAAATTTACGGCTCCAAGTACATTTTATTAGCTTTGTCGGCCTTTTGTTTCTGAGTCAATGAGAAAGTCTCCCTTACATCTGACGTTACAATAAATATCAATATTTAAAATCTAACTATCAGTGTTCAATTTTTTTCAAACGAATGACAGTGTTTGGAAGTATGAACGGAAATTTATGGAACTGCTGATAGCTCTAGTGTAGGGTGAGTAGGGTTATATTTCTTTAAGAACTCACTGACACGAGTGTCTCTAACCACTGAACTGAATGTAATCAATGGAATGCGACTACGCGCATTATCATAGCAGAATGAGCGCTGAAGCCTACTTGTTTCTTCTGGAATTGCATAAAAAATGTTTAGAATGGTCTACATACTATAGTCACTTTACCTATTATTAGCTAAAGTATTTGAGTCCTGCAGTCTGGCATGCGATTTGTTTTAGTTCAACCAGCTACAAACAGCGCTAGAATGATCCTCAGCTGGACACCAGGTTATGCGGCTACCTAAATAAATTTGGTAAATCAGATGGCCAGCCTTCAACTAAGATTTGTCTGCATGTGATCACAAGACAGAAGACACAAGGTCTAGATCGGACAACATTTCGCATAACTAGTGACTCTGATTAGCTAGCTTTCTCTCTTATTTAACAGAAAACAATGTTATTCGAACGAGCAAACGCTGATACTTATGGCAAACTTTAAATAGCTGGCGGTAGCTAACACATAAGACAGTTAACACTCATCACTTCCGTTCACCTGCCATCGAGGAACTCACTGGTTAATGTTACCTAGTTCACACTGCCAGTGTTGAAATGGCTCTTTAGTAAGCCCAACTTGCAAAACTATAAATGCATACAATTCTACCTCTGCATCCAGTTTCTCCGGATGACAATTTAATCTTGGAACAACATACAGACCACCGAAACACAGAAAAGAAACGTGCATAATCGTGTAGCTTACTTCAGCCTTTGGAAGCAATTAACTTGAGGACAACAACCTACCGTTAACTACTTTCCTCCTAGATGTTAGCTAGCTGGCTGCCTCAAACTAGAGCAAATATCCAGTTTTGCAAAAGCACACCGCCAAACTCCCTTCAAAACTGTCAAGAGATAACTAGAAAACGTAACGTGAGAGAACTGTGTTAGTCAAACTTGCAAGAAAAGGCGATGGCTGGGAGGCTAGCTATGATAGCAAGCTACTTTTGATACGGACTTTCTGGATCAGTGATGACACTGCATGGCAAAACAGAGAAAACAAGTCAGATGATACAACTGCCGCTAAAATGATCTGTCAGGCTCGGCTCCTGACATTAAAATACACAGAGCTAAACAATACATGTTTCTGCATCGATCTTTCCACTAACCAGTTGGCAGTTAAGTAGCTAACTCGCTACCTGGCTTATCATTTTAGCAAGCTAGCCAGGCCTTGTCCAGACTAGAAATGTCTCTTTCTTGGTTTGCACCTTCGCAAGCAAATTAAATCTTACCGTTATGCATGTCTTATCCGAGGAAAGAATACTTCCAGGAGATACCGTGTCTGTTGTTCATATCCCCAACCACAGTGTCTCATTTCATGTATGTTTGTGAAACCGTTGTAGACTTGGAGAATAAACAATCAACTCCATGAAATATATTTCCTCCATTAGATTCCAGTGAAGGTCTGATTGGTCTACTTTGGTACAGGAAGTTCAAATAAATTAAAGCTAAGCCCAAATGGACAGCGCCGGAGAGTTTGACTGACGTAAAATAAACCAATGATATTTTATGAGTTATATAGTGCGAGCCAATAACAATGCTTACTGCGTGATGACGTTTCAGCAACCTTTGTAAGAATGGAGCTTGGCGCAACATTGCCTTTGCATTCTCCCTTACTGCATACGCAAAGTTTTATCCCAAAGCATAACTTTTGTCAGAGAATACCACTCTTTATTCTACTTTAAAATAAATTTTAGTGTGGTCAATTTGAATTAGCCGTTGAAGTCTAAAAACAGCATTACTAATGCGCCAATTGTGAGGAAAGTAATACAGTACCTTGACAAATTTAACATAATTGTATGTAATCTTAGTATGGGCGGTGACAGTGACTATTCATCTGTATAATAAAAGGTCATTTCAAAACCAATTTGCTGCTGATGTTGGAAACATGCAGTGTTAACCTTTTTTTTTTTTTTGGAGCAAACTTAATGTGTTCATATGAAAAAAAAAAAAAAAAAAACAGTTACCGCTTGCAGTGGCTCTGGTGCTCGGGAATGGAACCTCGCACACTGTCGACTGAGGCAGCACTGCGCTAAAACATCGGGCTCCATCGGTACCCTGGCCCTGCTCCCATCATGAGCAGCAGAGTTCAGAATTGTACAGCTCAATAGAAAAGTCAAAGCAGCTCACCTGAAAATCCAACATATTTGGTCATATCTAAGGTAAGTCACCTTTTACCGTGAAAAAAAAAATCACTCAAACAAAGAAATTGGTATTTTATTAAATGAATCCCAAATAAATCACTGTTTAATTGGGGAATATTCATTCTTTATATGAAAACAGTGATAATAAGCTGATAATTATTAAAAATAATATAGCCAATCACATAGACATATGCAAATACTTTTAAAATGTAAATACGATTTTAAAATTATGTAGCTCCCCCTCCCCTTATGGTTATTATGCTTACGTTACACTTGCTTAATTAAGGCAACGTTTTTGCACAGCAAATAAAAGAACTTCCAGAACAGCAAATGTGACAAAGATCTTCTATGACAACACTATATCCTTAATTTCTTTCTTGCTAAGTTTAGAGCTTAATGGATAATGTAAGGACACATGATCTTGAGTCAGCAGCCTGCTCTGAGATGCTCTCAGTGTATGGCCTCGCAACTCTGTCTCATTCTTAGGAAAACAGAGCTCACAGTCTGCACAGTCAATTTGGAGAATACACTGAGGACTTAGAGTAAAAAGAAAAAAAAATCCTGAAAAACACCTGATGTTCTATTTAGAAATTATTTTCCTGCCCAGATGTGTTTATGCATGCGTCTCTTTCACATGTAAAATGTATGTGTGGGAAATAACTGAGCTGTTTAACCATCAAACCATGAAATACCACACCGTGTTCTAAATTATGTGGTAATGATGTTGTCTGTGGGTATGTGGGCCAGAATGTAGGCCGTGGTTTGCCAGTCTGGACTTTCACTCTGTTGGGCTCTTTGGCTGCTCACTAATTTCCATTAATTATATTATGAATTACTCATTTAATATCAACAAGAGAGTGCAATTATCATCTTGTGTACAAGTGAACATTTACATTGGACAGCAGTGTAATGGTTTGGATTTTAATTCAGAGGCTAATTTAATTCAGTGTCTTTTAGTAGGGTCCTCAGCCTGGTTCACTAAATATACACGATATAAATGGACAGTATGCCATTACGAATGTTGTAATGCTTAAGGAATTGTGAGGTTTTCTGTTTCTGGGGTTTGGCACTGTTATCACACCTTAAAGAATGGTACTTTCCACAAATTTCTTTCATAGAACAATCCCCTTTAATATCTCATTCCATTACTAATTTTTACATGTACAATGTAAAAATGGTAAATAATTTATCTGACAGTGTAGAAATATGGAGTGGATTAAATGATGGAGAGCTACAGTGGACTGCTTTCAGTGGTCAGAGCTCAGAAAAGCATCAATGCGGGGGTTTTGGTCTCTGGAGTATCCAGGACTAACATGGTGGTTACCCCTACTCCGTAATGCAATGTCCTTTAGTGAAATAAACATGTTAACAGTAATCACTTTGGGCTTTCATATAATAATATGAAATAGTAATATGTCTGAGGGTGTGTTTTCTGTGAGGTTGTGTACCTAACATATAGGTCACATATTAGGTCAGGTTTTTTTTTTTTTTTTTTTTTGGGGGGGAGTGAGGCTTTGAAAGGCACAGAAATTTAAAATGCTGTATTTGCATGTTTGTGACATAAATTACATACCCCACCTACAGCATATAAAATGAAAGGATCTCAGGCAAAAAAAATCGGTTAAGGTGATAGAAACGAGAGACAGGACTACATCTCTGGATTCTGCAAATGCGTGCATCACTGGCTCCAAGTGCAGCATCTTCACTACTGCAGAAATGATTTGCAATCTGAGACGGCTGTTCTTTGCTATAAATATATTTCTGCTGGTAAGGTTTTTTTTTTAAATGACTAACTGAACCTATAACGGTTCAATAACTGGATGCAGTAATTACATGACTCTTTCTGTATCTGTGTATGAATGCATGTATACTGTGTCTAGATTTCAGGGTGTCTTCTATTTGGACTGGTGCTGATTGCTGACAGCTACAGAGAGGGAAAGGTAAAAAATAATGTCTCTCTAAAAACACAAAACACAGTAAAGAAAAGTCATCCAGTGGTAGATCAGAATAGTGGAGTTTCTCAACTAGTGGAGTTTGTTTTTGCTCTGTCTGTTAGACTTGCCTGCTGTCTACACCTTGACACTTTTATCCAAGCCTGAAAATTAAATCAAGCAAGTGTACCTCCACAGTTTTTTATTCTCTCTCTCTCTCTCTCTCTCTCTCCTCTCTCACTCACACACACACACTCACATACTTTTTTCACACAGATATTTCCCTTTTTTGCAGGACAGCAGCAGTCTAGTTTTTATTTTGTGTCTCTTTGGAGCAGTTAGCCTCCTGGACCCACCCTTTGGTATAGTTGGTGCTTATAAAAAGGATGAGCGATTCATGAAAGCGGTAAATACTTCATTAATTTAAATAAATGAGAGGTACATTCACCTTACTTACTTTCAAATGTAAAAAATATATCCATTATTCCTTTCAACATTATTGAATGAATGTATTGCATTTCAACATATAGCATCCAAACTCCCTGTTTATCTGCCTACCTGTCATAAACATACACTACTTTGAGGCACTGACATTTATCTGTTTATACAGTATGCCTTCTTCATGCCGACAGGGGGGGCTGTCCTCCTGCCATTTCTTATCCTATGGTTTCCTGAACAAAAGCAGGTATGGTTTGATGTGTTGATTATATCATGTTTGTCTAACAGCTGTTGAGACATGATGGATCTCATTATACTGTATTATACTGTGCTTTCTGGAGGAATTAAAAATATTGCTACTGTCATACACCTGTCCATTTTTAAATACTATGGGATGGTCTGTAAAAATGTGTAGTGGATAAGTATTTATTTTAAACACATTCAAATAATATTATATGTTATAATATATTATAAATAGTATTATAATATTATAGATTTCATAAAAGTTCAAGTGCATGTATTTTTCAATACATGCAAAATATGCCTGCATATTGATAAATGGATTTATGTGTAATTTTAAAATTGTATGTGTATACATGCATATATAATTTAAACTGTGTAGTAGTGTTCCTGAGTGTACATGCTTGCATTATGCACAAGACATAAAACCGTAACATTATTATAATGGTCTAAATCCAAATGAACATAACGTATATATACTGTGGACTTTCCATTGATACAGGTACTGAACATGATAATACAACATGCACTTAATAAGATAAAAACACCTTTTTGTTTTTAATTTTACAGACCACTGATGTTCCTGAAGGTGTCAAACTTGCCTTTCAATTGGCTATTGGATTAAGCATTACAATGTTGGCTATTGAAGTATGTATTATATCATCAAACTGATATTTCTCACACGTCAACTAAGCTTTTATGAACTTAGAAATTATATAGACATCTATTCATTATGACAGACATCTATTCTTTATTATAATGTGAACCTGTATTTTTAAAGCTGGGAGTGATACATAATTGGCTGCAGGGTTCGGGGTGCTAAATAATTGGCTGTTATATCATAACTGAGGAAAGGGTTTTTAGTTCAGTAATCATGATATTACCGCTACGAGGATGAACAGTGTTTCAGATACGAGGATTTGCAGTTTGCATTTTTGCATGTATTTATATTTGATATGCCTTTATACCACCTGCAGATCAGTCTATGCCTCTTCCATTTTCATTTTAAAAACTAAATGTATTTGACTTCCAAATTCAAAACACTGTCTACCTGAATGAATGTATAAACCACAACCAAATCAGTGGATGCGTAGGTAGCAAAAAAAGTAAAACCCATACAAAAGTGAGAATCCATGCTGAAAATTAAACATGTAAATAAAAATTTTCATATCGAACACCCTTATTTTTCCCCCCTGCCTCCTGGTGAAATTGCAAAAATTAAAACTGAGTAAAAAAAAAAATTTAAAAAGAAGAAAAGTTTGTACAAAATGTAAGTGGTGTTTTGCAGGACTAATTGCATGAGAATTTACAATAACCCAGAGCTGAATGGAGCTGACCTCACAGATCCAACACTTTGTTTCTGTTCCAGGTGATTGGGATGATCATGTCTGTGCCCCTGTACTGTAAATACAAGAAGCAAAATGCTGCAAGACGAACTTCCTCTGAAGGAAATAATAATCAGTCTACTTGTGATGGGATAATTGATGTGGCAACTTGTTTACTGCCCTGCTTCTGCTAACTGTTGAACGTGTCACAGTCGCTAAAATTGTCTATTTGCAATGACTACCAGATAAATAGATAAATTGCTTATTGCTCAATGATACTGTTTTGTAATACTCCAAGCTTATTGTTTTCTGTCTTTAACAAAGTTAAAAAAGAAAGAGTTTTTACTTGGTTTTTGTTTTTCATGCGTAGGTTTATATGAGATTAGTGTTCTATGTTGGTAAGTAGTGCCCTCTAGTGGAGAAATTAGCGAAGCAGGACATAACGCCGTGTTTTATGCTCAGGTTAAATTAATTATATCCTGAAATGTAGCGCATACATTTCAAATTAGCAAAGCTTACACTAAAAAGCATATATTTTTCCCAGAAATTTGCATAATTTTTATATTACAGTAATGCAATTTCCATTTGTTGACAGCTTGTCAATTTACATACAAAATTGTTAATAAAGAGTTGTTTTGAAGTTTTGCATTTTTTCTTGTTCTTGATACAATAACAGCAATTGAGAAAAGCATATATCTCAAGTATACAGCCTATATGTATTTATATCTCCACATACCATAAGACTTGCAGGTAATGTCAGCTGTGGCAGAGATGAGGAGGACACAGAGGGGAGTGCGTTGGCTCATGTGTCCACACGGGCCATGAACTCTCTTTACAGCATATTTTATTCAAAACAGTTGTTGTGACTGCTGTGACCTACTGCAGAATGGACAGGATAAAAAAACATATACATCTAACCCAACAAAATCTAGAAATCCCTTTGCTCTGCCATGTTTCTCAAAAGTAACAAAACCCCATTTTTGGCTCAATGCATTGAGCCAAAGAGAGGTGGGTCTTCAACATCACCAAGGCTGCTAGCCACATCCCCAGTCCCCAGCCACTCATCTGGAACCACACAGTTCACCAGGTTTGAATGTTTGAAAGACCACACTATGATGTACCCGTACATCAGCCAATAGTGGTACTATCTTCACTAAATTCCTGTTGAACTTAAAATGTATTTACATTGATTTCTCAACAGATAATTTCATTTCTTTGAAATAAGGAATTTATAAATGAGGACTTTTACATGCTTTGATTTGTTAATTTTCTGTTAAATACTAAGCACGACCTAACACTAAGCAGTATTCTCTCAAAAATATCAATATTTTGCACATAAAGATGTGCATGCACACAGGCACGTGTGCACATGCACACACACACACACACACACACACACACACACACACACACACACACACACACACACACACACACACACACACACACACACTTCTTTTGTATGCTACTTCTAGCTGGGGCAGTCACTATAAGCTGTGTCTACTTGGTTGTTAATAATTTGTAGTTATTAATTTAATTTGTTTTAAAGTCACAAACTGAAGATGAGCCAGTGGATTCTTTTCATCTCCACAGGATTGTATTTTTGGTTTTTGCTTTCCGGTTATCTTTGGTATTATGTGTTTATGAGTATAACTTTAAAATATGTCACTCTTGAACGCACCTTACTCTTTTGCATACATTACCTTCAGTGACATTCTATATTTTCTACAATTTTAAAGTGTACACAGTTTTTATCACAGAAGTATCTGATGTGCATCTAGTCCAGAGCATCTACAGCTTATATAGAATTCTCTCCATTGGTTTTAAAAATGGGACGTTATTGGAATGTGTCACAGTTTACTGTTAATAACATAAAAAACTGTACCCATTTTTAAGAGAAGGTGAACACAATATGATGCCAGACAAGCCAAGGAATGCTGCCATGGCAACTAAAGAGGAAGAGTGAGCGGTGCAGTCGCTTATATAGTTGATGTCACTTAGCAACGGCCAATCAGAAGTTGGTGCTTGCATCACAACCCCTATGTTGTAGGCTCACTGGACGGCCTTTGGATTAAATTGTCTGTCACTGATTGGATACAAAATATGACAATCCTAAAGAGAGCCATGTGGATTGGTGAGATGAGATTCATCAATACAACACTATGAGCGTGGCTTCCACTGGTGCAGTTTGTAGGCATGTGTTCTTGAAAGGCGGAGAATCCATGGGACTAAGTATCGTACCGTGGATTGAGCAGGTTTTATTCGCTAACTTGTATCATCATTTGTTTGGTGGGAAGGTGTTTGGTCTCAGTCAGAGTGCAATGTGACGGCAGTTTCCCGTTCACGAGCCAAGGAGCATATGGAAACGTGTGCTTTTATCTTTTATTGTAATGAATTTTACATACTTTTCATTTTTGTTATCAGAGTTGCTCTGTTATTTTGTTTTCGGAGGTTCTGAGAATAACACAGGTCCCTCCCTTTAGGGGTGGAGCATGTATCTTTTTCAGATTTGGCTTGTTTTTTTTTAGCCTTGGTCCTGTTTCGACACATCTGCGCTGAGCGAGCGCTATTGGCACATTGTCAATCGCTGACCAACGCTTCCATTCAACAACGTAAGCACGCAGTTTCGGGCTCATCGATTTAAACTGCAGGATATTATTATCTTGGCGAATTGGTTTACAGCCTGGAATTAATTTTTGCAATTATTTCTTCCTCGTTCTCTTTTTCCACGAATACTGTAAAAGTTACTAAATATGTACTATTCATTGTTATCGTGAACTTTATAATTGCAAACATTGTCTTTGACATTATTACTTTTAAATGCACATTTCTTTAACTTTTTTCGTTTATTACAAATAGAAATACACCTGTTTTTACCAACGGTCCTTACAATTTAGGTCCTGTCACATGTGTTTGAATGGCGTTATAGCCAATATTATTATTATTATTATTATTATAGATTTACATTTTGTAAGACCTTTCGCCTGTGGTCCTTAGCTTTCGTTGCGGGATTTGTGTTCTGAAATAAACGGGGATTTGCAGAAATTAGCAAAAGATCTTTCAAGAATAGACAGAATCCGAGAAGATTACGATCGTATTGCAGAAATCCGACAGAGGATTTTGAATACGGGAAATCAAACAAAAAGACCAACTGACAGAGGCTGTCATCCTTCCAACAAAGTGTCAGTATACAAAGGACTGCTATATTCATTCGAGAATTTCGAAAATAAATACCGGTCATTTATGTAAAGACTCCACTTTGCGTCGTAAAGGGAATAGGAATAATATATGTTTATAATTCACGAAGGGAAAAAAGTGATACTGGGACCGTCATCAGTCACCATTTGGGAACCCCGAAGACCGCACTAATTTGATTTTTTGTTTTCTGTTATTATTTCTTTACCATTTTTAACTGATCTATCTTGACTTGCGCGCGCAAGAATTGCGTTTGTGTGTGATTTCATAGGAGAGCTCTCCTCTCCTTGCCCGGGTCGCAAAAAGTGCATTGATTGTGTTGCGGCAGACTATGGACGAGCAAGCCCAGATAATGCAGTCTCTCCCCGGCGTGAACCTGGTCGGCCTCTCGGCGCATGGACCTATGGCTCTGCCGCCGCTGCACATCCACGAAGGGACGGACGGGGACGGAAGAAAACAAGATATCGGGGATATTTTACACCAGATAATGACTATCACCGACCAAAGCCTGGATGAGGCTCAAGCAAAGTTGGTTCTTTTTTAAATTACGCGCACTTCAATTTGCTGCACATGTATGCTGCCTTACCGATGTGAGAGATGCACCTAGTAGAATGTTAGCCTACTGTAACCAACATACTATAAGTACATTTTACGACATAAAACAATTAAAGCCAACAGACATTGTGCATGTAATGTGTTTTATTATTTGTATATTCTGCCATGTAGTTGAGTGTCAAGCCCCAGTACCTCGTTACCTGCCTTTGGGCTGTATGAACCACATTTCACATGGTATTTATTGAGAGGAAATCGTTAGTGCTCCTCTTCGTGTTGCTTAAATTTGTATTCGTAGCCTTGCATGACTTTGGCAATGCTACAAAGTAATTGCTTGTCGTTATAATCATTGTTCACTGCTTTCTTTCGTGGTGGAGTCTGACTGGGACTGAAGTATTGCCCTTGAAGTTGCAAAACTTAGAACAGTACTCTTATATTTGAATATTTGTCACCCAGTATACCTTTAAAAGCCATCTATATTAATAATAATAATAATAATAATAATAATAATTAGGCGCCAAATAGTCAATGACTTGCTTTAAAAAATAAATTGCCATCAATCAATGATTTAAATGCATAACCACAATGTTCTACAAACATAAATAGCAGAAACGTTTATTAAAGTTATTTGGTGATTAAATCGATGTTTTTGTCTATTGCATTCATCTGAAACAGGAAACACGGACTGAACTGCCACCGTATGAAACCAGCCCTCTTCAGCGTCCTCTGTGAAATAAAGGAGAAAACGGGTAAGAATGTTGCTTCATGTCTTTCTATGTCTCTGAAGTACCAGTGGAATGCACGCGGTGAGCGGGAGCATTATGGCAAAGGCATCATTCTTGCGCCTCCGCAAGCTTCACCGCCATCTTTGGTCTTTATGCCCTAAATCCTCCAGTCTAATTGCGGCAGAGACACTTAAATCGATATAGGTTGTTTCTTTTTTTTTTGCATGAGAGCCCAAATGCCGACAAGATGGCAAGTTATGACATCAAATCAAATGGTCCAAAGTCTGTGATCGCGAGGATGCCTTATTTTATAATAGCATGCTGTTATCAACGTTTCATATGTCTGACAGCACAGCCTGAAATCTAGGTTACTTCAATATCAGCTGTGCAAACTTGTCTTCTGGTTTGGAAAGACATTTAAATGTAAATCCCGTGAATTGCCTGTTGTAGTGTTCTCCATCAAAACGCTGGCATTTGTCACAAGTACTAGTGGTATAATTTGTTTAGCCTATGGATAAGTTCACTTTGCGTAATCAGTAATGTCGCCGAAATCACAATACATTTTCAGTTAGAGTAGCTTTACCAGCCCAACATAGTATAAATATTGCGCTCCTTTGGGGGTGTCCACTCTTAAGCCATAAGTGCCCGTGAGGGTTCCGCGCGCAGCACGGAAACTCCTGACTCAGCTAATTGTAGAGTCTCGCTTCTCGGACAGGAATGGGCGCCTCTGTACCTGGTGACACTTAGAATAGTGATGAATGGATATTTTTTATGAATGAACGATACAGCAATGACATTTATATTCCTCTCTGCATTAGAAACTGTAGCAGAAATAGTCTTCGGAATGTAGGTCAGTTGTCGGCAGGTTATGTGTTAAATCAAAAATACGTGCACAAGTAAGTTCAAATGGCTAGTATAGTTTATTTAAGATATGTTGACTTGAAATTCATTTGGTCATTACATCATAATGCGTGTCTAAAAATGTGTTAGATTTTGATGAGTCTATTTAAACGATTTTTTGGGCTGTTTGACAGGACTATGAAACCGAGTGATTGCCCTGCGCCCGTTTCCAAGAAGTCAGAACTGCGGGAAATGAGTGACTGAGACAGTTGAATGAGGTCTGTTTAAACACAAGGGGGATATACGGTTGGAATGTTTGCACCGTTGCTACTTTGGGCGAATAAGGTGGGGAAATTAACCGTTACACAAGCGGGGGAACCACCTTTGATTCACAAGCTGCCTCCACTTCCGCCACTGTATATTCTTAGGGGCCTGCTTGATTGAACGACCGGTTTACTCTCAGTGAATGAGAAATGATTGAGTTGATCAATGTGTACCGACCTTGGTTTGACGCCAGTTTGAAAATATATCGCTGTGAGTTGTTATATAAAATAAAGGGCCTGTATGGGGATTGTTGTTTCTAACGGAGGAATGTGACTAAAAGTAGTTTTGAAAGTCCACTCTCTTCCTTTGTGTCCCAAAAGGTTAATTAGTAAAACTGACAGATCTTCAGCTTTATTAAGAGCAATTTGTTATTGAATGTTGCCAAGAAGAACAAACTGTCAATTAAAACTTAACTGAGAACTACTGCTATTCATTTATTCAGTGTAAAGACATTTTATGTAGTGTATTTCACAAACCATACTGAGTATAGATATAGGTAAAAATAAGTCTTTAAATTAGCAATAGCTTTAAATCCAGGGGAAATATTGGCAGCTTAAATGATCAGCTATCCCATGGTCAGTATTAATTTTAATTAATCAATTAATTAACAAGCAAGGACTGTCCACCAGCAAAGGATATGGAAGACATTACTCACAGCAGCATGCACTTAGCAGTACTGCAGCGTAATGGAGTTCTTCACAACTTGCTATTGTGCCTAATTGTGGGCTTCAAAGGTTGCCATGCCGACTAATAGCAGATTTCTTGGGTTGTCATGCCAACTAACAGTGGACTTAATGCACTGAAAGATTTGTTACATTTGTAAAGGTCAAACGCCAGAGTAACTTTGGCAAGGCCTCACAATGTCAATGAGCATCTTGGCTACGGGGGTCCTCTGATATCCTCACTGAGTTTGCTGGAGGTGTTTCCTCTGTGAGGTGAGGGTGTGGGTGAAAGTGCAGAGTCAGAGTGAGGGAGGGACATGGAATGGGGAAGTGCTGCAGTATGAAAGCAGCAGCATGGGGAGGCACATGACAGCAGAGGAAGCTGATCACTACATGTATTTTTTAAATAAAGATTTGTTTTTTTTTTTGGCATTTTATTAGATGGTGATGGTTGGGGAGGACACTAGAGGCAGGGGATGACATGCAGCGAGGGGCTGGATTCAGGCCCAGATTGCTGCAGTAATGATTCAGTCCTCATGCATGGTACGCGCTCCACCAGGTGAGCTACTGGGGCGCCCCCGTCACTGAATGCCTTTGCTCCACGGCAGAAACCTGTAAAAATGCCTAGATCTGTGAAACATGGAGTCGCACCATGTGTTCTGTGTGTGGTGTAGCCACATCGTGAAGCATGCCAAGCGCTGTGAGACTGTGGGTCCTCCACTGTACAGCTGACTTTGGCTCCGTCTCAGATTCCCCAGATCCAAACAGCATATTAATCACTGTACAGACACCAGGTAGTTATGTCGGTGAGCATAACCCCAACGCTAGCTACGCCACCTCTCGTGTTTTAATCAGCGCTCTTTCCCGAGGCCTGCCCTCACTGAGTCAATGTGATTTGTCAGATTATTTATCTAAAAAAGCCAGATTGATCACTCAGAATTGCACTTACCTCCACCTGGCTCATAGCATAGACGTGTAAACCTGGCAATACCACTCTGAACTGCAATGCTGTCACTAGGCTTATAGCAGACTGGTATAACCCTTGCACTCTAAACTGCATGGAGTATTGCATATTTGCTCAAGAGCTGACACTGTAATTGATTCTGAAGACCTGGTTTGAGACCTTCTGCTTATGAAAGGCAGAGAGAGAGAGATGCTGGAGTGTCTAATATTTATTATTTATTTATTATATATGTATGATATTATTTTTGATTGGGGAGAAGGGTGGACTTTGTCCAGGATCTACTTGAGATGTGCTCAGGTTGAGGCTTACCTGCTCAGGTGGGTTTTTGAGGATTTCATTGTGCACGAGTGTGACTCACCTGGTTACGGTAGAGAGGTAATCCTGCTGTTCATGGAACGTCCACTACTAAAGAGCTTTTCAGAAAGAAAAGCTGCAGAGTTTGTCAAAGGCATGTCAGGGCTTTCTTTTTGAAGTGCAGGGAAGTGGTGAATTGTGGTGCTGAGGAGTCTAATCTTGGCAGCCCGTGGAACGCACGCAGAGCCCAGAGCAAATCTGCCCCCTGCTCACAGCCTAGCAGTGCTAATTCACTTTGATATGCTAATCAGAGAGCATTATGCAAAGAATGGGATTAGCAGGCAGCATGAAGTCATTTGCCTGTCAGTAAAGAGTGTTTTTAGCTGTGCTAACCCTCCTCCCTCCTCCCGCCACCCCGTCCCCTTTCTTTGGATCTTCTCTCTCCAGAGGAATTCTGTTTCTTTTTGTCTTTCTTCTCTACTATATTCATCTGTCTTTTCAGAAAACTGGCCCATGGATTTGATCTACTATGACTCGCGTCACACTATGTATATGTAACTACATTTGCTGTACAGTTCTAGTGATATCACAAGGCACATAATACATGGTACAAGTAATATGTTTTATTTTGGGGGCAATCGAAGAGGTAATGTAGATTTGGTGTTGGCACTTGCGTGTGTGTAGGTGTGTGTAAATGTGTGTGTGTGTGTGTGTGTATCTGTTCAGGCCAAGTGCTGCTCACAGCACAGCTGATCTGGACTGTGAATGCAATACTGCAGCCAGTGAGGATATCTGATTAATTAACTTATCCGAACATAAACTTTGGTAACTTTTAAGTAGATATTTAGTTGCTAAGTTGATTAATTAACTGCTGCATTGCAGTTTGTGCCTAACATGAACATAATAAGTAAATATGGAACAGAAGCATACTCTGAACATTTGAATATCCAGCCCCCAATCCTGACCATGGTGCTAACCTCAAAAAAGACTGAAGCTGTACATCAGTGCTTAATCTAACATCAGATCTCCTGTCCACTGAAACTGTTCAACACAGTGAAACTGTACATTTGCACAGTAAGGAAAACTCATGTGCAGCTGCATAGTACGCAGCACCAGGCCTGTGTAGCTGTAGTGGCATTACATGTCACCAGGGGTGAAAGTAGTTTTAAATTCTTGCCGGTATTATTGTTAGCCACCGGGCTCTCTCCGAGGGGAGGGGGAGGGAAGCAGGGCAAGAGCCTTGAGGAAGAGAGGGAGATGTCCGGCCGAGGCTCGGTCACAGCACAGACAGTTCGGAAACAATTCGGAATGAGTTAAAAGGAATCTTTAAACAGACAGAGTAGTTTTCAAGACTGCATATTGCTAGCGGATCTATTTTTTGACCCAGAGTGCGGCTGTGACTGGTTCTGAATGAGGGCTTTATAGCAGGGAGCCGCTCTCCCATCTTCCTGGTACTGCGTACCGCCACTGAATCTTTTAGTGGTACGCAGTACTGGACCGTACCGGCTTACTTTCACCCCTGCATGTCACTGGCATGTGCAACTACAGTGGGGTTACACATGTACTTACAGTGGCATCATGTGTGAAGTTATGGTGGGTTTGCATGGTTGATTACAGAGGGATCTCACAGAAGTATTTCAGAGTGATGGTGAGTTAAAAACCTGTGGGTTGATACATGTGTTTTCCAGAAATGCCTGGAGCCAACATATACTGTCAGACATTCTGCGATTTTGTCCAATCACAGGGATTTTGCTATAGACAGCTCCACCCACTACAGTGTTCACCAAAGCCTCACTTTCCCGTTGTGTTATTTTATTTCTCCTTTGCTTACTTTTATTTCTCTATATTTCCCTATTCCTCTCTGTCAGTGTCTGGTATGTCTCTCTCTACGCTTTCAGTTCAGGCCATCTTTACAGTCATTGGGCTGTGAGAGTTTTAGTGTGGTTATTTTAAAAGGCTGTGTTAAAATTATGACTGGGGGCTGTCTCTATCATCAGTCAACAGCACTTTCTGGCTGAACCTGTTTTACCCTGCATGTACTTACATTTTTTATGTGGGTAAAATTTATAGATCTACATAAATCGTATGATATGTGCTTTCTGTTTAAATCCTCAGTCCTCAGTCATTCCACCGTGTGAAATTTAAATGTTGGTTACTCCTGGAACAGAGAGACATTGCACACAATTTAATGCTTCGGTCTGCAGAATGTTGGCAGTCCTCTTTTAAATAAGCATGATTCTTTTTTACTTTGGGAGATGTTTCTTGTCATACAAATGGGAAAAGTTGTAGCTGTTCCAATAAATATTTGATTCATGGTACTCCTCAGCTTGGATCCCATACTCTTTGTCATGGGAGCTCTCCTGAGTTTGGAACCAATGCTGTTGTCATTGGAGCTCTCCTGAGTTTGGAACCAATGCTGTTGTCATGGGAGCTCTCCTGAGTTTGGAACCAATGCTGTTGTCATGGGAGTTCTCCTGAGTTTGGAACCAATGCTGTTGTCATGGGAGCTCTCCTGAGTTTGGAACCAATGCTGTTGTCATGGGAGTTCTCCTGAGTTTGGAACCAATGCTGTTGTCATGGGAGCTCTCCTGAGTTTGGAACCAATGCTGTTGTCATGGGAGCCCTCCTGAGTTTGGAACCAATGCTGTTGTCATAGCAGGTCCAGTGAATCTGGATCTGGTGCTGTTGTCATAGCAGCTCTCCTGAACCTGGATCTGGTGCTATTGTGGTTTATGGTGGAAATGACAGAAATAGAGAATGTGTGTCCCTGTGCTCACCTCAATGAATAGTCTCTTGCTGAACCAGTAACTTGAATCTGTGTGTCCATGTGTGCGTGTGTGGGTGTGTGTGTGCAAGTGTGTATGTGTGCGTGTGAGCATATCGGTTTAAGAAAGAGGCTCATCTGTAGCCCAAGTAAATGGCCGGACAGCTTGCTCTTCTGTTGACTGTGGAACATCAAATCTGGGATTACACCAGAGCACTTGCTGCAATTACAGACCCTGCACACACACAGAATGCACTTGAATCTGTAGAAGACTTATGGAAGTGGAAGTGCCAGGCGTGGAAAGCAAGAGAAACATGAGTCTTCCCCTGCTGTCATCTGCCCTCCACTGTGCTGTTGTTTTTTTCTGTTATAAGCTGGAAAAAAAGAGCCTCATTAGAGTCCAAGAGAGAGAGAGAGGCACCTTTAATTAGAGATGTGTAAGTGGCTGTAAATGTATAGTGTTAGAACAACAGGAGAGATATGTAGAAGCTGAGGTGCGATATGTTTTAATTCAGAATTAATTAAAAGTGATGGCAGTTTTACAAAGCCTCAGGGAAACTACAAAGATTTACTCTGTCAGAAGTTTATTAGTTTTTTAAACAGGGGGAAGAATTGTACATCTTATTATTTTTAAACAATGGGTGCAAGAAATGTATTGTTTTCTTAGCCACAAAACTGGCATAGTGGTCCAGATTTTGTTAAATGACAATTGAGCTGCAACAACATCTTTTACCTCAATTAATTTATTCATATTCTATTGTTTAACTCAAAAAGTTGAAGACAAAGTGACTGTTGGTTAGGTGGCACAGTGTTACTCATGAAGGACAGAACACAGGTGAACAGGTAGGACTTTCATCAAGTTTAAGAACGGAATTCATGCTGTATTGCAAAGGATTCTGCCTGCAAATACACCAGTGAAATAACATTAGCCGCAAAAGCAATCTTGAGAGATTGGATTTAATTTAATATTGAAAACTGAAAGAAAAGCAGGCAGATTATGCCCTCCACTACAGTACAAGAAACATTAATTTAAAAGAAATTAAAATAGGTTCAGCAGTTTTACAGTCACTGTAACTTTGTATCACATTGAATAACAATTTTAAATCAAGAAATTATTTGGCTCAGCTAATTGAGACTCAACTTGGAGAACATCAGACAATAAAAATAAACATTAAAAAACTGGCAAGCAGGCAAAAAAGATTAATAACATGGAGCTTGGATAAACCAACAGATATCTTTGGAAATCTCTCTTTCACACACATACCTTCACACACTAACTCACCCATGCCACACACACACACACACACACACACACACACTGCTGGTAGCAGGGCTCTTATAGCGAGTAGCTCTGATTTTATGATGGGGAAATATACTGTCAACCCCCTCACTATCTAAGTATCACAGTCTGGGAGCGAGAGAGAGAGGATGTGTGAGGAAGAGAGGGAGGTGGAGGTGAGAGATAGAGGTGTTGTTTAAAAACAGGATAAATGACCTGTAAGGGAGATCCCAGGTACTCTGGCCGCGAGTGAACAGCAGATGAGAATAAACCAGATTAGTCTCGCCTCGTTTCAGTCTCACCTCGTTTGCAGGAGTTACCTGTGAGAAAGCAGAGGGGGGTTTGTAAATAACGGGATTATTCCGACCAGGTTCCGTGAGGACAGGCCATGAACCTGCTGTGGGGATCTGACCCTTGGCCAATCACATTCTGGACTTAAGCTGGGGCTCAAAGCCAATCACTTTCTGTCCTTAGAGTGCTCAGAGTGCAGCTAACCTCCCTCACCTTCTCACCCCAAAGCACCTTTTAGACCGCATCCTCTCACCTCTCTCTGTCTCCCTGTCCTCATTTATTCCTTTATTCGCTCCTTGTTAATATCTCCAAAATTTCTCAACATGAAATATTCTCACTCTCAATCAAAATCACCAACATCAGCTTGTCACAGTGAGAGTAGAGATTGTGTTGCGGTGTATATTTCCTCAGGCAGAATTTCCTGGCTGAGAGTCGAGCAGAACCTGATGTTCTGTGTGTTGTTTTGGCCAGGGCATGAGTCTGACAGTACTGTGCGTCAGCTTGAGATGGAGACATAGAGCATTTGGTGGAGACTGCAGGAGGCCGAGCAGAGATCAGAGGTGCAGGGGAGCGAGCGCTCATCAGAACTGTGATGGGTTCGTGCAGAAGGCAGCCGGCAGGGTGTACTGGATTGTGGGGAGATGAAGCGAAGCTGAAGAGAAATCAGCTAACAGAGAGATTTCTCACAGACAGGGGACAGGGAGCAGGAGGTGAAATGCTAGCATTTCCTCACAGGTACACACACATATACACAAGCACACTCACACACCTGCATTTTTATAGTCATTGTACAATCACTCTGTGCGGTAACTCTGTATGGTCATTCGCTGTACAGTCACTGTGAGGTCACAGTGCAGTCGCTCTGTGGTCAATGTGTGGTCCTGCTGTGTGGCTGTGGTATGTTGTAGGAGGAGGAACCACATGGTCGGGCTCCCGCCGGTCACCTGAGGCCACACTGGACCCCCGACCAGCAGTAGCATTAAAGTCTTATTAAGACTTCCTGCTTTATGAAGTAACCAGATTATGCCCCACACTGCAGCTTAAAGACAGCTGAGGAGGGAGCAGGAGGGTCCCCCCACCTCCCATATAATCTCCTCTCTCTTTCCTCCTATTCTCTTGTTGATTTCTCCTTTTTCTTTCTCTCAGTTTGTAACGTGTTTACAATTTAAATGCACTTTCAGAATGTGCGTTTGTTTTGTCACAGCAACGAAATTGAACATCAAATGGCAATATTAAAACAACGCAGAGACACGGTAGCTCTCTGCCTCTCTTACTCTCTCTTTACTCCTCTGCATTATGTTTTATTAAAAGGTAGATGAAGAGGAATATGTAAGCTTTTAGAATCTTTTCTCATTGGCAAATAAAGGATAACTAAGTCTCCCTCCCTCTCTCTTTCCCCCTCTCCCTCCCTCTCTCCCTCTAGAATGCAGCCTTGCTAACAGTGCACCATTTGCTTTCCAGAACTGTCACATCTGTCAGCCCTGTATGTTAACGAATTTAACTGAAACAAATCTCACCGTTATGCGAAATTGTATCAATTATGAGACATTTTGCTCTTCTTTAATTCTTATTTCTGCTATCCTGTTGAGTAAAGTTTGTACAGGTGAGGCAGACATTCCTTCAGCATGATTGGTTGAGAGGGATTTGACTTGAACCAATCAAATTCAAGAAAGGATCTTGAATTTGATTAACATTTGTATGGAGTCCACACTCATCTCAGCATCGTAATGTTGCTGTCTACTGATAATTCAAACCGCCATCCTGATTGGTAAATTGAAAGATTTCTGTTCCCACACAGCTGATTTAGAGCTGAGCATATGGGGTCTGCACTCCTTCCCTTTGGAGGCTGGAGCTATGGGCTAGGCAGAAAGTGATGTTTTGGTTCACAGAACCCGATTGGCTTACAGTGAAACCTTGGCAATGGGTGGAATAACAAAACACAGAGTGATTTGACCCATCTATCTCTCCCCTCATTAAAGACGACACCCCCTACACAGAAACTTTAAAAGGGCATGTTTGGGTTACCCTCAACAATGGCAGTTGTGTACATTTTCAGGTTTGGTCCTTTGGGATATACAATAAAACTCATGCAAAGAAGTCCAATTATAGATTCAAATAAAATAACTTCTCACAGAACGAAGTTTAGCTGTATTTTCAGGAAGTTTTATGGGCCCAGAATATATCACAAATGTTTTGCACATGAAAGGTGTCCTTGTATTTTATATTGAATGTGTAAAATGATTGAATAAGCTGGCACATTGCGGCTTGCTGTGGTTGGTTCTCGCTTTGGAACACAACCATATTACTCACATAAATAGATCTGACAACTTTTCAGCATTACTGCTTGATGCGTCAGCTCACAAGTTGTTAGGAAGATGGTCGGATGCAACGCTGGCTGTGAACGACAGCACATTTTTCTTCCTCTCTTTTACTTAAATGAACACATTGTGCCGGCTTCATGAGTCCCCTGAAAACGGCTAATAAAACGCTTGAGGAAAATTGACGCCCTAAATCATATAGAGTCTCGTCGTGATTGCCATTTTGCTGTAGCTAGGCACTGATGAAATACAAAAAAAAAAAAGAAAAAACTAAAAGATGAAATTGATTCTGCTGAAATGTTAAAGAGATGACGGGGAAATGCCACAAACAATAAATGGCTGATGAGCTGGGAGAGAAAATAGAAATCGATGAAGAGTTTGAAGCCACAGTTAAGAGACGGGGTGGAAGTGGTACACCGTGCTATAAGGCACTCTGGCACGAATTGTGCGAGCGGAAAGGAGAATGCGAGATGTGAGATTTATAAAGGGCAAAACGATGAACGCACAGATCTCGTGGCACCAGCGCCAGACGGGCTCGGACCCAATGCAGCTTACACAGGGAATGTTTTCATTAGTTTCGCTGGAGATGGCTTCATGAAAAAGTTATAAATGTCAGTATGAGGTCATTTCCATACCCATCGGACCCCAGATTTATGGCTGTGTGGTTGCGAGGTCCTCCAGGGTCCCTGCGGCTTTGCCTCTGTAAGACGCTGTGAGGAAACCAGGCTCCTTTGAATCTGATCCCCTGAATCAGCAGGTTTTATTGGGTGACTAAGCTTTAAAAAAGAATAAAATAAAATGCAACCTTACTTTTATGGCTTTAAATGCGGTCGTTTTATGCAGCGTTTCATGCACACCTAAATGCACGCAACACACTCACATGCACACACATATATATATACACAAACACCCATGTGTGTGCACACACACACACTCATACATATTTACACATTTGTGCACATGCACACACGTGCACAAACGCATGCACACCTATGCCTGTGCACACAAAAAAAAATATTCCTTTTTATTCAAGATATACCATACCTGACGAATGAGTAAATCGCTAAATACAAAAATCATTTTGCCAAATGGACATTGTGTTGAGAAATGTGGCCGCTGGCT